>VZRH01001284.1:301691-414019 GCA_013397555.1 Urocynchramus pylzowi | reverse complement strand
TGCTTCCTAGCCCACCTGACGCCCGGGGCTGATTGATCCGCTGAAGCACCAGCTGGTGGAAGCCAGGTTCAGATGGTGGGCTCTGGGAAAGGCTGGACTGAGTCGCACCTGAGCACAGTGAGAAACTGACCAGGGTTAATTAATCTCAGGTGTAAATGCTTAGAGCAGTGGATGCACTGGGCCTTCTTTGCCAGCATCTGGAACTTGCCTATAGACTTATTTCAAATGAAACAATAAGCATTTGCATCTGTAAGCAAACAGCTGTTAAATTTGCACAAATAATCAATTTGTTCCATCCCAAGGATTTCCAATCAATAATGCATTCCAGCAGAGAAATAATGTAATAAGCCATTATTAGAATAATGTTGTGTTCGTTTGTTGATGCTCACAATTGACTTCAAATCTTTATTTTAATTAATTCTTAGATTAGTTAAATAAAAGTTTAAGTTAATAAATAAAAGTTAATTAGTTTTCATTCTGGTCTTTCTATAAAAATAGTTTTATTGTGCTCCTAGTACTGATAAAATTGGCAGGATTGACCAGAAATGGATGTAGCTTTTATTTCTCCACATTGGGGATGCAGGCCTGCTTTTATTTTTGAAAGCGATTTACAAAAAACAATATGAGTTTTTGTAAAATGCTGTGGAAACAAGTTGTTTTGGAAGTTCCCCTCTGCATTGTTCTGATTAAAGGTATTTTGCATATATGCTAATGCTTTAGCAATTTTCAACTTGGATGTATTTACACATAGCATATGACTTGTAGAGAGTGATTAAAATTAAGGATTTCGGCTTTTCTGACTTGAGAGAAGTGAGCCACTCCTGGGTAAGGGGTGTTCTGTAAAACAAGAGTCTTCCTTACACAGCTCTGGAGAATGACAGTCATTGCATGGTTTGCATTTTCTTGTCTAATTATAATTAGCTATATATTTGCAGCAATAGCAAATTAAACATCATTAACAATCGTTGGTGAAATAATGCAGAAAGTACATTGAAAATAATTTAGTTGTGCCTCATTACATGGAGAGTGGGTAGAAGTGGATTAAGAGTTTGTAACAAACCTCTATGTTTACAAAAGCTCAGAACTCAATTTTGATGCTGCTGTAGATGTGAGCAGAAGATTTTGTTTCATGACCCAGAAGAAATTTGAAATTTCCATTTATTTACCCTTTTTACTCTCCCATATGGCTGCCACATAAAAGAGCTGAAGAAAAAAATTTGTGGGTGCATGAATGTAGATAGTCTGAGGAACAAAACAGGCCCAGGAAGAATTTGAGTTTGCCTTCAGTCACTCAAAAACAACCAACCATGAACTGGGTTTGTAAAGCTGAGGTAGTTTGAACTAAACCAAGTCTTTTTCAATGCACCTGCTTTGGCAGGTGCAATTTTTCTTGTTGCTTTCATTTGTTTTTTCGAAGTTTATTTTCCTAATTTGGGATACTTTGAACATGGCATTTTTCCATAGGCATTTTTTGACAGAGCAGAAAGAGGATGAAGGGTGCTCTTGTTGGCATCTAACAGTGGGTCCTGCACCATTCTCCCAGTGTCCTTGAGTGACCTGAATGGAGAACTGAGGAGCCCATGAAATGTATTGATCTTCCTCAGCAGTGTAAATAACTGGAGAGGTGCTCAAGTACTAGGTATGGGCATCAACAAAACTGGAAGACAGACTAAACAAAACAATAGATAATAACCTAGAAGCCCGGGGGAGAATCCTGTGTTACCAAAGAGCCAAGCTGGATAGTCTAACAGGATTTCTGTCCCTGGCAATTAGGATTAATCCTGTTTGTAGCTGGGAAGAAGTTGTCACAGGCAGAAGTTGTTGTCTCTCCCTTTCTGAATGAACATTACAAGAAGTGAACACTTGCTTAAAGCACAGGCCTGCTTCATCCTTCAGCCAGGAAATTTAGTCATGACAGTGCTGAGTGAAATGATATTTTTGCCACTGCCCAAAGAGCACAGAATTTGCATCTCTGGGCTATCCTGTGGGTCACAGCTATACAAAAGTTCTGCTGTGGGGAGGGCACAGGCTTAAATCAGCCCACACAGTGTGTAAGGTACACTCTAGGTGCATCTTATGTATTGTTGTAGTAATCTAATACACCTTAATTTGTCTTCCATTTCTGACTACGTGGTCATTATTACCCTGAAAACTGGAATAACACCATTATTTGATCCCCCAAGATGGTTGCCATGCCAAGAAATTCCTTGCAAATGCACATTTTGACAGACCTCATTCTTAGTCAATGGCAAAGTGGCAGCTACAGTTTTATACAAAATTAAAATGCTTAATTCTTCCCTCCTTTTTGGAAGACCTTATGCATACTTGTAGTCTGACTGTTTTCTGGGTAATGTGTCGATGTCCCATACTGATGAGAAAAGTTCACGCTTGTTTTAGGTCACTTTTTTCCTCTATGTGCTGTTTAATATTAATGATGTAAGTTGCTGTGTCAAAATATTAAATAATTGTAACCTGTACAGGAAAGGAGTTTTATTTTAACCTTTGAAAACTGTATTTACATGTTTTAATATATATGAATAATGCATAAAATTAGGCACTAAGGTTATTTTCAGAGTCAGCCATTTCAGGATCAAGCTGTAGAAAACAATAAAAGAGTGGTTTCTTTCCCCTTGCTCTCCCCCCTTTCCTTAAATTCCCCAGAATTCAGGCAATAGCATTGAAGTCGAATTCCATTAGGATTTCTCACTAAACTTCAAAGCTTAATTTAGCTTCTACTGGAATAAAGAGAAGCATAAAACAGGCACAGTAGAATCCGTTTAAATGAGTGACTGTGGAAAAAAAGAGTGTTTCTAAGAAAACAAATGTACTGCACATTTTTTCAACAGAAATCCTTCACCAGAGCACAGTGGCTCAGGTGCAGCTGTGCCCCATCCCCTGGAGTGGTGGGTGCTGTCCCAGCTCTGCCCTCCCTGCTGCAGGGTGGGGTCCCAGCCCTGTGCCCCCCAAGGCAGTGTAGAGGCTCCAGGGGACTCCAGGCAAGGACAGACCTCCTGTCCCTGCGTGGGGGATGTGGGACCAGATGCCCATGCAACCACAAACGCGTGTGTTTGTATGGGTTTGACAATTTTCCAGAGCATCATTGTAATAGGGTAAGTCAGCATGGAAGATTTGGTTTATTTTCCAGCATATTTGATGCTTCATGGAAGATTCAGTTGTACTGCAGACCGCTTCTTTATAACCTCACTTGTCAAAGAAATGTTTTTGTCATTAGCAAGGTGTTACCTTTAAATCACTTCCCTCTCTGTGTTTTTTCATTCATTGTGACTTGTATTTTTCCTATGAAATGAGCTGTATAATTTTGCTAGGATGGTATACTAAGTGCTTTATTTCAGAAGTATTATAGGTTAATGCAGCTTCTGGCATATCTAAAAATCCAAGGGCTGTGATCATCTGTTTTGCCTTTGGGATAAGTGCTCATAATCCAGTCACTGTGTGACTGCAGCAACTGCTCCAGATAATGCAGTTTGCTTCCAACCCACCCCCACCAGTGCAGAACAGACCTGGAAAGGTCTCTCCACTGTGGTTTATAGGAGGAAATTATTTTTGTTATGAGTACTTTTAAGAGCTTGTGATTCCATAGCCTCTCCTCCCCACACACCTTGGAGCTCTCCATTGGGCACGCTGAAAGGCAACAGCAGGAAGAGCCACGTAGGCAGCTGAATGCTGTTCCCTGCACTAGGGCCACAGCTGAAGGAGCTCTAGCCAAGGCTTTGGTGAGCCTTGAACTGCAGAAAAATCCCACCTGGTGTCTCCAGGGTGGGCAGGAGGCAAATTGGTACCTGCAGACCACCCTCCTGTAGGCCAGGGTGTGACAAGCAGGCTCCAAGAGCAGGGGCAGGACACAACTCTGCAGTAAGAGGGCGGGGAGGGACTGGATTGATGAGATCACATTTCCTCAATCAGAGCTGATTCCATTTAAACATCTTTGGGCCTTTCACATCATAACTATTGTGTAAAGCATTTAATAATGCACTTCAATAGTATTCCTCTTCATTTGAGGGATTGCTTGACACTGAATCATGTGATTAAGAGAAGCCATTCTGCTCTCTGCTGCTCTTTCAGGTAGCTTGGTCAAAACCATGCAGCCATTAGTGGTGGTCATGCCCCATGTCTAGAATTGATACACTTTCTGATAAGATTTTAGCATTTTCTGTGAATTGCTCTGTTTGTATGCATGATGGTGCAACCTGAGGGGCCCTCAGACTGAAGAACCAGGGTGTGTGGATGGTAAGTGGAGTCCTATGATGGGAAAAGCTCCTGGTCTGGGAACCAGCAACTGAAGATAAATAGGTGCTGTGTAGAAGGAGCTGAGAGATGGATGTGTTTGGTGGTCTGAGTGCACAGAAGGCTAAAAAATGCAACATCGTGGTTCAAAGGGGAAGAGCTGATTTACAGTCCATTGTAATTGTACATCAGGAAATTTGTTGGACTAATTAAATGTTAATATAAAAAGGAGATTCAAAGGGATAGCTTCCTTGAAGATTGCTCTCAACCACCCAAGGTCAAAAGTAAGGTGTAAGTAATGCAGTTGGGAATTTGGGTCTTTCTGACTGAAGAAATGTCACAACTGACAAAAGCAGTAACCCAGCGTTTTATATTTGAACATCTCATTATATTGCAGGCCATTGGAAGACACATTAGGTTCCAAAAAGGTGTCATGTAAGGTCTCATGCTGATAATCCATCCTTTAATTATTTCATGGAGGCTAATATTGCTGCAGTAGTATCGTAGCTTGGTCTTAGCAGTGAGTAATGGATTTTAAAAGAAATGGGTTTAAAGGAAAATTCATAAAGCAGTGCGGAAAGACAGAACTGCTGGTGATGACATTCATGCTTTTTTAGGATTGCTTTAAAGGCTTTATTTTGTAGTTGGTTTCCAGAAAGAAAAAACATTTTCTCTCCTATTATGCCCTCTCTTCTGGAATGGTTTACCCACTTTTTAGCTGCAGTTCAATAGAGAATCTGGATGCCACCTTGTATAGTGTGGCTGTTGCTCACTTTAACCATCTCAATTGTTAAGCTCTTCTTTTTCAAATGTAGCATCTCTGTTTTGTTCTGGTTGCCTGCTTGTGACTCATGACTTCCTGAGAAAAACTAAAAGCTTGAGGGAATTGCATGCATATTTCTTCCATTTCTAATATTTCAAATACAAAATAAGAAGGCAAGTCTATGTGGAGTGAACATCAACATGGCTTTCAGTGGCATGACAGCTCCCTTTTTTTTTTTTTAATTTTTATTTTACTGAGACATTCTGGTTAATTAAAGCTAAGGGCAATAAGCACAGAGAGTGTTGAGAGGAAAATCTGCTTTGCAGGGGAATTGGGTAAAGCATCACAAAATATTTGCCCTGGCAAGATGGAGCTTGAGAGAGGATGTGATCAGTATCTGTGAACACATCTCAAGGTAAAGATGAAGAGCTGCTTCAGCTAAAAGACAATACTGACCAAAAAAGATGTGGCAGGGAAGGACAGCGTGAGCTATGCCTCTGTCAAGGCTGTTGGTGTGGATTGTGTGTAATGACTCATGAAGTCCTTCACCATTCCTTTGATCCTAAAAGAACCCTGGCAGAGCATGCAAGTGATACGTTCATGTGTCTGTACATACAGATGTATAATGTATAAACCATGTATACATATTTTGTACAATATGTATAAAAATAAAGAGGCAGCCCCTGTACCTCAGCTATTAAGAAATGGTTGGCTACAATTGGCTACAATTTCTTTTTTTGTTAAATGAGCTGATTTTTGGCATTACATAGCTAAAGCATATTCACAATTTTTGCCAGCTCTAATTTTAGCCACCTAGAGTCTTCATTACAGGACATATGTGTAATTAAATTGTCTTCTTGAGAGTTTACAGCCAGTCCTTGCTCACCATTTACAGGTTTGAAATGATCAAAATGTTTTCTAAATGATCCTGTAATGCTAGACAAGACTGTAAAGGCAATGTAATAAAGTGTCATTCTCATAATCTTCATGTTTTGTGGTGGGCCCAAATCTTGGTTTGTGGTCTCAGGCATGTAATTCAGTGCGGCTAAGAGCAATTTCTTTCTGTGAAGTGTTTGTGCTCTTTCCATAGGCTGGGCTCAAACTTTGTGGGATGTGACCCACATCCATCAACGGCAACTGCTGCCCAAATGAAACTTGGAAGACCTTTAATGCATAATTTCCAAAAGAATCAGTTCTTTACTAAGTCAGGGTGGAGATGGTGATAGTCCTGTTCTGTAGCATCCTTTTTTATCTGCTTTATGGGAATGTTTCTGTTCCTGAGTGTTTCTATACTGTCTGTGGTGTTTGGTACTGGCACTGTATTATTTGGGTTTTTCTGTTGGTGTCCAGGTGTGTGTGAGCTGTGCTCCTGTGCGAGGGCTGCGTGGTGTCCCAGGGAGGGCCATGCCACCCTGCGCAGGCACCACAGGGTCTCACCACTTGTCTTTGTCTGGGCTTATAGCACCCAAACTGCCTTGGTTTTTTTGAGCTGTACCCCTTGCATAAACAAAAATAATTCCTGTTTTCGTTGTGAACCAGCTCAGTCCACCGCAATCCCTCACACCTTTGTGGCCCTTACTGCCAAGGAAGGCACTGAGCATTAGGGATGGGGATCTGACAGCCCCACAACAAGCCCCATACCAGGCAGGTGGCACTGAGATGAGCCACGTGTGGGGTGTAAACAGGGAGAGACTTGGGTTGAAGGGTACTCCATGTCCTGTACTGTTTTTAAAGCACCAATGATACACAGGCAGAGAAAGTTCAGCCCTCTTTATATAAACTTGTTTTATTAAAATTAGTATTTCCCCTCAAATTTTTAAGAAATCCTTTACTTCACTTGAACAGAAGTGTCTTGCAGCAGGGCAGCCCCTTTGGCCACAGGGATTAACCACCTCCAAGCTGACCCAGGATCATGGGGCAAGCTGCCCTGCCAGCCCTGGGTGCCCCTGTTCTCTCCCCACTGCACACGGGCCCCCTGCAGGGTCAAACAAACCCAAGGTGACTGCAGGAGTTAAAAAATCAAACCTGTATGGCTGCTGGAGGGGGCTCCAGAGGGCAGCTCTATGTAGCTGTGGTTTTCCAGGTTGGACTGCCTTGGAGTTCCTCCAGGGATTTCAGGGATGAGGTAGGAGGTGCAATCCTACCCCTGCTGGGGCCGGAAGGACTGGGGTTCACCCCATTTGCCCCTATTCTCCAGGTCTTCCCAGCTGACCATTTGTAGAACCAAGAGCACTGACCGTGGTTACTTTTGGCCCTGGGTTCCCCGCAGGCCCACCATGACTCTCCAGATGAAGAGATGGAGGTGCAGAAACCTGTGTCAAGCCCCTAGCACAGATGGCACTCCCTTCTCTGCCACTTCTCTGGGGTCTCCTCCATGCCCCTGGAACCAGGTTTGGGGCTATTTGGGGCTGACAAAACCCAGGCATTCCCAACTGCTGCACTGCTCAGCAGCCTCCACAAGTATCTTTGCCATAACTGCTAAAGAGGTCTGGTCTTCTTCTTTTTTCTTTTCTTTTTTTTTTTTTTTTCTTGCCTTTTTTTTTTTTTTTTTTTTTTTTTTGTTTTTTTTTTTTTTTTTTTTTTTTTTTGTTTTTTTTTTGTTTTTTTTAGGAAAAAAACCAAAAAAACCCACAAAAAACCTTCATTTTTAACCACAACAGTGTGGTACCAGCCTATCATCTTGGCACATACTCCCTGGGCAGCCCTGAGAAGTTTCTTCCCCTTAGGGCTTCATCCACTGTCAGGATGTATCTGTTGATAAGATCTTTCATTTCCTGGGTGAATGGCTCAAAATTCTTTTGCTTAGCACCAGACCTCTTGAAATTCCCGTCCCTGTTGTTCTCCACACAGAGCAGCCGGTCCTCTGTCACTGTCACATTCAGAAACTCCACCATCTCCTTCAGCTTGGGGATGAGGCTCTGCTTCAGGTCCTCATAATGGACAATGAGCAGGCGCTTCCCATACTTCAGCCACTCCAGGACATGGGAGGCCCACCAGGAGGCATAGCTGTTGACAAAATCTGGCCACTCTAGATGACCAGGAAACCAGGAAAATGAGATACTGTTAGCCATGCTGCATGTCAGCAATTTTCCTTTGCTTTAGACATTAATGATACCTTGATGTCTATTTACTCTCGTTGATAATTTACTTTCCTGAAATCAAGACAGTCCTAGTGAAAGCTTTTGGGCTGGACAAAGAGCATTTGTGGCTGAAATGTAACAATTTTCAGTTTGCAGTACGGGAAAGCCATGCCCGTCCGACTTTTTCTTTTTTCTGGGGGCTATTTTGTCAGTTTTTGATGAATATGTCTTGAGTTGTGACTGATGAAAGGTGATACATCAACTTGGGAAAGAAATGTGCTGTGACACAGGACACTTTTCCCCCCAGCACTCTGCCAAGCCACAGCTGTAATGCCTAAAATATGTACAAGGAGAAATGGAAGCCAAATGGCTTTTCTGCTGCAGAGTCTGAATGCAGCAGTGTATTCATTGGGGAAATTGCAGTCACCAGCCAGTTGCCTGTCAAACACGTGAAGTGTGGCAGGCAGGTTCTGAAGCTTTTCATGTGTTCAGGGGACACTGCATTTCAGGTCCACTTATTGCTGTTATCCTTATTTTTCTGCAGTGCAGTAACACCTGTGCAGTGCTGTAAAATATCCGTCATGAAATGTCATGCTCCATTGGATCCTCCAGATCTTAAGTTAGATTTCTCGTCGTTATTACATGCTGTAGGGGCAAATTTTCTTCACCTCAGCCTGGCAAATGGGCTGTGCACAGGAGCATCGTACATAGACATGTTTTCTATGCCCAACAGTGCAGTGATGCTCCCGTGTGCCTGTGGCAATGGTGCTGCACTCTCCTCCCCTCTGGGGGTGGACATGCAGCAAGACCACAACTGCTCCCAGTGAGCACGTGTCAGGTTTTGGGATTGATCTCAGCTGTGGCAGGACTCAAGTCCCACTGAATTTGTTAGCCGCACTCACTAAGGTCCTAGTGTGTCCCCCCTTCCCAGCACTCTGAGGAGATGGGTTTCAAACCAGCCTGTGCTGGGGAAATGCTCACCTTTGCTCTTCCAGTTGCGGTCAGTGGCATAGCCCAGATGCCCGGCGTATTTTCTGTTGAACTCTGCCATCAGTGATTTGTACGGGTTCCTTATCAGCAGGATCGCTGAGTCGAACATTTCAATCTCTGTCTTGCCACTTTCATGTGTTTTCACACAGATGGTCCTTCTACTTCTCCAGTGGTCTTTTTCTCCTTTAAAACCTGTTTTACAAGACAGGATTGTTGACTCTTTTGCCTGGTTATATGTCTGTGCCTTTTCCCGCTAAATCATTCCCTACAGTGGTGTAAAGCTGGTGTGACAGTACCAGTCAGCTAAACCATGGCTGGAGCCCCAGCCACCACACTGGGCATGTGCTGGCAGCCAGGCTGTCCCTCTGCTGCGGGGGGCATCCTCAGCCCCACACTGCAATGAGGCAGCTTTTCACAGGGCCAGTGCTTGGAACTTGCTGAATCTCTGCTGCCTCAGGATACTGTTCTCCTGGAGTAATTAGTAATGTTTGAAAATTTAACCTACATGTTTGCTGAAGGGTCTTACCCACAGCATTTAGGTAACTGGTCTTTTGGACCAGCCTATCAGGTGGGAGCAGCACGTGTGTGTGCACAGGGCACCAGTGCAGGCAGTGTGCCCATTTGCGAATGGAGAGCCTGGCTGTTGTCTGTGAGGGCAGCTGCCTGTCAGAGCAGTGTGCTACTGGAGCTGTACCTGCTGCCATCTGCACTGCGGGAGGCTGCTCGGGCCAGGCCGAGTGTTTAAATCGTACCAAACATGCTGACAGCAACAGCCGTTGCTGGCTCAAGCAGAAGGATGACAGGGCAATAAGTAAAGCTCTGTGTTTTGGAAGGGCTGCCTGTGTCCCATCTCTTGGGCCCTGATACCTTTGTTGTAGAGGGCTCCATCAAAGTAATAACTTCCTGTGTAGTATCCTGTGGCATGCTCTATCAGGTGGCGTGCCCACGTATTCCCAGCCCCAGGAAAGCTTGACAAAGCAACAAACACTTTGGATTTGGTGGTTAAGAATCTCCTGTCCGTGCAGCGGGTGTCTGTGAGGATAGAAGATACTTCATTGTTAGTATCATGGCTTTTTAATAATTCCACAGACAGCTCTTGATTACAGTTTATTGCTTCCTCCTTCTCTCTCTTAGTAGTATAGGATATCAATTTGGTCTGCTTGTGAGTCAGCTACTTCCTAAAATTAATTCAGCTGTATGAGGCCAAAGAGATTATCCTCAAAGAGGTTTCTGCTGGTTTTGTGTAAGGCAATGCTTTTTTGATAAAGCTGCAACAGACCATTGTAGGTGCCAGCAAGTTGTCTTAAAAGGTGTTGCATAATGACAGAACAGAAAGATGCATCTTCACCAGCATGATTCCAAGAGGGCAATTTAGAGAAAGACTGTTTCCTAAATTCCTGCTCATATGGTGATACCCACTACTGTGGCTCAGACTGCTGTAAACTAGATCACTTTTACCCGCTGCAGAAGGGGCACAGGGGCTGTTTCCAGCAGCGGTGGCCCTGGCACAGCAAGGCTGGAGCTTGTACCTTGCACAGGTGTCTGGTAGACCAGGCAGTACTCTCCCCCAGCAGCGCTGCTGGCGTTGTGGGTCCCGCTGCAGCGCCGCCCGTCCGTGCCCTCGCGCAGCGAGAAGCGCCTGGTGGGGTATCCACAGTAGCATTCCTGCCCTTGGATCACTGCCAACGGGAACTCCTGCAAAAGAGGGAAAAGGGATCGGCGTGTAAATGCCATGGCATCAACAGCCTGCAGGGAATGCTGCTGCCATGCAAAGAAAATAAATCTTCACAAGGCTACTGTCAAGATCAAAGGACTGTCATTCTAAAGCTCATGCTACTTTCCTGTTACTGTCTTCCTATTTGTAAATTTTGAAATTCACCTTACTTCTAGATAGGAAGACTACTAAGGTGTGCAATCATGAGGAAGCTAGTGTTGTTTGCAAGGAACAAATTCCTAAGGAAAATTCTTGTCTGTAAGAAGTGTTTTTTAATGTATTTGATGCAGAGTAATTCAGGTTTTGGTGTACCAATCTTACCAAGGAAGGGTAACAGGCTGCAAAGCTATGTAGTGGTGGGGTACTAAACCCCAGCTGCTGGGCTAATAGTGGTAAAAATTAAAACAAGTTTGAGGGAAATGTGCTAAATATGTGCTGAAGAAATTAGCAGTTGCTTACTGACCCTAAAATTCAGGTTTTCTACTGTTTGCCAGAAAGATATGGGTTGCCTTAGAGTCCCCTGTGGGCTCGCTTGGTGGCACAGGGCTGTGTGGGCGGGCTGAAGGCTGAAGGAAGTTCACGGAGTATTTGAGTGCAGAATGTTCCAGTCCATCTATTCCATATCAACACTTTTTGCCTTTTAAAAGTCTTTTGGAGTCTGGGAGCATGTGACAGGACTGCTGAGCAGCTTATCTCTTGCTCTTTCCCATGCATTCATCCTCTGATAAGGAGTCGAATGCAACTCGTGTGCTGTGTGTGCCCAACAGCCAACATTTACTTAGTGAATGAGATATGACATTGTCAAAAACTATTTACAGATTTGATCCAAGGGCAAAACAGTTCTTGGTTTGCCTGCAAACAGAAATTTTTCCTTTACAATGAAGCAGTGTTTCTCAGTTTGAGAAATTAGTAAGTGTCCCTGCCCTCAAACACAGCCTAGAATAAAACTGTTCCTTGTACCTCATGCCAAGCGGCCTCTGCAAGTGATGAACTTTTCTGGAAGGCTGGAGGTTCTGTGAGGCAACAGAATAACTGTTCCTCTGTACTCCTGCATCTTCAGAAGGTGGTCAGTGCAGGGTGCCAGTGGTGCAGTGTCTGTCCTGAGGCAGGCTGACCCTCACCTGCACAACCTTCCCACGGCTTGGGCAGCACATGAGTGAGGAAGGAGAGAAACCTGGAGTGGGTTTTGCATGAGAAATCTCAAAATTTTTCTAATATCCAATCTAAACCTCCCCTGGTGCAACTTGAGGCCATTTGCTTATTCCATGGGAGAGGAGATTGTGCTGTGGCCATGGGTCCTGGTCAAAGCACTGTAATCAGCCAGCTAATAGTTTTAATCAATTTTGTGATGCTGCAACAACTAATTGAACGTTCAATTTAGTGCATGAGGCTGAATGAGGCTGCAGGCAAAATCTGACCATTTAGTGAACCCTGTGTAGAAAAAAACAGCCCCATTAAAAGTGGGGAGGAAGGGAAGGGAACCAACAGCCACTAAAGCAGAGGGTGCCCTGCCCGTGCCTTGTGCATGGCTCCCTGAGTGGAGCCGGCTCCCGTGGAGGGCACTAGAGCCTTGCTTGGATGCTGCCAGCCCACATCCACCCTCTGGCAGCACGTCTCCCCAGGAGCTGCAGCCACCTCCCCCGGGGGCAGATGTGGCTCAGGGCTTGATTGGAATGTGACACGGAAACGGTATCGATTTCCTCTGGGTCGATACTCATTACTTAGAGCAGCTTGCCTGTGTATCATGTCTGGTGGCACCACTCTGATGACTTTCCCTCCCGCCATCCCCACTCCAGCAGTTGGACCAGATGCATCACTGGGTATTTACTCTGATGAGTTTTGTTCTTTAGAAACTCATTTGCAAATTCAAAGCTCTAAGGCACTAATCTCTGTCCTTCCCTCAGTAGATTAGAATTTAAAATAACAATGAAAGAAAGGATGTGAAATGAGAACTGTTCTTACTTTCTTGGAGCAAAATTCAGAGCACATCTCCACCGTCAAATTGGGCTGTATCAAAGAGGCTGGAAAGGTGTCTGTTAAATTTTCTGGAGCTCTAAAACATCCTCGATAGATAACATTCCTCCCTGCGGGGATATGAAATAGGTTTTTCTTAAGAAAACAATGTCCGTAGTATCCTGCCTCTTTCACAAAGAATAATATTAGGTTCAGAAAAAATTCAAAAATAATAAAATAATTTTTATATTACAAAGGCTGCAGAAACAAGAGAAAGTGTAATATACGCTAGAAAAACGTGTTGCAAATCGTGTGGTATTGAAAGGAGCACATGCCTTTATCTTTGTACTAACCACGGGAAGCAACGCTGCAGCACCGAGTTTGAGTTAAATTCCACCAGCGGAGGGCATTGCTATTGTTTGCAGGTCCCAGTTTCCTCTGAAGACCTGCTTTCCCCTCAATGAGTTAAAAGCCCTGATAAAAATCTACAAAGCTTCTGCATCAGAAAAGGAAAGGAACGTAAAAGACTCCTGAAAACCCCGTCATCGGACCCACCTTCCTCTTCAGCTGCCCCTCTGCTCCCACGCCTTTTCGGGCCAAGGGAGTTTGCTGCAGCCTGTCAGACTCTAAACCGGGCTTTTGTCAGCTGCTCAGGGAGATCAGCTTCCACTGTGTCTTCAGCACCAGCCTCTGATTTCACCTGCTTCTGTAGAAACACCACAGAGCTTGGCACTATTGCAGTTGCTCCCTTAAACGGTATTGCCAGAACTGATGTGGGAAGTGAGTTGAATGACAGGAGAGACGTGGTGCAGTTACGAAAAAAAAAATTGTTTCTGCATTAATTTCTTGGCAGAAAAGCCCAGACTCTCTAGCAAGAGCCTAGAGCAATCTAAGGAGAAGCTGCTTAAATTTTGTTCTGGTAACTATTCAGATCATTTACTAGAAGCAGAGCTGGATCTCTGGAATGACTCAGGTGGTGTGAAAATAAAATAACTCCACCCAAGCTGAAAGGAACCGGAGTCTACTTAGGACCAAGTCCCTTTGAGCATGGCACCAAAGAATAAAAGGAGTGTTTGTTTGGACTTCTCAGAATGTTCTTGAAAGGTCTTCTACTAAATCTCACACTGATATATAATTTCTGAAACAAAATGTTTACAAACATGTTTAGAGTTTTCAAAGCAGTCAAGAAGAAGGCTTGACCTACCTACACTGGCATCAGGAGGGAGCAGGATGCATCCATGGATTACATTGGAAATAGCTGGGTCTGTGTGGTCTGCCCGCTTTTGTGGGAGGAAGGACACCCTGAGGCATGCAGGACTATGCCACAGCCACCCTGGCTGCCCCAGCTGCACACTCTGGGCTTCCTTACCATGACATGGGGGCAGGAGTCGGGGTGTCCAGGGAACCCCGGTGGGGAGAGGGAGGGGAGGGACAGAGAGGGGAGGCAGCAAGCCCTGTCTGGGAAGGTTTAAGTGGAGATGCCACTGAATCTGCTCCGTGTAAAAGAGGTGAGGTCTGTGCTCTACAGTACACAGCGTAAATCATGGGGGCCTTTACAGTCTCAGAGTTACTTTCTAACATACTTGTTCGTTGTGATTAATACTTCTGTTGGCCCCTCAGCTGGTTTGTGTCAGGGGGATTCTTCAAACAGACAACTATCAGGTATTACTAAGGACAAGAAAATTACAACTCTAGCTTCAGGCTAGACTAATTTGAGGAGTAATTCATTAATACTTAAAAAAAAAATTAAATGCTGTCTTTTCCTGAGGAATATGTATATATATTTCATACTGGAGGTTTAAACTGTGATGCATGTCCTGGGAAACCTGCCAACATGCCTGTCAGCCTGACAGTAGCAATTTAGGTCTGTGTACCTTTGATATATAATTTATATGTAGCTGGTTGGATTATTGTACAAACCTTGACTTGTCTTTAAGAAGAAATGGAGGACCATCAATACTGGCACAACCTAAGGTCTTGGTGCTTCTTCTCAGCAAATAACATCCGTAAGGTCTTGTGAGCTTGCCAATTGCAAAGAATGATCAGCAGTTTAGGTCTCTTATGTGCTTTGTGTTTGCCTAAAGGTTTATCCATTGAGTCCCCCATGGCAGCTAACTGAACGATGGGGTAATGATGGATTATCTAGAGATGGAACAAAATTTCCCATCTCCTGCTGAAACAGAACTCCTTGGAAAAACAAGACTCTTGTCTCATTTCTCTCAGGAAAGGGATTGATGTGGCTCTTTCTGGTCTCTGCTTATTCCTCGCAGTCACAGATTACTCATTTTGTTTAGGATCGTCTGAGCATAGGGTGGTCTTGATCTGAGTCATTTTCTGCCCTCCTGTTACAGGGCACCTCTTCCAAGGCTATTTCTTAAACACACATAATACACGTGGGTTTGTACCCCTTCAGTCCAAAGGGAGTGGTTTTTTCAGCTGAAATTGTGCTTCTCTTGCAGTCACTCTGCACTGTGTTGAGTTTCCTCCCTGATGACAGGAACCTCATCTGTGGCAGCCCCGAGGCAGCATGCCAGGCACATGTCCCCGCTCTGGGGTGGTGAGCAGCACTGCTATTCTGGGGAGGAGCCAGGGGCCAGACCAGCAGCAAATGGACATTGTGCCCTTCAGGCACCTTTGTCCTTTGTTGCTAACGGAGTGAGACAAGCAGCAGGGACAGCCCCTGTGCTCAGCCTGGCCATGACATCTCTCCCTCGTGGCCTCCCCTGTCCAGTCACACGCCCACTTACGTGGCCGGGCTCCTGCCCGCGGCTGCTCCGCGCTGTAGACCGAGAGCCGGTTCACCCCTCCGCACACGGAGCCCTTCTCCCCCTTGCACTCGCTGTTGCACTCCTCGGGCTTGGCGGCAGCAGCTGGCAGCGAGTTCCCGCAGTAGCACTCGGCTCCGTACGCCAGGCCCGCGTAGCTGTAAGCCCTGCAAGGAGGGATACCAGCCGCTGTTACAGAGGGGCCTGTCTGCTCCCGAGTTTGTACCTGAGGAAGGGACAAACCTGTCCCCCTGTCCCTGCACACAGCCTATGCTCCTGCTGCCTTGTTCTGGAGCCGAGTCCATCCTGGAGACAGCGTGGCCTCCTCAGCAGGGACAGCTCCTCAACAAGATATGGGCTAGAGACCAATGTCTATCAAAGGATAGACATCTTACGAAGACTATTTAACCAAGCAGTAATTTTTGTTCAGGACAATAGAGAATGTAATTTAAGTAGCTGTGGTGCCATAGAGAATAGACAGCAGTGCAGCAGTCTGCTTCAAGCAGAGAAGCAGAGCTATGCTGTGCCTGAAGGTATGAGATAATCACTGTTTTCATAGATGCTGTATATTTAACATAGGAATGCTTTTCCCACTTCAAATTCAGTTCCACTTATTGTCAAAAAAGAGAAAACTTGCAGTGAAAAAATACCACTCACCTCTCAGCACAAGCTTCCTGACAGTGAGCCACTGTCATTTTTCTTAAGTCATAAAAGACAGCCCCCTTCAGTGTCCTCTCCCTCGAATCATGAGTGAAGCAGCCCATGTAGGTGCCTGTGTGCATGAAAGACCAGGGTTAGGCAATTCATATGGGACAGAAGGGAAAACCCATCCCAGGCTTATCCAGTGCCTCCTGCTGCAAGCAGGGCTGCGTTTGGTCAAGTCCCAACCTGTCTGGGGTCCCACACCTTCTGCAGATCTCTCCATTGCCACGTTGGTAAGGGGTCAGTGCCACTGTCCCATGGAAATGGGCAAAAAGGAAATGAGACTTTCCCTTCCACAGCTTCCTTTCAGTAGGCCTGCCGTTGCATACCCAGAGTCCACAACCCACCCAGGACTGCAGCTCCTGCTGCAGCTGCTTTCTGCTCAACTCCCTCCTTTGGGTGACAAAACATGGCACTTCTCTAAAGTACAGGAGAATGTAGCCTTCAAATGCTAAAAACGTCCAGAAATCCTGTTGGATTTCTCCCAAGTGTTCTTTAAAATCTCTAGTTGATAATGAGATGGTGCAAGAGAAATATTAAGAAAATCAATTTTCTTTGGATATAGAGAGTTACATTAAAGCTGTAATGGAAAGATAAATTCACTTTTAACTAGGCAGCACAATGTAGCCATCACACTGAGCTATCTCCTCTCTGGTGCAAAGGAATCTCTTCAAATATGTCTTGCTTTACTTAGCATAGGAAAGATAAATGTTTCTCTTAGACTGCATTCAGTGCTCAGCCTAATTTTTGTTGTCATGAACAAAATACTGTAAAAATCCAGCCCATTTTTTAATATACAATTGGAACAATGATGTGGAGTCCCACCATTATACAGCAATAGTATGTCTATAAGTACATTTTATCATCAAAATATGAAGGAAAAAAGGAAATTTTATTTTAGAAATAACAACATTGAGATGATAACAGAGGGAAATTAAATAATGTAAGCACACATTAAATAATGTGGATAGGAAAAGACTATATGGTGAAAAATGAAACTAAAAACCATTAGATTAACTAATCCACAAGAAAAAGGAAGTTTGAGTTGCTCCATCAGGGATTTTGGAGCCAGGAATAGTAAATCAAACATTCAAATATTACAAACACAACAGCAGATTCAAAGACCGGCACACGGTAATTTTCCAACCTGTAATTAGAAAATTCACAAGCTGTGAATACACACCCCCAGCACACCATTAATGAGGCGGGAGTCACGCACTTGCAACAAAGATGCTCCACATTTTACTGGAGACTTTTGATTTGGGTACTTTGACTCAAACCTGTAGCAGCAGAAAACTGAGGATGTGGGGCCAAAGAGCCTGAGGGACCTGGGCAGGTCAGCCACGGTGTGCCCTCCTCCCTGTCCCTCCCAAGCCACTGCCAGCCTGGCAGCAATTTCTCATTCACATCCTCCCGTGAATGAGTCTCGGAGATGCCACAGTCTCAGAGTAGCATGTCATACCGTGTCAGCGATACAGTCCCTGTCACCTCTGCATCCTGTTCAATGGCAGAACCAGGCATGGGGAACTGGAAAACTCCATCCACTGGGAGCAATCAGAATAGAAAACTCTCACAGTTGTACTAACAGTATTTGTCAGTGTCTCTGTCAGGAAAAGTGTGGTCCCTACCTTCAGCCACTTGCAATGTCAGCAGGTGAGATAGCCTGACCTGGAGAAAAAAAGGACTTGGATTTTTCTCACCAAAGGCCGCGTGCTCCTGGGTGGAGACAGAGCTAGGCAGAGTGAGATGGGAGGTTCATAACAGGCTGGGGCCATGCCATTGTTTGTGGCTTGGGTTAAGGGTCTGCCTGGGGAAGCCTTTGAAGGTCTGGCTAGCAGCCCTCAGGGCAGAGCTATACTGCCTCAGAGGATGACACCCATGAGGGGTGCACAAGCCCAGCCTCCATGGTCAGGCAATGCTGCTCTACTGAGCAGGAACCACAGGGCATCACTGAAACATCACTCAGCATTATAAGCACGGAGGAGTTCATTAGGTCTTGAAAGGGATCCATAATGAAATAACAAGCCTCTAAGTTTACTAGAAATTAATTGGAGGAGATAACATGCTCTATGTAGGTAGTTAAGTTTTAATTAATTACCTTCAAAGGCATTCCAATGCTTGTTAACAATATTGTTATTAATAATGTCCCTTCATGTTCAATCAGATATTCAAATGATGCATATTTGAATCTACAGTTCAATATGGTGAGATGTACAAATAAATAGTCCTTCTGGCCTCTCTCATCAGTAGCTAGAACCTCACCAAGGCTCTGGCTGAGCAGCTCTCAGTCTCTCCTCTGCCACCAAAATCTGCCACCAACAGGGTGTTCTGAAGCATCTGTGGAGCAGCTCCAGCTTGGAGCTTCAGGTAACTCCAGCGGTTCAGTTTGCCTGACTCACACTGTATGACTCATCTCCCACCACTATCACCTTCTCATTCCCATTTCTGACAATTCCCTCGGTAAGTAGCATGATGTGGCACCCATTTTGTGGGATTTTTTGCCCTGTTGTTTGGGCAACTTTATTCAACAAACTAAAAAGCGGTTCCAAAATGTGGTGTCTAGTCATCCAGATCCCATTTCTGTTTTATTATCAGTGAAACATCTCCAAGAACAACTAGTTCTTCTAAAAGGCAAAGCATCAAAGATTACAACTCATACTTTGGTGCTGCAGTGAGGGCACAGCAGTCACCCAGCATGGATCCTTTGTACTTTGGCCTAGGCATATGCCTAAGAACTGTTTTGAAAGTGGTGATGAGCAAGGAGGAAGGCAGACCTGCAGGGGTGTGTGGTGCTCGCCTGTGTCTGCTTGGGATCAGCACAGTGCAGTCTATGCATGTGCCAGAAAATGGGTGGGGTCCATCCCTTACCTTTGTGTTCAGCACTGCGCTTCATTGCTTTAGATCCTGCTGTCTGCAGGGGCTCCTGCTCGCTGGTGAACCTGTGGAACCACCTCCTCCTCAGCTGCCTGAGCTCCGAGTTGCGGGACGTGAGCCAGTGCGGGCTGTGCCGCTGCTCCAGGGCCGGCTCCTGCAGTGCATCCATGCCCACCAGCAGCCTGGGGCCGGGGTTCTGCAGGGTCCTGGGATCACTGAGCCCAACCCTGCTCATCTCCTCCGGCACCAGCAGGGCCTGGTTAGTGGGGGTCCCACGCGAACCTTGCTGGAGAACCAAGCGGGTCCGCTGCAGTAGCAGGAGGCTGCCAGCCATCAGGTAAGCTGCTGTGAGGAAGAAGAGCAGAAACTGGATCCGACGGAGAAACTTCTGTAGCCTGAAGAAAGCTTTGGCCATGCCCTTACTGAAACTGGCCCTTCACGCTTCCCAACAGGCCTCCAAATCTTCGCCTGGCCAGACACTCATTCCTCCCATAAGTTCAGCCCATCACTTCGGTGCCTTCTCCTGATGAAAAGCTTCTTCCCAGCTGGCTGCAGCAGAGACCAGCCTGGTGTGGCACTGCTGCCAACCTCAGGCACCTGGCTGGCCCAGGGGCTCCCTGGGCTCCTGGGGTGATGCCTTCATTGTGCCCTGCCGAGCTGCCGAACAGCTGATGCTGAAACCTGAAAGACCAAGGGGTGTAAGGCTGGTCCACATCCAAATTCAAAACATCCACCATCAGGGTGACTTTCCCCACCCACCCCTTTTGGCTTTATCTGAGCATTTCTCCATCTGTTGTTTAGAATTATGCACGTTAAGAACTATAGTCAAATGAGAATGATTGATTGAGCTCAAGCGAGTTTCAGATCTTCAGACTTTTTTCTTTTCTTTCTTTTAATTTGGAATGCACAAGAAATACCTTAATGATGAGGTTATTTCTCTTGGGATGTTTGGAAAATAAGTTCTTTATTTTCTTTTATCACTAGCCAACTTCTCCATCCTTTGTCACTGGTTGAACAGGCATCTTTTTAGGGAGGTATTACCAAATTCCTTCCTTTCAGCTAAACAGTAGCTCAGCTACAAATGAAGATCAGAGGGAAACAGAAGTGTGGGTGTGTGGGAGGAAAAAAGAAATTGCATCAACTCACAATAGATAAGATAATAATTATTAATCACTATGCAGCACAAAGAAGTTGGGCTTTATGTTGGAAGGATATTTGGAGGTTCTGTGTGTGTTGCTTTAACAGAAACCAGAGATCCTGCTATGTTTTTTTTTTAGTGGATTCATATTGCCAACTGTTGATGTGGGAATGTGTGTGGAGAAAAACTAGTGAATGTTTGAAAAAAATTCAGCTCAAGTTCAGCAGATCTCTCTTGATTGTTGCTGAGCTTTCAGCTTTAGTTGTGCTGATGTGTACTATGGATGTGATTGTCTGGGCAAGAAAAGCTCCTTTGTACTCTAGGGAACCTTTAACCTCCTGTGGCAAATAAAAGCTGGCACCTCCCCATAAATTCCTGCTTTCCCAGTCTATCCTTTCTCTGTGGAGCCAGGCAAGTATTGAGAAAAGATGCAGTGTTTTCCAGAAAAGAAAATATTATTACTTCTGATTAGCTTGCAGTTGGGGCACACTCCTGAAATCCACAGTCCTGGCAATGAACATCTGCTCACTGTTTCTTGTTTCAGTTGTTGATTGAAAGTTTTGTGGATGCTCACTTATGCTGCTTTATTAAGTAAATGTTACCAATTTAGTCTACACCCATTCCCCTTTTAATTTGGTTGTGCAAATTCTTTCTGTCTTAGATAGCAACCAAACCAAAGATCCAAAACTTCTAGGACAAAAATAAATTAAGGCTCAGTTAAATCTTCTGTCAGTTGATCCTGAATTCCAGGCTGAATTCTGAATTTTTGTGTGACCTTTTAGCCTCAATTCCTAAATGAGGCTGTCACAAGCCAGGAGTCTCTGTCTCTAATCTTATAATTCAGGTGATCTTGAAGACCTGATTTAGGTACTTTTATTACTGGTATTTTTTTTAAGTACATGTATGCTGATTGTAATTGTAGAGGACTGAGTAATATCCAGAAGTATTCAATGTGCTGATTGGTACTCTTTCTCAAAGGGCTGGTGAGCACGAGCAGTTGCGAAGCACTGCCAGGCTGTAGCATCTTCAGTGAATTCTGACTGCTCTCTCTACAGCAGAAGTTACACACCTCCCTTCGGATCAGCTCCAAAGCCAAAGAAAATGCATTGATTTACACCACCTAAAGAGCTGACCCTTAGAGTTAAATCTCTGATCAATGTTGTGAGTGCTCAAGAATTGCAGTAAAAGGGTCAGATGTACCGAGACAAATGAATGGAAAATTAGCCATAATTAGATCCTGCAGGATGTTACTGCACTAATTCATCTGAAGAAATACTGTCTATGAGCATAGGTGGGATTTGATTCACTTGTTGTTCCTGCCGTGGGTCTACTGTAAACTTGAGCTGTTCCCAGTGGAGGCTGTGTGATCTGAAAGCAAGCAGTGTGCAGGTATCAGCCACCTGAGGTTTGGACTGGGGATGTCCATGCTCCGTGCAGTGCCTCCAGGTGAGGCTGGGTCAGCAGGGCAGGTGCCCATGCAGGGCAGGTGCCCATGTGCCTCGGTGGCCGGGCTCTCCACGCTGCCTGAGGCAGCTCTGCCCTGTGAAGCTGCTCAGCGGTGAGATGGCAATGGCTGCAGTCACACACCACTTCAAAAGGTTTAAGATTTNCCCCGCCCCCAGCAGAAAGATAAGACTAGATAAATATATCAGATTTGCAGTCATTTGCGCCCAGCTGTAATTCAGGGTTTCACAGCTCTTTTGGTTTATTCACTGAGAGAGATGCTTCAAGCCCAAGTTCTCAGATGAGTCCTTGTTGCTGGTGTTGGAGAGGCTGCACTGGGATAGCTGGAGCTTTCTGGCTCATCAAGCAGTGCCCACAACTTGGCTGGAGAAGGGTCATCAAGACCGTGTAGCAAAGGTCAGGCATGTTATGCTTGAAACTGCATCACTGGCCCAATTTAGTCCCTTTTAACGCCACTTGTGTGGCTGGTCAGTGGATTTTGATAGAGTTTCTCCAATCACTGCTTGCAGTGATGTAAAATGGAACAGCTGGAGGCCACATCAGTGCCAGGATGAGAGGATCTCATCATCTCACGTTGCCTGGGCAGCACGTGGCAATGCCTCCTAGAGCCAGGGGAGACTAGTCTGGCCAATGCTTGCCCAAACAGCATCTGGGCAGGGCATAATATTCTGCCTCTACATGAACAGGATGGAAAGCTTGCTGTGCATCGGCAGAACTGGGGAAAACACCCAAAGTATTGGACCTAAATTAATTGTGCAGCAGGCTCTGCATCCAAACATCAAGAAATGTTTGGCATTGCTCCTAGTGCTCTGCCAAGTTTGTTTATGTATTTGTTTGTTTAGTAAGGAGAAGCTGCTTCGGAGACTCAAAGGGGTAACTTTGCCCTTGCCCAGTGGTTGAAAAAGTTTAAATGGTACAAGGCAATTTTGCTGCATTCAACATGATGTGTACGAATTACCTCCAGATGCACTCACCCTTAGAGCAGTTGCCATGACAGTACATTGTAGTAAAACCCAACCAAATAAATAAGCCGACTCTCCGCCCACAACCACTGCTGCAAATGTGCAACTCAAAAATTAAATGTTGCTTTTTAGTGGGGAAATAGCAAAGTGCTGCTGAAATAAAAACTGTCATTTGATTTTTTCCATAAACTGCATATTGCAATATCATCAAAGTATGCCTAAAAGAGCTAAGGTGCATCACTTCTGATGATGATATTTAAAAAAAAAGACTTAAGGAGGAAAGAACTAGTATCTGTAATAGAAAATGTGGCATTTGTCTTTTTCATGCATGTTTCACCTAAAATGAATGAAGCGAAATGGAAGAAAACAGGTCTTCTATCCCTGTTTATCAGTTCTCACAGCCAAAGGGGGCTTAGGACCATAAGAATTGGAAGTTGTTAGTAAAATCATAAAATTATAATTGAAAGGACAATGATGGATAATTGATGAGCAGTGAGAACTGTTAAATGGCAGAGGAGGCATCTAGGTGAAGAGGACAATGGAAGGGTTAACACTGCACTGAAAAAAGGGCAATAATTAGCACTGGAAATTATCCGTTTTGGGCATGGTGAGTGGAAGCACAAATCTACAGGGTGCTGGGACTTCAGCAGGGAAAGGATCTCTTGCCACCAAAAAAGTTGCTATAAGGAAAAGCAGATCAGTACCTTGCTTCCAAAATGAACTCACAAAATGTGACAGAGGATATCACACTAGGCAGCTGCATTAATGTATTTGTAGAGAGAAATAAGAGAAACATAAAGTTCTTGGCAATTCTACTCTCCTAGGTGAAGGAGCATTTACAGAATTTTTAAGGGAAGACAGAATATTTTCAGTGATGCCATGAACGCTGGTAAAGGCTGAAGACACTGAAAAACAGCCCCAGACTCGCAGGTGGAGGGTTGCTTAACTGAGGACTGTCCCTTGATGTGTGCTCAGTGCAGGAGCTCAGGTCAGTGCTGCATTGACAGCTGCAGGTCATCGAGAGTTGGTCCTTGTCAAAAGGATCCAGCAGGATTTTGCAAATTCAGAGTTGTTGGCAAGGAAGCAAGATGATGTTTCCTGTTGTAAACTGAAGGGAATTGGACTCATAATTACTATATTTAGAAAAATCCATCCCTCTTCCATGTTTCTCCTTTCTTTTGTCAGCTTTCTTTGAGGACAAATGCAGTTCAGGCCTCAGCTGAAAGATTCTGTCTTGCAGCCTGTTCCTTGGATACACACTGCCATTTTCTCAGTGTTTTGGAGAGTCAAGACAAATATCAAATTGTGTGAATACACATACAAGGAAGGAAGTAAAAGGAAGCAAAACTCTTAAGAAGCCACAGATTTGATGTTGGGACCCTGTCAACTATTTGCAGTTCCCTTTATTCCAATCATTCTGAGAAACTTCAAGCACTTCTTCTTACAACTTACAAAAATTTTCCTTGCTAGAGGATGTGTCTGTGCTGACTCCACGCGTCTCCCAACAAGGGGGGTCTTGCCAACAAGCTGGAAATTAGGCAGAAGCACCCAAATTTCTCCACATGCTGAGGTGACAAGTCTTGCAGATTGGGAGGGCTCTCCAGTGAGTTTACCATTGCTCGCTACATGTGTGCTTGCTACAAGATGCAATCAGATTGCAAAGTTATCTTTGATGGTGAGATTGTGTTAAAACCTTTAAATAACACTGAACTGTGAAAAATAAGAAAAAAATTTTACGTGGAGTTAGCAGAAAGGTGGAGAAAAACTCTATAGTCCATTAACTGGTCAAATCAAGTTGAAAGTAACATAAATATAAAATATATATTATACCCTGTTTATTCAATACAAGAGGCACTTTACAGAGACAGATAATTCAGCTTTGGAAGGGAAAGGCAATGCCACCGAGCAGAACTGCAGCCTGAGGCTGGAGAAGTTGGCACCAACTTGTGCAAATCCTGTCCCAGTGGCTCTTTCACGGCTATTCGGCTTTTTAAGACCAATTTTTAGCATACATAGGTATAAATCCAGACAATAATGTTGTTGGTGACCCTGAGGTGAGGGATGCAGAGGAGCCTGCGGGAGGCAGATGGTCCAGCAAGGCTTATTGCGAGAGTGCTGATTTGAAAAGTGCTCAGGGACAGCTTGAGCAGAGATCACACCATGGTATTTCTCCATTAATCCCACACTTTTTACCTAGCTCAAGTCATAATGCAGTAATCAGCAGGAGTAATTCCATGCCAGTATGGAAGAGATGCATGCAGATATATGCATACCCACATTTCAGGTGTATGTGTGCATCCAAATCCATGTGTGTGCATTCTGTAAACAGAGTGACAGAGGTAACATACAGTCTGCTGTCACCATTCTCTGATAAACTGAAAGCTTTCAACAAACTATTACTGTATCTCAAAAGTATTTGAGTAACAATAAAACATTCATGCATGATGTACATTCTTAGGTATTAAGAGATCAACCACCCAGCAAATGATGCTCTATCTGCAGTTTCCAAAAGCTCCTATGTGGTCTGTGGCTGAAGTTTTGCACAAGAATGTTGAAACAAATGTACCATATATTTATGTTTGCCTTAGCCCACAGGATCTACAGATGAGATCTTTCCCTGTGTGCAAGGAAATCTACCAGAATTAAAATAACACACAGCTCTGTAACTTAATCATAGGTGTTTTAGAAGTGTCTTTCATAAACCCTTCAATATCTGAATCCCTGCAACATTCACCTACTAAACATTGATAGTCTATTTATTCAGCACAGTGATGCTCCAGAAACTGATGGGAGAAGCTGAGCATTCCAGCCTGCCTCACTAGGCTATCACACACACACTTGCAGTATCCATTGCTGACTTTTCAAGTATAATGTTCCATGGATGCTTGGGGAAGGGCATCTCGAGAGCAACCTGCAGTCTTTGTAAATAATGCTGCTAAGCCCCTTTACTTAGATGCTGTGGATTAATTTAGTAAAACAAATAGTCATTGAGACTGCAATGAATGCTGATACCTCAGCCTCGAAAAAGTTGTCCGGTTATTGCTCGTGCCCAGGCCAGCTGGCACACGGCTCGCAGAGGCAGATACTGAACGGTGTAAGAGGAAAAACCTCACCTTTCTTTTGTGGCTGAGGAGCCCCTGTTGTAGCCAGGCAAAGTCCTGTACAATCCAGAAATATTACAAAAGGCCGTAAAGCATATCTGAAAAGCTGATAAATCCTGCTCCCTTTGCCCTTCCCTACTAATCCTTCTGCTGCCTCCCGCTCCCAGCGCGCAGAGCCGTAATCCTGCGCGCCCGCTCGGTGCCGTGCCCGGGGCTGCGGCGCTCCGCTCCCTCCCGCTGCCCTGTCGGGAACTCGCCCAGCCCCTCTCCGCGCCCCGCTCACCGCTGCCGCCGTGTCCCTCGAGGGGTCCCTGCGGCTCTCCGGGGTCCCTGTGGCTCTCCGGGGTCCCTGCGGCTCACCGGGCCGGGGCGCCGGGGTCCTGCGCCCTGCGGGAGCCGGCCGGAGGGAGCCGCTCCATGGCCTCCTGCGCCAGCAGGCAGGATGGAAGCAGCGTCCGCGCTGCGCTGCCGAAATCCTCAAGCACAGCCAGTGCGCTCGCGTTTCATAACGCTCCCCTGCCCGGGGAAGCAGTCTCTGCTCTAAGGCTGCTTCACAGCAGAGCTCTGCAGCCTTCTGCAGCTGCCGACGTTTCCAGACCTACCCATTCCCTCTGCCTGGGTGTTTGTCCAAACGCACGGATGGTTGCATCGGCAGAGAGCTGAGTGGCAGCAGCAGCAGCGAGAAGCCCTAATGCGATCAGCTGAACGGATGCTCCGTGTTTGTTTCTCGTGCCTCTTCCCACTAGGGGCACATCCTTTCAGAGCTGCCCCTCTGGAGACCCGGACCCCTTCCCAACAGGTCGAGAGGGTCCCGGGAAAGCGACCCCCTGATGGCCTCCTAGCACCAGCTTGGAGATTTCAGGCAGAAAATTGTTATTCTGGGCACAGGTGGCTGGAAATAAATTATTTATAAATGTGAAAGCTGAAAGGCAGTTGCTGGTGTCCTCAGGATTGCCTGCATTGCCACCTTCCCTGCATGTTCCAGCTCCGTCCTGCTGCTGCTTCACATGGAGATTGAGCAATTGATAATTATTCTTAAAGCATCTGCATTTAAATGGGGGCTGGCTGCACCCCTGCCTAGGGTTTTGGAATACCCTATGGTCTACACATATTTAATGAAACCTGTGGATATCTGTCTCTTGGAGTGAAAACAGAATGTGGTTATGGGATTAACCTTTGATTCTTCTCTGTGCCAGAGAGTGGATCAGAAACATCAGACCCAACTCGTGCCTGACTGTCTTGGATGTGGGATGAAAGAGGGAATTGGGGTGCCACGTGGGGACTGATCCTATTTCCTCTCAGTATGCTGCACATTGCTTCATGCTCTGACCAGTCCCGTGGACTTGACTGATGCAGGTGTGTGCATCGTGCATCACCATGAGTGCACCCCATGAGTGAGGTCTGAACCCCACAATGGGATGCTGACACTACTTAAATGACACTTGGCTTTCCCATCTCCACATGACATTGGAGAAGAGGAACCTAGTTGTTCAGCTCAACATGAACAACTGAAGTGCTTTTGCTCATAATGAGTGTTCTCTGGGACCTAATGGACTGATAGGGCTGCAGTCCTAGAGTGATTTGGTGAATTTTGATTAATGGAAAACCCTGAGGCTTAGCAGTGTAACATTCAAATTTTAAAATACTGATGGGTAGAGGTCTATTCTACGCCCCAGGAAGCTGTGCATCTGTTAGATTGCAACCCATCCAACCTTCATGTGGGTGTACAGCTTTAAGGCTGTAAAATTGTGAAATTAATTTAGTTTTACTGAAATTAAATTAATCAAATGTTAAATGTAATGACATTTTTAAATGTGCTGGGTTGGGGCCAAAATCAATAGAATTGCAGGACTGTGCCCAGGTGAAGCAGTGGCAGAAAATGCAGTCAGCATTCTCAGAGAGAAAAACTATGCTGAAAATGTACCAAACTCGTGATGTGCCCCACGGCATATGCGTGGGCAGCAGAGGTGTGTGGAGGTGTGTGGGCAGGTACGGCCACTCGGGAGCTCTGCTGCAGGAGGCACGGCTGGCGGGGTCTGCAGCCACCTGGCACGCTGAGAGCACCGGGGAGACCTGCTCGCTGTGAGGAGCATCCCGGGGAGATGCTGTCACTTTGACATACGAGCTGTTTGCACAGATTTGACATGAAAACAAACACCGTTGTTTGGGGGTCTCACAACTGCTCTGCCTCGATTTCTAAACACAGGTGAAGCCCAGACAAACTGATGGGGTTTATAAAACAAGAGCCCCGCTGCATTGAACCCTCTCTAATACCAGTTTGTTTCCAGGACTTTGTGTACAAAATACCACGCGGGGAACTGCATGACCCGCTACATCCCCGGGTAAGAGTCCTGCTGCCTCTTGAGTGTCAAACCACTCAAAACTCCAGCCAGCCCCACTTAGGGGAAATTAGCAGGAAAATAAAGGAAGGGTGGTGTTGTATCCAGGGGAGATGGCAGCAGTCCCTTCTCCTGAAATTGCTGCGGGGGGTATTTCGTGGTGGGGTAGGAGGTGCTCGGTGTCCCTGCTGGCTGATGCTGTGTCACTCACACAGCCGCAGCTGCCATCGGGGGCGCGGCCAGCCCGGCCCCTCGGTGTGAGCACCGGCAGCTCCCTGTGCTGGCCGTAATATCTCCAACTCCCTAATTTCCAGTCTCGTTAGTAATACAGCTTTTTTCTCACTCGCTGGGGAATTTTTTCGTCTCTCACAAGGACCTTTGTGAGAGCTTGGCTTTGCGATGCATACTTCTCACAGCTGAAAGATGCTCAGCTCTGTTTAACCGAGCCTGATGGCGGATGGGGGTGGTGTGTTTGGTTTCTATACTTTGTTCACAGCTGCAGTTTAAATGTCTTAAAGAGAAATATTTGTTCAGTGTTTCAGGCACCAGCACAGACATGAGCGTGGCAGAGCAAAGCTATCGCTGTGAGGGGTGAGCAGAGGAGCCCACCTGAAGCTGTGTGGTGAAAGTGAATATTTGAATATTGTGCCTTCAGCACCCAGCAGCAGCAGGCCCGGTGCCACCACCCCGGCCCCGCGAAGGGGGGACTGCTGGGAACACCCACTGTTGGGAGGGAGAAGTTGGAAATGCGATGCTGTGCATGAGAAGAGGAACCAGTAGTATTGATAATGAAGAGGGATGTGTGAGATTGTTTCAAATGTTTTCAGTGTCAGACCTATAGGGAATTATTCTATTATTTACTCTCACTGTTTCTCACCTGTGTTACCCCATTGTCTACAACAAAGGTGTACCTTGACAAGACCCATCTGAGTGTCCACTGCAGCTCCTACTAAATTAAGAGGGAAGTGGGTCAGACTGTAAATCCAAAGGGTGTTCTGACCAGGGTGCAGAAATGGAAAAATGATACCTAATAATACTAAGAGAAAAGGGGCAAAACATAGGGAAAAAAGCCTGTGTGCGATATGGTCATGTTATGAAATCAGTCACTGATGGGAGAAGTGGCAGCTGGAGGCAGTCTGTGTCTCAGTAAAGTCCTGGGCACTTTCTTTGCTTGATGGTTCTGCATGGTTGTTGTACAAAATACAGCAAAGAAATGTGGAATGAGTGGCATTACTTTTAGAATCCTGTTGTGGGAGCAGTTCTTGTGCTAAATGACTCAAACTTTCAGTCACTTCAGAAAATAGTCTCAATTGTAACAGTAAGGATCAGTTCAGGAAAGTGACAGGTTTTGCCAGTGCGATTTCAAGAAGAAATATCTAAAAGACTATGCGTGGTTTCATAAAGAAATGTAATGTAGCAAATAGTCTTCTTGTCCTTTTCATCTAATAATCCTAAATACTCAGGGATTAGGCATTCCATGTAATGCCTACCTACAGTTATTTTATAAAAGAACTGAGCAAACCAGCTGTTTAGTGACATCACTCTCTTTTCACAATGACTGTGTTTATAACGTACATGCCATGTTAGGTGCAACGTAGGGAAAACTGTGAAGTCTAATACGATTATTGGATTATTGACAAACTTTCACATGATCTCAGAGCGCCCTATAAATATGCCAAGTGCCAGGCACAGAACATTTGTTGAAGATTGTGCAGATCAGTGAGGGATCATACACTCCAAGATATCTCTCAGAGTTTGTTTTGGCTGTTGGAGTAAAGGCAGATGCTACAGCGGCAGTGCCGTGTGCTCTGTACAAGTGACACTGCAGCACAGGGGCTCCTGCTGCTGGCTCAGGTGATGGTGGAGGGTGGCTCAAAAGGGTAGAAAGAGGTGCTGGGAGGTGTTCCCATCTTTACTATTAGCATCCTCAGGCGTCTGAAACAACATTTAATCACAGTCTTTCTGTTAATGCTTTGAGCCAAGAGGTTTGGACCCAGCCCTCAGCACCAGGCAACTCAGGACATTTTGGGGGCAGAGGCTGCCAGGAGACATTTGGGACAGTGTGAGGTTGTGAAGTTTTGAGGCCAGTTCTCTTTACCTATTGGGGGGGGGCGGGGGGGGAAATAAAACATCTCAGCTCTTTGTCTTGGATTAGACTCAGATTTTTTCCCAGCTCAACTCATAACCTAAATTAAGTGCATGTTGTGCCTAATTCCCATTTAGAACAGTAATGGATGTAACAAAACAGCTCATGATTAGAAAAGTGTAATGGTATCCTTGTGAGGAGTTAATGGAATGAGAGCTCTGGACCCAGGCAGAGTTGGGGGTTTTTCAGCCTGGAAAGGTTGGGTCCCAGGGCATCTGTTTTCTTCTTTCCACTGTTAGATCCCTGGGCTATAGAAAATCCTGCAAAGCACTGCACTGTGTCCAATGCATATGAGAACTGTGAATGTTAATTGAGAATTTTGTTTGCTGTTTGCCTTAGTTTTAGTAATATACATCAAATTATGCTTATAGTTGTGCCCACATAAACCCAGAGCTCTTCTTCTGCAGCTACTGGGCTGATTTCAGATTTTCCTCTTCTCCTTGTTCCACCATCCTCTGTCAGTGCAAAGTCTCAATTGTTTTGCAATCCTCACTTCTTCCAAAGGCCCAGCTAGCTCTGGAGGCCACTCTGGGTGGAGGGTCCTGGCTCCATACCCCGTGGTGTGCCAGCTGTCCAGACTGCCCGGCTTGCACTTGCTGTCCTGGGAGGGCAGAGCCATGGGCTCTGCCTCCCCCGAATTCGGACGTGCTGCTGCCAGCAGAGCAGGTTGCTTGGTAACTGCAGCCACATTTCAAAAATGTACCCTTTTACAGCCAGCTTCCCAAACTAATGTCTTTGAAAGGAAGAGTTGTTCTTTCAGGATCGTTTTTATTTTGTTCTTTCTTTAAAAAAGGGGGAAAAAAGAGCCTTTCAGCTCCAGATTTGCTTTTCTTCTCTCCTCTTTCCCTGCATCTGGTACCACAAAGGGGAGCAGTGTCACGTGCCCAGGAGCGAAGCCCTTTCATCCTCCTCTCTTTAGGTTCAGCCGTTATAATTTCTGACTTTCAGGCTGAATGGAAGGAAACGTTGAGCACTTCCCATAACGTTTGCATTTGGCATCTTCTCTTTCCTGAGCATGGTTTTCCTCTTCTAAGAGTTCTATCTTTCTCTCTCTCCATGGCTGACAGGTCAGTATGGAAGGTGGGAGTGGTGTCATAGAAGTGTTTGGTGTCTGTTCTCAGCTCCTGTGAGGGTTTGCAGGATGTCCCTGTTGGACATGTTGTGTGGTCCTCAGGCCTCGCTGTCCCTGTCCATGTGGGGATGGGGACAGGTCAGGTTCTTCATGCAGATTCAGTGCTGGTGATCTGGAGGCTGGAGGAAGAGCCCATGGTCATTCCTTGTGAACAGGACAATGCAACTTGCCGGATGTGCAGCGAGCAGCAGCTCCAGTGCCAGCACTGTGCTGAGAGGGCTCCTGAGCAGAGATGCACAACACCTGTCCAGCGGTACCCCGATCTCTGACCAGTGACCAGTGGCATTAGTAGGACAAGTGAGATCATTCCTTGTGCTCTGAAGGTCAGTGCCACGTCTTGGGCTTAGAGGTCAGGTCAGCCATGGTGCTGAAGCCCTTTAGTGTGACCGAAGAGCTGCGCTCAATTCGTGCTGGCTCCATCTGCTTGAGAATTGAAATGACGGCGTCATAACAATACTCAGTGTAGGCTGTCACTTTTTATTTCACCACTGCTGCCCCATCACATAGAAACACAAACAATTGCAAAAGAAGTACAACACCCAGAGAAAGAGGCTGCTGACACAATGGGAGTACATGGACAGAGCCTGAGAATACGAGCTGGGCCTGCTGGGCACGACAGGACTGTGTGAGCTGGGCAGAGAAACAGGAAAGCTGTGGTGATGAACGTGGTGTGAAAACAGAGCTGGCAGAAATCATGAGGAAAGGAGTGAGTGCTGATAAATACTGCATTAATAACAAGAAAGGATGACTCACAGCTCAAGCTGACTGTATGCTCATCTCAGGCTTCCCAGCAAGTTCAGAACCACGCACTCATTACCGGGCTTTGTTCTGCCTGTTTGCTTTTAATTTCTGATTCTCTGTTCTGGATGGCTGCAGTCATCTGAACCTTTGGATGCATTAATATTTAAACAGGATGGGCAACAGAAGGCTGTGAAATGTCAGATGTGTCTGAAAATCAAGAGGGATTTAGAAGTAGATGATGGGTAGGTGGCTGTCTTAATTCAGCAGTGTAACAGCAGAGCTAACACAGACTCCCTCCTCTCTCTCCTCCCCTCCCACATGCACTCACTGAAAGGAAAATAAAAGACATTTGCGTTTGTTGGCAGCTGGTGATGCGTTCAAAAAGATCCTTATTGAGCAGATAAACAGTCATGTCTCTCTCCCCTTCCCCAAGTTCTGGGTTGATGACTAGTTTCCCTTTTTTTCTTAGATAGATAAGGCTCTTCAAAACATAAGCATTGATGTAATAAATCAGAGAACGGAAAAAAGTGCACACTCATACTTGTGTATCTCATGGCTTGCTCAGGGCACAGAGAGCTGAAGTCAAACGGCAGCTGCTCAGAGCTGGCATTTTCAGAAAGCTGGAGTCAAACCTTCCAAGTCCACTGTTAGTGTCCTTTTAAGAGCTGTTCATTTATCAGGGTATTTCATATAATCTGACAGGAAATTATATTTACGATGCTTTTAGCTCCATTTGGGACATTTTTTCAACACTACTTCTGGGATGTAAATTATTTAAAAATCATCAATTTAGTTCTTCACATGAAGAGATGAAAGCTTAACTAAAAAGCTTTCCTGTTCATGGCAGTCTTAAATTCTCCAGCAGATCTCTGGATTTTTGCTTAATTGAACACCTAAAGAATAAAAAGACCTTGGCCTCATAACACTTTTAGTAGAAGTAAATTTTAGATTTATTTAGCCCCATTGACTTTTGAAATACAACCACTAACAGCATCTGTTTAAGCACTGTCCTTCAGAATGGATAAAGTGTTTTATCACCAGGCATTAAATTCACCGACAGAGTATTTTATGTACCCCTCTGCCCCTTGCACAGCTCTCCTGGCCACTCCAGCCCTGTATTCCCAAGGGATGGGTGAAGCCACAGGGCTGTGGCTGCTCTGGCCCAGTGAGGGGGTGGCCATGGCTCCCATGCCCTGTGCCAGCTGGGCACACCAGGCTCCCATGTCCCCAGCTCTGTCTCTGGCTGTGGGCAGAGGGCAGTGCTCTTCTGCTGCAGCTACTGGGCCGTAGCCCAGGGCAGTGCTTTGTGCCAGCCCCCAGCAGCCAGGCTGCTCAGGATGCCAGCAGGGCTTGTCCTCTGGCCTGACCTGCTGCTCATACATCCTCCTCAGGTGACACTTTTGGTTGTGTGTGATTCCTTTTGTCTTGACAATCCTTTCAAAGAACTAATGTGAGCAATGACTAGGAAATACTTGAACTCCTGGCAGATATATTTCAGCTTTAAACAACCTCAAAGCCCAAATATAAATGTAATTGAAATGAAAATTGAAAATTTCAAAAAATGTCTGTATGGATGCCATTTTCCTCCCTGAAAAAGTTCCAGTTAATAGAGTTCCAGCCCTAAACCAATCTGGAGGAAGATGCAGGATGAAGCCACAAAACCAACTGCTCCCAGAAAAGGGGCCACTCTCATCTCACAAAGGAACTGCAGTGAATGGTTTTGACATTCTTTTAAAACCAAAATACATCTGTCATGCATGGGAGTGTGGAAACTTGCTAAATATTCATGAATCTGGGATTTTCTTTGTTCCAGTTGTGCCTGGGGAGTATGGGATGTTTCCCCCCTACCAATTACTGGCTGTTTGATCCCTGTCAGTGCAAATCTGAGGGCAGAGGGACACACTTCGCATCAAGGTGTTGTGCCTGATGCTAACCTTAAAATCAATATGTGAGCAGTTGGTGGTTGCAGGTGAGTGACACTACAGATGCAATGGAGACACCGGGATTCCCTGTCGTAATTAGCATTGATTCCCCTCGGGTTTGTTGTCTGTGAACTCATTAAATTGTGACCTGCATGTAGGACTTGCATTTCTGCCCTGGAAAGTCAGTGGATTTGCTATCGGTTATTACACCCCTGAGGCTGCAGTTGTTTAAATGCATGTGATAAGAGGACTATTGAGAAATATTTCAAGTAAGAACTATAAAGCAGGTTCCAAGGGTACATTTTTTACAGCCAGAATCTGTTCTCTTGCCTAAATGTGACATACTAAAAAAGCATCACTCCGTTTATCAAATCAGTGTGGAATTTCAATGCCTGCACTCATTGTTCCTGATGAATGGAGGGTAGCAACAGCCCTGGTGGAGCTTACTTGGAGGCTGATTTGGCTCACTTCTTGCTTTATGTAGGAGGACTGACTGGGCTCTTTTGGTTTTTTTTTTTTTCTTTTTGGTCCTCTTTTGACTTCTGAATGATGCTGGAAAACCCAGGTCCAGCATGAGTGAGATGCAACACATCAGTGGGGCTCTACGAGATGCTTTTCCTCATCCTCCAGAAAAGAAACAGCCTTTGTAGAAGACTAAGTAATACAGTTTCCAGGCATTCCTGGTACACAAACACTGGGCTGTTTTAGTCTTAAGTTCAAGTTCTCTGCTTCCACCACTGCTGGTTCGATGCTGAGGCCACTGGAGTTTGCCTGTCCATCACTGTGGTAGTTCCAGAGCTGGCTGAACAGAGAGCTCTTACCAGATCTGATGCTCTCAGCTCTCTCCATGTGCTTATGTGCACATCAGTGTTTTTTCTGAGTTTGGGGGACTTTTTTTTACTGTTGGATTCAAAACAAAAATTTCACACACTAAAGCAATTTATTGTCCCCATGCTTAGGCCAGTATTCACCAGGGGGCCAATTAAAATAGTGCAGTGCTTTTTAATAATAATTCAAAGTGACTTTTCTGTTCAGTTTTGGTTTATTTAGGGATGCATGCTGGGACAGAGCCAACACTCTTCAAAGGACCAAGCACACAGACCCAGCACAGCTCAGGATCTCCACTCCTTTAACCATGACTTGTCAGGGCAGCTGAAGGTCAGTTTTACTGCTCTCAGTAGGGATATTGATAATTTAAGGAGAAATTAGCACAAAGTTTATGTATGGCTTGTGTCCTACGGAACTCCTGAGAGCTGATGTGGAATTTCAGTTAAAAAGCCATTCTGGTTCTTTGCAGCTCTGATGGACGGGGTCTCTATATTAGTGAATACACCACCTAATAAAACCCTGGCACCATTTGCATTCTTTAGTAAGGAAATGGACACCCATCTGTAGGTCTCATAAACTAGTGAAGCTCCAGTGACTTTACTCCTACAGTTAATGAGTTGCTGGAATTAATTACAAATTTCTATATAGCTCTATTTAAAACTCTGCCCTCCAAAAAGTAAGCACGCACTTGCATTACTGCTGCAAAACAGGATTTGGGGCTGGGTGTCCATGGGGGACAATGAGCAGAGCACTGGGCAGGAGCCCTGCAGTGGCAGGAAGCAACACATTTCCAAAGCTGGAGTTTGTGATATGTTTGGATGAGGTGTCACTTTCTGCTTCCCTGAAAATACAACCTCCCTCAGGGCTGTGACCTGCACCCCTTGGAGTCCTGTGCCCATGGGGTTTATAGGACATTTGCTCTGTGAGCTGGTGTAGTTACTCCATAAGGGCGTATCAGATGCTCCACCATTTTGGTACACTGATAATTTTCTTTAAAAAGTGTCTGTAAGTGTGAATTTAATCTACTTATTTTTGATGTCCAGTGAAGCTTTAGACAGCAATTTAATCATTATTATTGGTATTGTACAGCTGCTCCCTGGAGGTGCTCAAGCCATGTCAAAAAGGGAACCAACATAATGAGTCTGACAGAATTTCAGAGGGAGAGATTAAATTTAGGATAATGAGTTCTGCTGCATTTTTAATGTTATTGTAACAATTCACACCACTGCATCCTGTTCATCTCTGGACTCAAAACTAAAATGTCAATTGGGAATTAGACTGTGCAGATATATTCTTTTTCAAGTCTTTTACTCTTATAAAAATTAAAAACAAGACAAAAGCAACACTACATCTCTTCCGAGTTAGGGTGGAATAAATTCTGTCTGTGTAGGAGCTGAAGCAGCCTCTTCTTGTTTCTCTGAATCAGGCACCAACTTACAGATTTACTTGAGCTTTGTGAACTCCACCGGTAGATTTTTAAAGCTCAGTGGTGACTCCTGTGTTGCAGCCTGGGTTGCAGTCTGCATGCACTGGGGGGCAGTGAAAAGTGAAAAGTGACAAGTGTGTGTGCCCACCCAGCAGGAGGGCTCGGACAGGGGGTGCCTGGGGAGCTGGCTGCTCCCACGGGGAGGAGGCTGTGTTTCTGTAGCCAGAGCTCCAAGCAGGGTTTGGGGCTCAGAGGAGCTGACAAAAGTCGCCTTTCACTGGTGGAGTATTACTTCTGGAATTTTTATCTCTCACCCCTCTCTCCTGACAGGAGCAGCATCATTGTTTGGTATTGAGAACAGTAACTCCCTTATCTTGGGAGCTGAACAATGTTATATAATTTATAAAAGTAATGACAATTCATTCACTGAATACCAATTAGTGTTCAGCTTTCTAAGGGAATGGAGATTGGGAATGGAAAACAGGTTGGATAATACCAGACAAAGAAATCATTTCTTTGATGTAAAGGACATTTAAGAAGGTGTTTCATCCATGACAGGATGAAAAATGAAGCAAGCTTTGTGGCAACTGTGAATATTTTGATCTGTCAGTGTGCATGCTTTAATGGAGACACGAGCATAGTCCCACACAAGCACCACGGCTTCCCTCTTGGTGGGCTCTGCTCTGGGGCTGCCATCACAGGAACTGGATTTCTTCTGTTGGAGCTGCACTGGCTGAGAATGCTCAACACAGCTAATGGTTGCTTAATCTGTTGTATATTTTTTTATGGTGTGCTGAAATGCCAGGGTGGAATCTGGAATGCCTCATTTATTAGCTCAGTATTAGGAAGAATAAGGATGCAATTAGGGTTTGAAAAAATTAGGTTAAATACCCATTTCCTGATACAGAGAGATTAGGGCTCCTCCTGTTTCATATTAGGAAGGCAGGCTGGACAGCAGCCCTGTAATTGGTGCAAATGGCACAGGACATGCTTGGAAGCACCTCAAGAATCCAGCTTCAGCTCATCTGATTGCTGGAGAGCTGCAGTTGCATATCCTCATGCTTTCACTACCTTCTGGATTGCTTTTGTCCTCTCTTCTCCTGTTTGACTAAGTGTCATTTGCAATTCAGGTCTCTCCAGCTTCTTGACAAAAGGGTTCTTGACAAATCTCAATTGCTGCCTGTCCTGCTCCTCTGGTTCTTCTCCATCTTTTTTCCCAGTCTGTCACTTATCCCTCAGAACTGTTCCTGTTTGTTCTCTAATGCTCTGGCATATGAAATTAACTCAGTGCTGTTGTGAGAGGTGGCATGCTGTCCCCCTGCAGAACCTTGAAATGGCTTCCAAGAGTCAGCAGCCATCACTTTGCAACAAAAAACCATCCTCTGTGAATATCCATCGTATTTCCTCCAAAATACTGATGAGCTGGCACAGTGTTCTTGCACTGATGAAGTTTTGCAGTTATATGATCCCCAGATAATTGGACTTCACAGTATGACAAAGTCTTTGTCCCAGATAGCACTTTTAGAAAATATTTTTTTCTTGAAATTACAATTATAAAAATATCCCTACTTTTCACCGTGTCCCCTGGCAAATGGAGCATGATGTTTAAATGCTCTTTGAAAAACATTCCTGAGATAAGATCGTTAGTATATGAAAATGCTTTCTTAACAGAGGCAGCTTTTGTTGAAAAGCCTTCAACAAAATTGGTGGTGGATTGGGAGTAATTAAGTGAAATGTAATGACTCAAAATAACAAACAAGCTCTGCACAGCTATTTCTGAACACCCAGTTCTCCTGGGGAAACCTAATCTGACATGAGCACAGAGTGTGAGGTGTGCTCGTGGCCATGGCAGGCAGGAGGGACATTTCTGAGCTGCAGAGTTGTGTCAGTGGCTGCAGAACAGGTTCTGTACCCTACAGCAAACCTGTGCCAGGCTGGCAGCTCCTGTAGGGAGTCTGTGAGTTCACTGGTCCCACGTGTTCACTTTGATCCTGACTGCATGATTCCCCTTTGTCTCTTCTGTTGATAGCTCCTGGGGACAGGGACCTTCACACAGCTCTGGTTTTGCATGTGGCTGTTAATCTTAGTTGCTAATCTGAGCTCCTATCTGCCTATCTATATCTACCTATATCTATCTATATCTCTATCTATATCTATACCTATTCTACTTATATCTATGTCTCCTCTCAGTGTACCTCCCAATCCATTATGTTCTGCTAAATGCAAGTGGAGGAGGTTCTACAATGAAGTGGAAAAACCAAATGAAAATGAGAAATAGCCTTTCCAGTGATTCATTCTCAAAGTGAGTCTCCAGTGTGTGTGTTTGCCTCACCCTGTGCAGTGGTGTCCCAGAGACAGGCAGTCCTGTAGTGATTTTTAAAACCTCTTAGAAACACACAAAGATCAGAAGTTAATTTTCATGTCTCTTCTATGGCTGCCTTATAATTAATTTCTCTGAACCAGTTTGTTTTTCTGCTGCCAAACACTTCAACGCTTATATGTAAATTATCAACATCTGAAGCCGTCTTTCCTTAGAAAGAATACAAGGCAATCATCAGATAAAAGTCATTACACATTCACAGCTATTCTGCTCCACTGATAATAAAATATTCTTAGGCAAAGGTGACCTTTTTACAATAGACTTATTAATGTCAGGACTTCAGAATTGTCTTTTCTCATTACAAGTCTTACCAAAAACATTAAAAAGAGTGAAGTTTATGGTCTTAAAGATGTGTCAAAACACAACCATTAAGGACATTTTCACAGAATGTTATTTATATAACCCATTTTTTTGTATTTTATGTGGAAAATATTGAGATAACACAGGCATTCTTGACAGAACTCTGTATTCATGACTTCTTTTGGCTTCTGATCATATTCTAGAGAATTCAGATAAGATTTCTAGTCCTCACATTTAGGGCCCTGGAAATCTCCCTGGATCCAAGAAAAAGTTATTCCCATATACATGAGAACATCAGCTCCTTCAAATGCAGAAACATTTTTATGTTGTCTTGAGTTTGTGCCTCCAGTGGAGGGCAGATCCCTTAAAATCCAAACTATCCCAGAATTTCCGTCTGCTTTTCGCAGTCTCCATCCCACCCAGCAGAGTTGGTGATGCTCATCCTCGAGCTGCTGTGCCAGCAGGATTCAGTCCCATGTGCCTCCACTTTGGTATCTCTCCAAAATCAATATTTTAAAGAAACTTAAATTATTCCTCCTACAGGAGTCATGATTCATGCAATGATAGCATCAATATTAATACAATAATCGAACTTTAAAGTCGGCTGCTAAGCAACCTGTCATGCCCACAGAGCAAACTGGACTCAGACCAGAACAACTGGAACTGGAGAAAACTTAATGTGGAAAAGAAAATACTGCAGGAGGGAAAACGTTAGTCAAGTAGCAGATTTTGTAGAGCCACCCCCTGGGCTCGGCTGGAGAATGAGAATTGCCTTTTTGGGATGTTCCCGTCCTGTCTGGTGTCCAGGCTGCAGCTCAGCCCCAGCACTGCAGGCTCTGAGCTGGCCCTGCTCCCCAGGCTCTGCCCTGCAGTGCTCCAGGTGCATCCACTCTGCTCACCTTCTGTGGAAATAAAAACTCAAGAGGAAATAGTTACAGGGAAAAATCTTATTCTCTTGCTTTTTTCTTCCTGCACACTTCAGAAGACCCATTCAGTGTTTTCCTTCTGGCAAAATATTTAGTCAGAGCAATTGCAGAGAGCTCTGTTTCTGCCCTCTGAAGGTTATCTAATGGCTTTCAGTATGGCCAGTTTAGGATGTGTCTTGATGTGCAGGGAGCTGGGATTAACAGAATAGAGGGAAATTACTTATTCCAATAGCTTTTTAAATAAAAAAGCAAGTTTGTTCAAAAGAGGGAAGACCATGCCAAGTATTTCCATTATACTGGTTTTTTTCATTATCTTGAGGAGCCTGAAGAAGTCTCTGGGAAATGAGATTCTGTTTGGTAGAAGATGCAAGTGCTGGTTGGGAAAGGGTATCAGAGCCAGCTGGTGCAGAAGGAAAAGAGAAAAGAGGTCATTCATTATGACTTTTTCCTCATGGTTGCCAGCAAAACAGAGGAAGAAACATGTCCTCTGGGATATCCCAGCTGGCAAGAACATCCTTAAAGGCTGAATTCCAACCACACCAGCAACACAAAAAAATAATTTAACAAACCCTGGAGACCTAAATTTTTGTGGATTCACCAGAGTATTGGTGAGCACCCTGGTTGTTTTAATCTCTAGAGCTGCATGGTGATGTATAAAGTAGAAGAAGAATAGGATCTCACCTCTAGGAACAGACCCAAATTGCTGCTGCTTTTGTGTTTCAAGGCTCAGCAGTGTTTCTTTGCCTCTTCTCTCTCTTTTGCTGTGCTTTTATCCTCCTAAAAAACACTTCTGCCTGTTGGCCCAGCATGGTGCCTGCACTGAGCACAGCCTGGCCATGGAGGGACACCTGGCAGGTCTGGCATGGGCAGCAAGATGTTTTTTTCCTTTCTCAGACATCAACTACCTCACTTTCCACTGACTGTAACTTCCTTCTTGTCTTTTTAATTAGCTCACCTAACACATTGGCTGCAAACGGCGACCCAGGCTGTTCTTCCTTCTTTTTACATATCGATACATCATCTGCTGTGACTGACAATTTTTGCAGCCCCAGCTGTCCCCCTCCCTTGCCTTTCCACTCACTCCCTGAGGTTTGGAGCTGCTGGAGGGAAGCTGCCTGGCAGCAGGGCTGTCAGCTCACGCCCAGCACCAAATACACGCTGAGCTGGACCCCAACCTGTACAAGTCCATTCCTGGGTCAGTAGTTGTAAGAACTCTCCCTGGCACCTGTTTGCACAAAAGGCAGTTCAGGCAAGTCTTTGTCACTCTTGTGAGTCTAGTGGTGCTCCTGCTCCAAAAAATAAAGGGTTTTCATTAAAGCAAGCACAACAAGAGTAAGCTGGGGATTTTAATTGTAGGGAGTCTTGACATAGTCTTCTGAACATTGAGGGCAAATTATCCATGGGAAATAACTTTGATTGTTGCCTCTGTTATTTGTCCTTAATCCTAACATGGTACCTTCAGATAGGTATAAAATTCCCCCTTTACAAACAAATGATACTTCTTTTCAGCCCTCCCTGCTGAGGGTTTGGGATGTTCTTGCCATCATGACTTTTGGAAGTGGTCTTCTGTGCCTTTTCTGTCAAACAGCGCATTTTTAATGGTTCCAGTTTTTCTGCAGCTATTTAGTTTTCCTGTGATGGAAGTAGAAATAATACCTAAATAATCACTTTGATTTTTATTTGAGGCAGCTGTGCTGGGACAGAACCTATTGTTCAGATCTGTTACCTTTTACACAACAGAGATAAATTAATTACAGGGCTTTCCCCTGACATCCAGTTTCTTGCCTGCAAATGTTCACATAAAAGATGAATGACAATGAGGTCCTCATTACAGCTTGATGAATTAGCCTTTTCACTTCAGTTCCAGGAAAGTCTACTTCATGGTCAACACTCTTGTTTAGGCCCTGCTTTGTTTTTTCTCTCATTGAATTCAAATCATGCAGATGCTGTCAAACCACCTTTGTTGGAGCAATCCATTATTTTGCACTGCCCTTTAGAATTCTTCACTTTTCCAGGGAATTTGCCACAGTGGTTTGCCAGTTAGTCAGCAACAGCATCTTCTTAATTTTCTTTTGTGCACATCACACACCTGGGGCTGCAGGAAGAAGTGCCAGCTTTGTGTAAAACAGCAAAAGGACCAGGAGAATGTCCCCTCCTCAGTTCAGGGCATGATCCTTGTGTTCAGGGCAAGCCAAGTCTGATGTTCTCAGCCTACTGCCACCTTTTTTTTGTGTGTCTACACAATGATCTTGTTGGCATGTAACATACAGTTTAGTTAAAACTGGAATATATATGGAGCAGGAGGGAAATGTGCAGAGGTGTTTGCTAGGAGTTGCACACGTGGATTTCCAGTTTGTGAGAGGGTAGGACAAATGTTGATGGGCCTCCCTTGTGTCCCCCCGATCTTGTGATGCCCAGAGCAGGGACACCCTGGGTCCAAGGGCATGAGGGCCATTTCGCCTACCCGTTCTGCTCTGAGAGGCCAAATGGATTGCCTGGGTAGTTTGAAAGCTGTTGTCTACACAAAACAAAGTCAAAAGACTCACCCCTGCCAGGTGCTATTTCACAAAGAAAGAACGTTTTGTTTCTTGCTCACAGTTCTTGGCAGTTTATCATGTTCCTTTACTTGTATCTTTAAGTGTCAACACCTTGATCATTTTATTACACCTGCCTGTGGTCAGATTATTACTAATGGTGCCTCTGGTTGGTGTCTGGGGACAGGAATAAGTCATTTGTAATGACTGTAATTGAAAACATCAAAATATTGGTAGAAGAATAATTGCAGTAGTATGAAGCTGTCATTATTGAGGTGGCAATATTTACCTTTATATCTTTTCCTAAAGCTTCCCAGACCACACTGACTTTTCTGGCTTCTCACGTGTTTAAGAGGTTTGGGTGCTTTTGGAAGTGCTATCCGAACAGGATGCCAAGGCAGGTCATGACCTTGGCAGTGGTCACGGGCAGTGCCTGTTCCCACTTGAGCAGGAGGGGAGGTGAGTGTCAGCCAGCACTTCTTTGAGGAATTGTCCTCAGCTCCTGCACAATTCTGTGTCCTGGCATGCCACTGCTGCTCCAGAGCCCTCTCATCTCTGAGAGCCCAGCAGGGACTCTTCTCCTTGCAGTTTGCTGCTAGAACGGGAAAATACCTTGGGAATTTTGTCTGCTCTGCCTGCCAGCTCTTCAAGGAAAACACTGATCCCTCCAACCATGAAATAAAATGGAGCAAAATATCACTGAGCCATATGGACACCAAGCAGCATAACGCCCCTGTGGAAAGTCCTCCCTGCTGTCTCTGGTGCTGATTATCAACGCAGCTTAGAGCAAAGCTGAGATTTTTAATGCCCCAAGCGTGATGCACTCCTCTGACCTTGGGAATTATTTTTATTGCTATTTTGGCTGGCTCTGTCCTTGACAGGTTGCTGGACTATAAGCAGATGCAATAGAAATGTGAAGACAGTTGATTTCAAAGGTACACAGAGTCCTTCCCACAGCACATGGGAAACTTGTTTAATGTTTGGAATTCTTCTTGTGGCATGGGTTAAATTTGAAACTGCAGATGGAACAATAGAAATTCCTTCAGTCATCTGTTCTGACAGAAATTATACTAATGTCTGTATTTACATTGTTCTGTGGTATCCATGCTCCTGCTCCCTGGGCTTCTCTGGGTTTTTTTTTTTCCCCAGCAGCAGTGGTGGACAGAGTGTTTTGGCCAGGGGAGCACACAGCTGAGCTGGGGCTGCTCACCCTAGAACGCTCGCTCCCTGGGCTGCAGAAGCAAGCCATGTACTTTATTGAAGGTTGCTTTGCCTCCAGGCCCTTAGGCTTCTTTATTTCCCCTTAAATGGATGTTTTCCCCAAAGACAATCTTTTAAAAGCAGTTCAAACAGGTTTCCAATTACTTTTCATCACATTAGTCTTCTGTTCTAAAAATCTCAATCTGAACATCAAGTCCATTTTGAGAACTTGGGAAAGAGTTTTTTCCTACCTGTTCTATTTTTGTAAGATGAGCATTTTAACAAAGAGCTTTCCTCTCTCCTCTCTCCTCTCTCCACTTAGAAAACCTCAGTGAATTGGTCAAAAAGAGTACCAGTTTCTCTGCTTTAATAACAAGATGTTCTTCCTCTCCCAGTTCATGCTCTGAATACTTGCTGACAAATGACCTCATGTGAGAGAAGACTCAAATATTTTGGGTGAGGAAGACATTTGAATACAGGAACTTCAGAGAAGTGCCTCACATGGAGCAGGTCCTTAACCTGTGCTTATGCTAAGTTGTATCCCAGACAACATTTAAGAAGGTTTTCTGAAATCAAGTCTCACAGAGCAAGTATGGCACAGACCTGTGTTAACACTTGGGTATCAGCCAGGCTGTGAGGTGGGATAATAACTTATATCCCATTGTTTTAAATCCTGAATCAATCTAAGAGTAAAACAGATTACTGAATAGTTGTTACATTAGGGACTCTAGTGTGGTTGTTTATTTGCAGGTCCTACAGAATTGAGGTTCAGTGGTACCAGTGTTAATTAGAGGTCAGTTTTGGCAATTGTACAGAAGTGTTTCTCTTCCCATCTGGACATGGAATGAAATCAGCTCCATGTCACTCCAACAGTCCATCTTGACAAAGTAATCACCATTCTCATGCACAATATTCAAATAATTCCCTGCAGTGCTATGTAAGGAAAAAGAAAACAAAAGATAATTTGCTGTTGGACTTCTCACAAATTGGAAGTTGAGCTACCCTTCAAAGCCCTGTTCTTATGTGCAAGACTTGCCCTCATGAGGGTGCAGACACTGGCATAATGCAGCTGTAAGACAGAGGCCCTTGTTCATGTGCATGCCAGAGGCCAGAAGCCCCTGGGTCAGGAGCTCATTGGGGGTTGCTGGCTGAAGGACACATCCCCTCTGGGTCCTCAGCCTGTTTTCTGGAACTTGTTACATGGTTAATATTTGCAAAGCTTCTGATTTCATTGTTTAATGTAATTTTATTCAGTAAAGCTGCCTCATTGCATAAAGGTCTTGGTATTTAATATTTAATAGCATAAATCCCACGTGAGTCTCAGGCAGAGGATAAAAATTACATTTTAAATTAATGTGCAGTCAGTGCCTGCTGCTCTTTCTTCATTTAAAGGCCAATGGCTATTTCAAACCCAGCACCATCTTGCAGGGGCAATGCCTGTGTTCTCTGCCAAAATGGCCAGTCACCATCACAGGATGGGTAGCATGTACAGGTGCTGTCACTTGCCTCCAGCTGGGAGCCCTGTGCTCCATGGCCATTTCAGGATGACACCTGGGATTCATCCACACAATCTTGTCACTCCATTCAGTCTGGCAGCTAGTGACACAGGACACTGGAGCAGTGCCCCTAGCAGAGACCTCCTACATGGCCTCAGGTGTCTGTGGGGCTGAGCTCACTGACACCAGCACAGGACAACTGGGACACACAGCCCTGTGGTTCAAACAACGTGTACCCCACGTCTGTGGTGGTAATCAACAGGTCCTGGGTTCTGCAGGAAAGGGGTTTGGGCCAGATTTTGCAAGGATTCAGCAGGTAGTACATACATGGAATTCCACATTCGTTTACATGTTTGGTTATTTATGCTGCTGCTTTTGCAGTGATAATTTCTTACTTTTTCTTTGATAACTTTTAGCATTTCCTTTTTCCTTCTGCTGGGAGAAGGTTTGAGATGGAAATCTGCACCTCAATTTTTTGTTCTTGAGACATAGCAGCCAAAAACGTGTTCAACTTGTCAGATGGTTTATAGACCCACCCCACAACCAGCCATACACCTTGTCCCTTGCCTCAGTGAAATTTATATATATATATATATATACATATGTAACATTTCAGATTATGTAATGTCACCATCTGCTGCTTTACATAAACAGTGTTCAGCTTCCACCACTGCTGCTTTATGCAATTGTGTCCCCAGCCAGGCCACTGGGGTAGGGGATGGAGGAGGGACTATTCTGTTTGTTCTCCTCCAACTAAATACCTCTCCCTTCACTAGGGCAGAGTGGGGAGCTTGCAGCCATAAACACCAGGTATTGCAGCAATGCCCATTGGTTTTCCACTTGCTGGCCTTATTCTTCCATATGCAAACCAGGCAGCTTATGTTTACTTTGATGGGCAAAGATGCTGCAGGGTCAAGTGGAAAGAAGAGATTGGCAGGAAAGGAGCAAATCCTCCTAAAATGAAAGTGTCTGCAATAATTAGCAAGTGTTGCAAAAATGAACTGATAAACAAGCAAAAGGTAAAAAGGGAAAGGTAAGCTTCAGGGCAATTAATTAAGATGGTAAATGAAAAGAGACCCAAAATTTTTGCAAGAATTTAACAGATGGGAGGGTATACTGGGAGTATGGTATTTGTTCAAGCAGTGAGAAAAAGCTGGAAATACAGGGATTTGGGACCATTTTTAAAAGGAACTGGTTTGTTTTCCAGGAGTAAGTCTCAAGGAAAGCAAGACAACATTTAATTCCTTTGCCCACATTTGTATTTTTGCTGTTCATGAAGTCCAAAGAAATGGAAGTTCCTTTGCAAAACTGAATAACCCACACCCAGCTCTGCTCTTCAAGTGCAAACACCAAAACAGTGCTTTAATTGACCTGCAGTGCAGCACACCTGAACAGATGGATTTGGGGTGTAACCTTTATCCTTCTGTGGAGCTGAACCTTATTGCCTGTCCACCCTTTGGGTGGTCCTTTCCTACCCACCCTCAGCCCCAGAAGGAGCCAAGTGCTTGTGCTGCTGCCTGAATTCCCTCTGTCCCACAGAAATGTGAGAAGCCTCTCAGGGCCAAGCCCCAAACCCTCAAATGGGGTCAGTCATCCTCCACAGCTGTCAGGCAGTGGCTCAGGGGAGACACTCCCGGAGGGGAGGGATTAGTGGGTGAATAAATGCAGGGAGGTGACTTCCCCTCTTACTTTGTCCCTGTCTGTCCTGAAGTTCAGTAGCAGGCTGAAACTACACTAGCAATTTGGGTAACTGGAATCTGGCTGGTGAAGGGGGGGCATCATTATCCTAAAGCTCTTCTGAGGACTCCTAAAAGACTCAGCTCTAAACTCCAGAGCTTTCTTGCTCCTAACCCTGGGAGAAGTCATACTTTAATGACTATGTCATCATCCCAGTTTGTTTTTTTCATGACTGAAGCATGCTTGACTCTTTGGGGTGGGCAGCTTTGTAATAGTGTTAAGGGATTTGGGGCAAAGGGATTGGGATTGCTCCACAGAGGCAGGGCTGCATTCTGTATTTCAGTTTTTGGTGGGTTTATTTCTGATGAAGAGCAAGGGAGTGATGTATGTTATGAGGAGGTGATCAATTACCTGGCACGTCTGGAGCACTGAGGATTTTATCACATCAGGATGATGGTGATTGATTTTTTTTTTTTTCTTTTTTTTCAGGTCTGCAGCAGAGCAGCAATCTCTGGATGCCTGATTGCAGCTGACAGGTAAGCTGTGGAGCCAGCTCACCAGGGACTGTGACAGGCCTCCCTATCTTGTGTCCCCAGTTCTTTTCAGACTGTAATGGCTTGATGAAGACATGCTGTCAGGGTGATAGAGATCCAGAGATTATTAAATGAGGACACCTTCGACTTGCTAAATTCCTTTAATCTTGCAGGAGGCTCTATTAGCTCCTATTGGTCCCCCTTTGTAGGGGTTAGAGAAAAAAGCAAAGGGGACGGGCTGCAAAACTGCAGCAATTTTTGTTCTCCTGAAAAGCAGAGCCCAGGAAGAAAAGTGGGAATTGCACCTGGCTTTGCCTGCCTTGCTGGCACCATGCTGTGCAGAGGATTGATTTAATTTATCCCAGCAGGTGTTGAGTGCAGAGGGCTGTTACTGGCTTGGGGAGGGGGGGCTTGTGAAGCGCAGCACATTTGGTGTCTTGTCACTTGCTGGTCTTGGAAAGGATGGAGAAATTATTCTGTGTCAGGCTGCTCTTGCCTGTATCTGGTTGTGTGGGCTGCCTCCTGCTCCAAGGGAGGAGAGGGTTGTGGCATGGGGGCTGGAGTTTGCATCCAAACCTTGAGTATCTGTCTGGAAATGAGGCTGCAGTTGCAACTTGTGTAAAATCACTCTTTGCCAAAAGAAATGATGGGGCTGGTTTGAACTAATTCTAGAGTTGTTCCATTATTTTTTCTGTGACCGTGTGACATGAAATCCTGTGTACTCCATTTCTGATCACCTGTAGCACGAAGAGAGAAAGATGCTTTTAGGTGAGTGAACTTCTCAGTGTGGGTTAAATATAGCATCTGAGCAGAAAGAAATATTCCATGTGGTCTCATCTTCCTTCCTCTTCCCTAGTATCTATACAATTTTTAAAACCCTAAACAAAACAAAGAAACTAAACCTAAAATGAAACAAAACAAAGAGACAAAGCACCTACTCACCACTGAATAACCTCTGACAAGATTGGAGTTAACAAAGCTGAATTTTTTAAGAAGATCTTTGCAATGAAATGAGCTGATTACCAGTAGGAAGAAACTTAGTTTATTATCTGATTTTTAAAAGCTTGAATAATTTTAGCCATTGGCTTTATCATCAGGCAAAATAATGATTTCAATTATTATCTTTAATAACTTTGTAGAAAGTCTTTTAAGTTCTTTTCCATGAATCCTACTTCAAATGCACCTGCAGAGATAAAAGCAGCCAACTTAACCCAATGAATAACTGATAAACCAGAAATATCACTGCCTTGCCTCGAAACATCACAGCTCCGAGTTCATCCCGTGCATGTAATCAGTGTCTGTGCTCTGCCTGGCCTCCATTGGCGGCGAAGCTCTTTTATGATATTCTGTCATTTATGACAGCTCCTCCAGAGAGTTCATTAGGGTGAACATTAATGTGGCTGAATCCAGGAAACTGCTTTTCCTGACATAATGCCAACATCTATTACAATGCTGTGCAGTGCAGGGGGGAGCTTTATGGTTGTTTAATGCGCGTGTGTGTGTTGCAAATGGCATCACTTTTTAACTCTCTCTGTAAAGCAGTGTCTGTTTTCTGGATTGCCACCACTATAAATACATGTAATGGGGAGCCTGAGCAGCTGTTCTGTTCAGCAGTTGTCTACAATGATTATGAATTCATGGTTGTGGTTCCCAGTACTAGAGAGCCACAATTAATCTATACTATGCTTCAGACCATCAACATGAGTGCTGGTGTTTCCCCTTCTCTACTGGTATTTCTTAGAGTTCCTCATACATAAAATCTGTATTAGGAATTGAGGCAAAGGAAAGCAGCAATGGCAAAGAAATAGCCAGTGGTTTTCCCTTCTTCCATCTATGTCCACACAGCTGTGTTGTGCAGGAGCAGCTACTCAGAGCCTGAAGTTGGTCACTTGTTTCCAGCTTGGCCGTGGTGGAGTGTGGAGGGCAGGTGGGATGGATGTTGTGGACTCGCTGCTGCCATGCAGCGCAGACCACGTGTGTGCTTGGTTTTAAAAGAAAAACAAGAAAAAGCAAAACTAGAACCCCCAAGTCCACAGAAGAAAACAGCGTTTATGACAACAGGAGAAAGATGAGGCTGAGGATTATCATTCCTTTCATGCTTGGCTCAGATGGAGAACACTGTAGCTGTAAACTACCTCATACTTTTTCCCACAGCCTTATTCTAATCTCCTTTCTGGGTCAATTCCCAGGTAAGAGATTTGTGCCATTCCATTTTTAATTGTTTTCAGCTCAGTCTCCTGGTTGCCAGTGCGGGGCTGGCAGGGCTGCCAGGACAAGCTATAATGTGTCCTGTACAAGCATCTTATCTGGTCAGAGCTGCCGTGGGTACCGTGCTGAGGAGGCTGCAGGGACACGGGCATTCATCTTAGTCAGCTGTAATGAGCCACGGCTGCCAGCGGGAGAGGACAGCTGCAGTGAGTGGGTCCAAACTGGCTCCATCTGTCGGCTGCCTGCCCCGTGGGCTGGGATGGAGAGGTCCGAGTGGAAGACTTGGCTAAAAAGCAGGAGAATTACTTTGGGGAAGGAATTCAGGGCTGGTGAATTGCTGCACTCAGCATGAGATGAGCTTGGGAGTCCCGGCAGCCTTGTGGGAGGCAGGAAACCCCAGGAATGTCCATTTTGGGTTAATTAAGTTCAGATCAAAGAAGCAGCACATCAGGAACTGCTGAAGGCTGCTGAGGAACTGGGGTCCTGATACTTGTGTGGGAGTAGGAGACTGAGCACAGCAAGTCCTGCAGGATTGCCCAAGAGATGGGGCTGGGATGTGGGACCGGGAGAGAAAACATGTGAATCCTGCTGCAAGATGTGAACCCAGTCCCAGGGTGCACACAGCTTCTATGGACAACCCCTGCTTTGAAGGGGCTGTGGCTTCAAGGGAGGCAGATCACCTGGGAACGGTAATAGATGGGGAAGTGAACTCTCAAGGGAGCGTGAGAAAGTCCTGTGCCTGTTCCTGCCCCATGCCAGTGCCCAGTACCAAGGCAGCAGGAGCCACTGTGGCCAGTGCTGCCAAGAACTGGGCTGAGGGCACAGCCTGGTGTGTCCCTGTGTTGGACTGGAAAGGAAAACCAAGCTTGGTTTTGTAACTGCCCTCTGCAACACTTCCAATTTTATCAAATGGATTTTATTTCCTCTTTCAAGTCTAATGATGTCAGGAAGAGCCAGCCAGGTTATAGCTCTATTTTTAATAATTAGGAGGATTGGTGCAGAACTGTGGAGAGGTTTTCAATGGCTAGTTATTTCTTTAAACGGTCTGGATTAGTATCCCATATAGCTGATAAATATACTGGAGTGACTGGATTGATTGATAGTAATTTCAGGATGTGACTGGGAATTCAATTATCTCTTAAAAATGATGAAACAAATGACTTAACCCGAGTTGGTTTTGTGAGGCTTCAGCAACCTTGACATTTTGCTGCATCCTGGAACAAAACAACAAAAATGCCAGATTTACTGGGCTATTAATATTTTTAAATTATTTTGCTTTGCTGCAGAAAAATAATTTCTATTCAGCTAAATCAGTGCTTCAGTCATTTGTATTTTACATGAAGATTGATATCTGCCTAGCACAGGGGTCTGGCTTGTACCATCTTGTGTTCTCTGGTGGTTTGAGTGCTAACTAACAACACAATTGCCCTCAAAATAAGAAACGCTTCAAAGCCAGCCTACTCCAAATCAACCCAAACAGAACAATTTTACTTCCAGGCACTGTAGTTTGAGGTTTTTTTCTGGACAGGGGTGTTTTAGTCAGCTCTAGCAGGAGCAGCGCTGGGTGGCTCGTGGCAGCGGAGGCACCAGGGGCTCTGGGGGTGCTCACACCCAGCTGTGAGGGACCCACACCCAGCTGTGAGGGACCCACACCCTGCCAGTGCCGGCTGCCAGCCCGGGGNGGTCCCTGCCAGCCCGGGGGGACAGGCACAGCCCCCGGTCCCTGCCAGCCCGGGGGGAAGGACAGGCACAGCCCCCGGTCCCTGCCAGCCCGGGGGGACAGGCACAGCCCCCGGTCCCTGCCAGCCCGGGGGGAAGGACAGGCACAGCCCCCGGTCCCTGCCAGCCCGGGGGGACAGGCACAGCCCCCGGTCCCTGCCAGCCCGGGGGGAAGGACAGGCACAGCCCCCGGTCCCGTGGCAGCTCTCCCATCCGGCTGCGAGCGGAGCCGGTGCTCCCTGCCCTGCTGTCCTGAAGGGCTGCAGGAACGGGGCTGGGGAGAGACAGAGAGGAAAAAATAACAGAATAAAGAAACCCGATCAGTTAATTGGTGAAATCCTCTTTCTCTGGTTGACTGTATTCATTCTGACAGGAGCCTCTCCTCCTTCCCTGGAGTGTTCTGGCAAGTGAGACTTGCAAATAAAGCAAAGGATCTGCTGAATGCACAGCCATGCATAATTTAGGAGTGCTGGAGCCTTCTGCGCATCTCATCACAAAATGGCATTCACTAAGTGCTAACACAACTCCTTTGTGGATGGACATCTCTGTGAATTTCTTGTTTTTCAGTAAGATTTGGATATCAGACCCCTGCCAGGAATTAAAAATTGACCATCAGGAAGTACCCTAGCACTTAACTGACACATTTGTTCATGTCTGCCCACAGTCAAAATAAAGAAATTATTGTGGATTCTTGAGTGGGTTGGCTTTGAAGGATAGTATGAATAAATGATGGAAGACTACATTTTCCTTGAATTCACACTTTTCACCCATAAGTCATAAAAACAAATTTGATGCTAGAGAAAATAGCTGGAAGGGGAGACAAGGACATCTCTTTCATTCTAAGGGTGTGTAGAGAAAGTGGTTTATGTCTCTGGACCAGGTGTGTGAGAGCAAAGAGCCATAACTCTTTAACTTATGTGTATCTGTTCCCATCAGGTAGATGTTTCATGCAGGGAGAAGGACCAAAGAAATAATTAAGACTAGTGTTGATATTTACTTGGACTAATAGAATGTTGTGCAACATCACCTGAATGAAAATCGAATTTGTGATTAGTAGGTGGTTCATCCTGTTCTAACAGTGCAGAATAATTAATTCTTCTTTTTCATGCCACAAATAGTAATTAAAGAGAAATATTACATAGCTGCACCTGGTTTTCATTATGCAGTTGCAACAGTGTGTAAACCAAATCTTTTATTGATGAGAACAGCCATAAGTTTGAAAACTGAGTGAAGAGCATGAAAACCCCTCTGAGGCTCCCTAGAGACATGTCAGAAATCTGAAATTATTAAAACATATGGTGGCACATACTGATTACTGACAGCTCCTGCTGTGGCTGTGAGCCCTCATTCCTCTTTGACTTCCAGCTTTTCTAAGGATTCTCAGCTTGCTTGGTTCTCCCCCTTCCCTTGGTAAATCTGCTGTGACAGGGAAGCCCTGCCCCATGCCCTGGACAGTGTGACCCAGCTGATGGACTGTCCTGCTGCAGGGACAGTTTGCTGGTCTCTGTTCAGCAGCATCCCCTAAGCCCCATCCCTGCTGGGTGATGGGCAGTCTAAAATCCCACTTATCTGCACAGCCCCTGAATCACAAAGCTTTATTCTACTGCAGTTTTTAAAAACCATTGTTGTGTATCTGATATTAAAGCTGGGTGTTTACACCTGGTATTTGAGCCCCAGAGAGGGAGGGAGTATATTTGTATATCTGGTTGATATATTTATGCTGTTTGCCAAGTCCCTGTGGGCAAGGACGTTCACCATCACTCAGTGGCCATCATCTACTGCCATTCTCTCTTTATGCGTGCATATGTATTTACTGATATTGATTAATATTTATTTCTCATAAATAATACATCACTGTGACTTTGTGTGTGCTATTGCAAACTGCAGGAACACAAAGGGTAATGAATGTGGTGGTAAAGCTGCTCCATCCCTGCAGAGCTGCCCCAGGGCCTGGAGGCTGGCTCCTGCCCTCACATCAGCATCCCTGCCCACCGAGTTCTGGGCTCCAACACCGCCAAGCAGACCCTGGTGGTGTCTGCACTCTGCTGCTGCTGCCTGCTTTAGGAGGAAAAACTCTTTCCTCTGCCCCAGCTAGAGCCAGCCAGGAGGGAATGTGGCAGCAGCTCCCTACATCAGCTGCAGGTGCCCTGTGCCAGGCTACAGGAGCAGCAGGGATGGAGTTCTGTCACTGCACAGGCACGAGCTGGGTGCTGCCCTCCTGGTGCCTCACCAGTGCCATGCCCTGCTGGCACATGGGGACAGAGAGCCAGGGCTGGAAGCACAGTGCTGACAACTATTGCTTGTCTGAGGAACTCAAGTTATTCATGTCAGTACCTTTTTTGCCCAGTAAAATGGGCAGATTCTCCCCAGACCTCACAGCCCCATTGTGCCAACCACAGCATGAGTAAACAAGATGAAAGCTGAGCCCCTGGGCCCAGGTTCAGTCAGCTCTGACTGGAGGGAAGGAGGGAAACAACATTGAGAGGTGAGCACATCAGCAGCTCCTCCGATGGGAAAAGTAGGTTATTCTGAAGCAACAAACAGGAGAAACATAAAACAAATAAACAAAAGAAAGAGAAAAGGAGATGGGATTTGGACAGAGACTGGTTTATCAAATTCCAGCTGGACAGCGATTCCAATTCTGGGAGCACTCTGCAGTGCATTTGGCACTGTCCCCCAGTGCTGGGATAGGGACCAACCTCATGCTCCCCAGTGAGTAGCTATGTGTGCCCAGCTAGGAAATTCAGGAGACAACTGGTTGTTCCCTATGGGCTTTCAGGAAGCCCATGTCCTTGTGCTCACAGAATCCTGGGCACCCCTGGGAGTCCTCATCTGAGTGAATATTTGCCAACAAACACCAGTCAGTCAAGTGCAGCCCAGTCTTCTACCCTGGTGGTTACTATTGCTGTGCAAACTTTGGCATTTGTTAGAAAAGGCTTATACCAGAATGGTTTGCTTTTGGAAAAAACATCCCTGATAAGTGGGACTGTTCTGCTTTGAGTAACACGGTGGTGCTGGGGTCACAGCTGGAGCCTCTCATCATAGCAGGGGGAAGGCTGACCTTGCTGTAGCATAGCAGCCTTGCTGGCAGTTTCTTTTTTTCCTCCCCTTTCCTTTGGTGAGGATACAAAAGGATGGAGAGTTCTGTGCCAAAGCCAGGATGCTGAGCCCTGGGGAGTTCTGGTTTGGCCCGTGCCCTAATCCTACTGATCTGTTCTTAAGCATGTGCTTTGATGATCAAAAGGCAGTTCAAATATCAAACAGCACTTTGCTACCCCAGGTCTCCAAATGCTTTTTAAAGAGGATAGGAACATGTGTGATGCTTACATCATGGGTTCAGGGAGCTGGTTGGTGTGGGAAGTCACTGTGCACACCTGAGGCAGGATGGGCACTGGGGGTGTCTCTGCTGCAAATGCATGAGATTGCCTTCTGCATAGCCAAGGGTGGGTTTTACAGCACAGAGTGGTTCTTCCAGGCACAACCTAGGTATTGTTAGTATGTAGTTATATGCAGAGGACCATATGTCCCTGCTTTTGGAAACTTGTGTAGTCCCTGTTCTTGGAAGCACCTATAAAGTCAATATGTTATGGCCAGGCTAATGCCTCTGTTCCTGGCATCTCTGTGGGAATGCCACTGCAAGTACAGCTCAGGGATGGCCTCAGACAAGCACCTTGGTGGGGCAGGGAGAAGCTCAGCAAGCCCAGGTTGCCTGTGGGCATATGGGATCCCATTTCTGCTGTCCCTTTTTGGACAGAGTACTTACCCCTTCCCACACCACCCAGGCTTTCTCTTGGTCATGGAGGATGGACTCTGGATTTCTCCTTAATTTAGTGATCACTACTTTTCTGGATTTGTCCTTGTACATTTGTCTTATTTTTACACTTGTCCTTAGTAACCTGACCCAGTTTCTGCTCTCGTGTATTTACTCCCTATGGCAAACCCCAGAGTCCACAAGACATCAAAGATGGTACATATCCTCTTCCAAATTTGTTGTGAAATGATTACCTGGAGGCAAATTATAATTTCCTAAGACAGCAAAAAATTGAGAAAAACCCTGTTTCAGATGGCAGCAGCCTCAGCTCTGCAGTAATTGGTGTCTTTGGCCACTCTGCATAAGCTCCCAATGGTTTCTGTTCCCCTTGTTTTTCTGAGCCACTGGCTAATAGTCACAGCTTTGGCAGCTACGTCATGCTCCAGCTTTATCCCTGCACCATGGCCATGGAGAGCTGTTGTAGGAGAGGTGACACGGAGCCCTCGGTGCCTTGCCCAGTGTGAGGAGCATTTTAAGGGCTGGTCCAGGGGGCAATGTTAAGAGTCAAATGAGTAAGAGGAAATTTTACACCAGTGGGAGTCTCTTATATATCTGATGTTATTTAGGAAAATATGCAGAGAGAGATTCTCTGTCTTTAAATAGAGTTGCATATTTTATCTATCAAGAGAGCAAGTCTGGTGTGTCAGAATATGTAAATATGTTGAGTAGCTCTGAGGCTGGCAAAAGAGCCAATATTAAAAAAAAAAAAACAACCAGATTTGAATCTCTGGCTGCCTCATATCCTCTGCTGTAGATGCCTACCTCCTTAGGAAATAAAAGATATTGTTTAACACACTCTGAGCTGTCACAGTTAAGTTCAATACCTCTAGTGTCTAGTGCTCCTGAATGTAATTGGGATGCTGTACATTTTCCTAGTCATTACTTGGGAATGATGCTCTACAAAGTCAAGCTGAAAATCAGTTGGAAAGCTGACTTCTTGCAACTTCCACGGCTTCTTTTCTTTTCTTGAAAGTTGAAGTATTTTCCTGCAAGAAAATTGCATTGACTGAATCCCTGTGCTTCCCTGTTATATCTTGCTTTCTAGGTTTGTAGCTGCTCCATCTTATCAGAGTGGAGATTTCATTAGGGAACTTTTGAGAGTTTTTCTTTTAATGAAAGGAGGTATCGTACTTCCTTGGTCAAACTACAGTTTCTAATTCCCAGCTGTCATTGTGGCATTTGTTTAATTAAGGACAAAATTATCTGCATGACTGGAGAACCATGAGACAGATTTTTGAACATTTACAGGGTAGGAGCTGTTGCTGGGGTAAATCAGCTCCATTTCAGGTCCATGAAAAAAAAGCACCTTCTACTGACTGGGGACAGATTGGAGTAGCAGGAGAGGGGAAGAACAATCCCACCTCTTCTTGGCTCTGAGCTGACAGTTAGGCATTGCTACCAGTGCAGATACAGATGCCTTCCCACAGACCTCTTCCTGTCCAAGATGCACTCTTCACCTTGCTCCCGTTCTTCAAGACAAAATTTTTGAAGGAAGAAATCCCTACAAAACCCCAAACAAACCCCCAGAGGTGGATGGGTGGATGCTGCAGGGCTGCTGGGGGATGGGGAACAGGCAGCCTGGGAGATGGCCCAGGTGTCCCCTGCCTCTGGCAGCTCCTCGTGTTCACAGGATTCACTTGGGCACAGGCAGGACTGGCAGGCTGAGCTGGATGAATTGTGATACCAGGAGAGTCTGAGATGTTCATCACAGCTGTGATAAACAGGAAATTCCTAAGTGACCCGAGGTGATGATTTCTCATAACCTTTGGGGTTTTTTTCTTTTTACTGGAAAGACAGAATGGAAAATTGACAAGTGCAAGCCACGCTTTTTATCCTGCTTCTGAGCAGACTGGTGAATCCACTTGATCATAGAGTTGATGTATTGAGTTTGCACAGACCTTCATTCTCTGCTGTCAGTGTGTCTGGTTTGACTTGAAACCGTCTCCAATAAATTCAAGGCTGTAAAATTCTAATAGGACCCAACAGCAACCTCCAGTTCCTTGAATTAAAACATGTTTTCAGAGATTTTTGGAAGGTATTGATCTTTAGTGTGCTTAATGATCATTATTAAAGTCAGAATTATGTATGGTAAAATGAGAAATAGAAGGAAGGAGGGAGAGACAGGATGTTTGCACTGCTGAACAAGAAGACTGATTGTTCAGGAAGAGGCTCCTGGTGCCTGCTGTCCCATTGTGCTGTGGGTATGGGGCCAGAGAGTGCAGGGACAGTGACACAGCCACAGGGCTTCTGCTCTGAGAGTCTCCTTGGCTGCTCTTCGCTCTCTGAGCAATCATGTCCCATGGAGGGGCACAGGAATTCAGGCATAATTCTGCTTTGTGAGAGCCAGTGGGATGAAAACAGCACAGCAGCAAGAGTTGGGGTGCTTGTGGGGCTGTCTCCTCCTCCCTTGAGGAGTTTTTAAAGCCTGGAAATGTATCCACCCATTAAAAATCCCATTAAAATAACAAAAGGTGAAAAACTCAGAGAAAATTTGACCTATTAATAAAGGATTTATCTAAACATTTGTGTAAATATTTATACTGCACTATTCCATTAGCTCTTCCAGTTAATCTGCTTTCTGTGCTAAGGGCTCTGCGTAAAATATTTTCCCAGAGAAGTTTACAAAAGAAATTAGTGCTGTATCTGGCCCATTATTCTTCTTCTATAAAAGATTAAAAAAGATAGATGCAAAACTCCATTTCTAAGAGGCCACTGATCATTTTTCTCTCTTACGGAAAATAAAATCACTAAAAGGCAACAGAAAGGACCAGTTTCTGGGAAGTCTGCTTGGTTTGCTTGTCATTTTGCGAGGCAACTTCTATTTGCAAATAGAAAATTCTTAAGAATTTAAAATGTCACAGCATCTGCAATTGCCCTGTAGAAGAGTTTGTTCACCTGTCAGCCTTTATAAGCATATGAACATGAATTTCTTTTACTCCTGGGAAATCTTGTCCAATTTCAACACTTTTCAGTGTGGTTGGTGAGGGGCTACCCTGAAGTTAAACAGAGGAATATATTATTGCATTTGACACTTTTCACGAATTTTGTGTTTAGTGTATTCTGAATATTGAATGTGGAGGATGGGCCCTGCAGCCCATGGATAAACCTGGTTCATGCCAGGAGTCCAGTTAGTACCAGCAGAGCAGCTTCTGGGGGAGAGGCTGCTGAGGACCAGCTCTGGGCTTCTGCCCCAGAATAATGAGATGCTGCTTCACTGGCATGAAGAGTTGAGCACTGACCCCTTTGCTTCCCTCTTGCTCTGTGCTTGTAACACAGATACCAATGGCTCTGCTGGTGTTCCAGAGCTGGGGCACAGCAGCACTGAAGGTTGGACCTACCAGGGCCCGTGTAAAACTTTTGTTTTCCAGATTCTCCTCAGTCAGTCACAACTACTGGTTGAACAGGAGTAAATGTTTTTAGAAATGCTGAGACTTATAAAAATCCTGTGTCACAAAAGCAACCAGGGATCACTGGGAAGACTTTCTTGTGGCCACAGAAGCATGGGAGGTGAGTGCAGCCAAGGTGGCTGGAGTAGTAGAACACATCCATGTGAGACAGAGCACCGAGGGACCCCAAAACAAGGCATGAAGGCATTTCCTCCTCCCTTGTCAGCTGGAGGGACCACCAGTACAAACACCAGAGCACTGTACAGACCTTGAAAGCAAAAGGTCTTGCTCAGTTTGCCTGGAGCTAGAGTGTCTGGGGAGGAGGACAAGCCGGGAAGGATAAAGACAAGGAATTTGTGGCCCCTCAGGTTTGAAATGCTCAATTTTGAAGTATCAAAATATTGTCAGAACTGATGCATTGGCTGCATCTACAGCCCTTTGGTATGGCAGGCTCCCTTGGCTTCACATTGCTGCGGCCGAGCCTGGATTTCCACCCCCCCCGCGCCCTCCGAAGACGTGGCTTTCAATTACCCCTGTCCGTCCTTCAAAGGTTCAGCCTGCAGATCCAGACTGCAAGAAGACGTACTAAAAACAAATTGTCAGCTTGAGTCCTCACCAAGAGCGAATACTGAAGCTGCATCTGCCGAAGGAGCCCTGCGCTGGGTGCTGGAGGGCTCTGTGTGGGGCAGGATCAACTCGTCACTCAGCAGCGAAGGGCAGCCTGCGCGGGTTTGCAGGGAAGTGCCGGAGCGCAGGGTGCGCCCCGCTCCCACCTGTGCCAGGAGACCCCTCGCTCTGCCCTGGCCGGGGCTGCAGCTCAGCTGGCTGCTGCTTTCCTGGGCTCCTTCAGTCACTTCCACTTTTCCGTGGGTCCCATAAAAAGTGATTCTGTTCGTTTCCTGTCAAAGGGACCTGTCATAAGCAAAACCCTCTGTGTCTTTTTCCACGTCTTTCTCAAAGTAATGAACAGTCCGTTGAGCCAATAGTGTTGCACTATGTATCTGCAATAATTCTTGTAACAGATGTGCTGAGGCTTGGAGAAACTTATTTTAGATAAGCCAAATAATCTTTTCAATTATCTTTTGCTGAAAATATTGTATTTTTGTAGGCATTCAAAAGTGTTATGGCATAAAATACCAGCCTAATTGTCATTAACTTCTCTGTTATGTTTGCTGAAATATTTTTTGGAGTTGTCAAATATGCAGCTATTTTGTTATTTGGGAGGGAGGCTTTAGCAGCTGGATAGTTTATTTCTTGATTGTGCAATTTGATCTACATATTTCATTTCAAGAAGATGTTATTTAAAAGGATAGCAGCAGCAGCAGCTCGTATTTATTTATTAGGATTATTCCATCATGGTGGGAGCAGCTTCCTCAGATGGGTCCTGCAGTTCCCAGGGCTGGCACAGCAGGGGCTGGGGGGCCAGGGCAGGGTCACCCTTTCCTGGCAGCCTACTCCACCCTCCTGGCTGGGCGGTGCCACAGGCAGTGTCCAACATGGATCTGGGCTCTGCTCGCAGCCAAGCCTGGAATGAGGGAGCAAGGCAGTGTCCTTGCTTCACAGTGCGTGTGCACATCTCAGACTGCCTCAGCTCCTACCCAGCTCCCGGAGCACTGAGCTTCTCATGCTGAAAAACAGGTTTTTCCCACAAATTTGGTCATGGTGTGCAAGGCTGATGGAAAATCCCTCCAGCTGCTGTTGCAAAACACTATCCCCCTGAAAGGAAGGGAAGTTTTATTGCACCACAGAGCCAGCAGAGGGGATGCATATACAATTCATCCTGGTTCTTCCAGGAAATTCTATTTGGTTCTGAGATGTCAGAGCTGTGACTGCTCTGAGGCTACTGAGACCTGTGAGAGAGGTACTGCATGGGTGGGTTCAGTCAAGATGGGGTGTGAAGCATTGTGCTTCAAGCATTGGTGTAGCCATTTACTTAAATTATCGCTAAACCTAATGTCACCCCATCTCCTCCACTGCCTGTTATTGAGTGCTCCAGCTGGGTAATCTTATTAGAATTTGTCTCGTTCCCACCTCCGGCAGCAGCCATGTACACAGCCTCACAAAAGGTTATTCACACAATATTGCATGACCTTGATGAAAGGCTAATTTGATAAGAATTCAATTTAAAATTCCATTTGTACTGACAAACCAGGATTTTATTGATGTCACAAATTTTCAGCAGTAGAAGTGACATTAGGAGCAAGGCTGCTTTGTTTGCAGGCCTGGAGGTGGACAAGGCAGAGGATTTATATCAGAGGGTCAACGTACCTTGCAGCAGTTTAGTTTAAACGCTTCAGTAAACTGTAAGTTTTCTTTCCTTTATATTCTATTTTTCTTTACAGTTTACTTAAAGAGATCTTTGCAGTGGCAGAGATGAAGCAGTGGTGGCTGATAAGGAAGGCTGTTTCCCTGTGAATTTCAAAGCTCATTTCCTACTTGCCCTTTCATCCTTCAGTCTCCAACAGGTTGAGCCAGCAGACAGAATAAATACCCAGCCTAATCTGCTCTCTGGAAGGGGTGTTCATGCTGTGAGTACCGGTGGTCCCTGCCCCTGGCAGGAGCTGGGAGGTGGCTGGGGACACGCCAGGCTGAGCCAGGTGCAGAGGTCTGGCCCCTGTGAGCGTGGGCACCGGTGTCCGACCCATCCTAAGAGCAGATGGGGAGTCCAGCCAGGGATGCAGTCCATCAGCTGCTGCTGTCCACCAGCTTGGTTTGGTGCTGAGAACCGTGTTTAATGCTTCCCATGTGTGATCAGGAGCTGCTGATGCTGCCATCCCTCCCGTGCCCACACGAGGCATGCCAGAGCGAAGGTGGTGCTCTGGCAGCCCGCTGCCAAGGGCAAAGGGAGTGCAAGGAGGGGCACAGAGGTTGCCAGGGGCTGTGGGAGTCCGCGTGTGCAGAAGAAAACAGCGGCTGAAGTCTCAGCAGCCCATGACTGCGTTCCAGAGCCAGCAGGGCTCAGCAGTGTGGCAATGTGTTATTGCATGAAACGTGTCAGGCTGTGGCAGGGCGGGAGAGCCTGGAAAAGGCAGCTGAAAATAACAGTGCTCCAGTGCTCCACCTGGAGAGGAGGGTGCTGGCACCTGGCAGGGGCTCCCCAGGTGTGCACAGGCTGCTCGTGACACCTGGCTGGGCTGTCCTGGGACAGGACACAGCCTCAGTGGCCAGCCTGTGTCCCTGCTGCCCACATGGACACAGCCTGTGTCCCTGCTGCCCACGTGTGACACCCAAGGCTGCACCAGGTTCTGTGCTGCCATTCCAGGTGGCAGGAGGTGGCACAGAGCAGGACACAGGACGGGACTCCCACCCAGGAATGGCCAGTCCTGTCCCCTGCTGCCACAAGCTGTGCATCGACACATGCTGCAGTTACAGCATCTGGAGAGTCACAGTTCTACAGCATATCCAGTATTATAATTACTCTGAGTTAGTACCTTGGAAAAATCAAATGTGCTCTGAAAGGAATGATATCCTCAGAAAAAAACCCATGCAAAGTAAAAAACCAGCCTTATCTGACTTAATTTCCTTTTGCTTTGATAGATTTTGCAATAAATTACTTATTTAATGGATAGCATAAAACATCACACAGTGATATTTCAAACATTCAAATGCCTTGATCATTTAATACTATTTTCCCTTTTTTATTATGCCATAGGCAGAATTTTAATTATAATATTTATGCAAATTATGTTTGTATAATCATATTTGAAAGACTGTGTGGATCAAATTTTCCAGCCAATTTATCTAAATACAAGCCTTAAACTTTCCCTTTATCACTGTCACAAACACTCTTCCTCCTAATTTGTCATTTTAGGCACTTCCTATTACACTATCACAGAAGGCTCAGTGTCATTTGCGGCCTCCAAAAAAATAACTCAGGAATCATAGTCAGAAAACCCAAGCCCATGTTTGTGTACGTGGAGGAGTAGAAAATCTTACTTTGTACGCAAAATTACTTATTTTTGAACTGCTTGGTTTTCCCTTTCCCTGCTGGCTATCTGAAGTCTTGTCCCAAAAGCTCACTGCCCTTAACAACGATGTCTTTCCCCTTCTAAATCTGCTCAATGCTCCCAGTAAATCCTTCTGTTGGTGTTAGTGGGTGACGGTGTTCGTTAGCAAATGACTGTCTAAATGAGAAAAGCAATTAGGCAGATTTGTGAAGGACAAAACTTGTATTGATTAATGTAATGATGACACATGCAGAATAATTTTGGACTCAAACAGAAAGTAAAGATCAAAAGGATGGGAAAAAACAGGTGTCTTCCAATTAGGGCATAAATCAACAATTAGGAGCTTTCTCTGACTGCCTTTTGAAACTCCTGGCATTAATCACTGCTGCTCTGTGCATAAGGCTCCAAAGAAAGGAAGCAACCAATATTTTCACGTAATTAAAGGAAATTATATATCCAATACCTTTTAATGTGATTAACAGTGATAGGATGAAACTGTTTAAGAGCAGCAGTTAAGAGGAATATTAGCTGCCATTATGGCTGAGCTAAATATTCAAGGTTATATCCACCCAGCTGTGAATTTGGAAGGTTTGCCTGATAGGTAAGCTAAAACTCTTTGCTCAGATAATGAAGCAAGTAGTACCTGGGAAAGATCATAATTGGTGCTGTGAAACAGGGCCATGGTGGTATTCAGTTACCAGCTGTCCCTGGGGTGAGCAGTGAATATGCACAAAATGTCAGTACATCACAAAGATGCCAATATATAAACCAGACATATTATTCTGCAATAAAAAATAGATCCACTTCTGAATGCATTATGCAAAAGAGACAGATGAATGTCACAGCCCAGTGCTCTGCCCTGGATGCTGAAAGAGTGTGGAATCCACAGAGAAATGAGCCCAGCAAGGGTTTTTCCCGGGCTGTTTTGGGGAGGCACTGGTGCCCTGGGGTGGCACACCAGGGTATCCCTGAAAGCCACTGTCAGGGCACAGAGGGCTGGTGGGGAGAAAGGGCTGGCGGGTGGACAGACAGACTGCCTGGACAGGGTGTTCTGTGGGTGCTTGTGCTCCTCTCTCATGACCTCTGCTCTGGGCAAGGAGTGGCCGTGCTCTGGCACCGCTGGGCTCCACAGGCAGCTGTCCTGGGAGGGAGAGAGGCTCACCTGTGGAGCCCATGGCTCTGTAGGGGCCCTGATGAGGGAAGCTGAGCCAGAAGAACAGGGTGCTGCGAGTCCTTGCTCCAGTGGCTGCCAGCAGCTCTCCTCCCTGTGGGGAGCCAGAGCATCGCCCTCTGCTCCGTGCATCTGGCCCTGTGCTAAACCCCATCACCCCTGATATCCTTAGCAGGCAAGAGACAAAGCGTGCCACCAGGTGAAAGTGGACTTCTGGACAAAACATTTGTATTTTCTTCTTAACGGTCTGCATGAAAAGACACATCACAGAGAGGGACAGTGCACTGACATGCATGAGAATTTTTGTTTATGTGGAGTGCTCAACAGCACACACATAGATGGGTTTTTGTGGTGTTGGTGGGTGTATTAAATGAAACAGTTACATCCTGGCACCAGCTCTGTTTTCTGGAGGGATAATTTGTTGTATGAATGTAAGGACCTGTTAAATTAACCAAGATCCAGTAGATGAAGTATAAATTAAGAACTCCTGTGTGCCCTCCTGTTCTCTGTCTCTGTGAAGGCACCAGTGATCTCACACAGCAGAGTGCTCCATTAGAGCTTGTGCTTCAGTGAGGCAAGAGGACGAGAGCACTGGTAAATCTGGGTTAGAAGATAATTGTGTTCCTGTCTCCAACGCTCAGCAGTGTTATCAAAATCCGGGATAATGAGCTGTTCCCCAAGAGACCAGTGTGGAGAGTTTTACAGCTTGGCCTTTGGTGCCCTGAAGGGCTCAGCGAGCAGGATTCTGTCAGCTTGCAGCAGCACTGGTGAAGCCATCAAGCCCAGCCCTGGCTGGTGGGCGAGCACCTCGGCTGCGAGTTAGGAACACAAGCATGGGGCTGGGAAGGAGAGAGCAGCGGGGAGCTGCTTGTGCAGGAATGCCTGCTCGTCCTGAACCCTAGCCACAGCAGCCTAAATACCAGTGTCTTTAGTTATTTCCTGGTTTAATTAAGCAGAACCAGGCAGCTGATCATTTTTATTTTAATTCAAGCAGAAAGCCTTTCCCCATGCCTGAATTAATGCCAGCCCAGCGGCTGGCTGCACAGCTGCCAGAGTGCTGGTTTGTTTATCCAGACACAAAGCCTCCATAGACTGGGTGTGGATGATTAGTGACCGCAAATCTTCATTTTGAAAAATCTGCTGTGGAGTTTACTGCTGTCCCAGAAGTCTCTGAGTCGAGGACCAGAGTAGACAGCATTCCTGCCCCCTGGCACGTACTCAGATGGGCGCTGAGCTGAGCACTGCCCCAGCGGTGTGAGCGGGATGTACAAACCTTCTCCCTCCTGCTGATGACAGTCAATAAAGGAGGCAGAGGCTGGTGCTGCCGGGAAAGCCCGATGTGAGTGACTGTTTGCTCTCCAGGGCTAGAGCAGGTGCAGATGTGTCGCCGAGGTGACACTGCAGTTACAGGTTGCAGCGTGCAGCAATTGGGAACAGCCCTGCAGATACCTGCTCTGCCTGGGGACAGCCCTGCACCAGGCTGCTGTAGCTCGGGGTTCCCCAAAGGTCTCCAGGGTAATTGGAAGCCCCTTTCCACCTCTCAGTCTAAAATACCCTGATTGTGTGTCCTTCCAGGAACCACAAAAAAAGGCAGGTGGGGAGGAGCAGGTCTGCCTTAAACCTGGAGGCTTCAAGCACCCCGAGTTTTTCTGGTGTATTTTAAAATACTATGTCATCTTAATGATGTTTTGATATGTCCCACTAAATTACCTTTGCAAACCCTCCACTAAAATTTGGCCTAAAAAGATCTAAATCAATTCCTGGATAGTGAAATTTGCCCGGTCCTCTTCTTTTAAGCAGTTAAATGACTGAGTAATAGATCCATAAATGGACATCTTATTAGCCTAATCCTGAATGGAAGAATACACAAATCAGCCATTTACTTAGTGGATATCACTTAAGCTTGCCATCCATCTTAGTCAAAAGAGGTGCTGAGTTTAATTTATCAGTGGCTGGCCAAGAGCTCCCAGAGAGGGAAGGGAGGAACAGCAGTCTTAAAATGGTGGTCTCCTGCTGTGGATCAGCATGCCTGTTGTTTAATTGCAACACACTGAAATGCAGGGATTCCTTCAGCTGTGAGCTGTCCTGGGAGGAGCAGTGGGGGAAGCAGGAACATCGAGTTGTCAAAGCTTGTGCTGTGAGGGCAGCCACAAAAGAGGAGCAAGCCCTGTTTGTGCAGGGAGAGCACAATATTGAGTTCTTCTTCAGGTGGCAGAGAAGTGAGACAGGAGCTGCTACAGGTGCTGAGACCCAGCACTCCTTCACCACCTCCTCAGGAGCAGCTCACCTGGACTCTGTGGTGTCCTTGACAAAGCCTGAAGCTGAACAAGAGACTTGTGCTCTCTTTAAAACTGACTGATTGAGATATCATTTGGATGCAAAATTTGTCATCAGTATTCATGTTCTCATCTCAGATAGCTTTTATTGAGCCAAATTTGAAATGATCGGAAATCTGAGAGTGGCAGGTTTTGAGCCAAGACTTAGGAGGTCAGGCTGGACTTCGCAGAGGTCTCTGCCTGAGAGGGCCAGAGCCTGGTCACGCAGAGGATTTGTGGCTTTGTGCGTTTGTATTAAGCTGTGTGCTTAATAAAAGAAGTAGTTGCACAAAAGGGATGGGACAAACACCTTTGGTTAGTGTTGGTAACTCTGAGTAAATCAGTGTGCAGTTGTTCTCCAGAATCAGTATTTCATATCTCTGGTTGCAGTAAGCCCAGAACTGTGGCATTAAGCACCTCATTGTCCCGTGACTGCAGAGCCAGTCTGCAACCTCCCTGCCCCCTCCAGACCCACACGTTCCTTAGCATGAACACACTGTAAGAGTTGGACACTCAGGACACAAGGATGTGCCCATTCCCCAAACTCATGGCATTCCACAGGGACACTGAGGAAAACAGAGCTCTGGTGTGGTTTTAAAAATACCTCTGAATTTGGGCAGTTCTGGTTGGGTTTGTTGCCCAGTTAAAACCAGAGAGGAACCTGACAGCTGTGGTTTGAGGAAGAAAGCACCTACTCATGTGTGCAGTCTGCTGCTCCCAAACAGCCAGAGTGGTTTAAGCTGTTGAAAACAGGATGAAATCCTGCCTTGGGCTGCGTGTGCTGGGATCAGAGCTGCAGCCCCAGTGTGACTGCCGGGCTTCCAGCGCCGCTGGGCTGCCCTCAGTCCTCGAGTGGGTTTATCCAGATATAACTCAAATCATAATACAGCTCCTTAATGTTGCAAACTGTGTGATTTAGGCTTTTGATCAGCAGAATAGAGTGATCCCAAACACTTTTAATGAACTATATATTTATCTGGGGAGTCATACCACTTTCATCCTCCACACAGCTAATAACCATAGCTCAAAAGAGCCCGCTGGCTCTGCATCTCATTTTCAATTCGTGCCTTTTTAAAGAAGATAATCATGGAAAGAAAAATGCAGGAGTTCGGGGAAATGGCCGTGCTGTGTCCATTAGTGGGAGAGGTGGGCAGGAGGTGGTGAGAGCTGGCTGGATCCTCTGCAAACCCCACGTGGGCCTCTGCAGCCTCAGAAGGGGAAGGGAGAGTGGAGGCGGAGCGTGGGGGCTGCAGATGATTGTGTGTGACACTCCAGTTGTTCCTGGTCTGTGTGAGCCGTGGAGGCCATCAGCAGGAAAAGGAACACAAAACCAGGGGCAGTTTGTTTCCAGGTCCAAATACTGCACAGAGCTACCCAAGCTCCATCCTCCGCCTGCTTTCAATACCACAATTTTCTTTTGACTTTTGCTTTCTCTCTGAAAGATTTTTTAGTGCAAGTTAGAAGCTGTTCAAGCCAGGCCAAGAGTTTTAAACCATAATATCAGAATCACAAAGAGTAATGGAGTTATTCTCATCATTTTTTTCATTCTAATACACTGTTGTGCCTGAGCCCTCTATGGAGTCAGGGTAGTTCTTTGCCTGCATTTGTAACACTTCATCGCAGCGCCACAGGCAGAGTGGGCTGAAACTCCTCCCTGTCCTGAGTAGCCCAGTCCCAGCAATGGTGGCACAGGTGGCTGCTGGCCACTGGCCTCCTGCAGCCCCTCTAGGCTTTCAGAATGGAGCAGGAGGTCCAGAGGTAGGGGAGGCAATTGCTACCTCAAGACCATGTCACAGAATGCTTCAGGTCTTTATGTATTAAGCTTATTTGAACAATGTGTTTTGTTCATAAATCACTGGTGACAGAAAATGTACAACCGTGTATATCACATGCTACAAAGGGTGATAAACAGGAGGTCGTAGGTATCTGAGGAAATTTCATTCCTCTGGCTGGTCTGGTATTTAGGACCATTTTAAAAATTGTTCTTTGCCAGTAAGAGCTGCAGAGAAATTACCATCAATCTAAAGCATCCGGGGCCTGAGCTCAGGCTGGGGTTAGTGGCTATTTTGCATTATATTGACCTGGTGAAATGCCAGTTAGTTTTTCTGAAATAAAAACAGCAATAGCCTATAATTAATGTTCCCATAGTTAATTAAATTGGTCCAGCTGGTAAAGTGAAGCCATACACTCTGGCCTCAGAGATTTCCTGTGGTGGGTCACGTCCACGTGCATGCCTCTAAGGGCTGTGTGAGTGCACAGGTCATGTGTGTGGTGCCCTGCTCAACCCTTCCCACAGCAGCCCCAGTAACACCAGTGACATCCCCAAAACCACCCTGGGGACTTGCTGCTTTCCCTTTCTGGAGTAGACTGGAGCAGCTGAGCATCACTGACCTCTCCTCCTCCTGTGCCAAGTCATCACTCATCTGTGGGTTTATTAGCTGTTTATGAACATGCTCTAATGTTTTAGGGAACAAAGCTGACCTTGGCTATGTGCAATTACCCTGGCTCAGTGCTGTGTGACAGTGCAGAGGGATGTGTGTCCCCTTCCCTCGGGGGCAGGAGGTCTTGACCAAAAGAGATAGATGAAATAATGACAGTAAGTTTAATGGGATGTTGCCAATAGTACAGAAGCAGCTCAGCAGTTCCCTTAAAGCCCCTGTTTAAGTGCAGTGGGACAATTTCTGTTCTGGCAACGGTCTGGTGCCACTGGATTACAGTTTGGCCCATTTCTGTTCAGGTTTTTGCTTTAAATCTGTTGTGTTTATTTTCTTCTTGCTGCTTATCAGGGCCATGTTTCTGTGCTGTAAGAATGGGACTTCACAGAGCCACTACAAGGCCTTTGGTTCATCAGTTTTTAATTAAATTTGAATTGAAGATTCTTTTTCCTCTAGGCTAATTTTCAAGTGACAAACAAAATCCCCTTAAGTGCCTTTTCTTTTCTGCCATAAACTAGTAAAGATACTGTCAAATTCCCTCAGAAACCCAGCTTCTCCAGCCCCAGAAGAGTGTAGATTATTGTTCTATTAGAAACAGAACAGAGCAGTTTCTTAGGCAAAAAAGTGAAATAAAACCAGTGCCAGACCCCTCAGTGCTTGTGCCAGGTGACATCGCTGGACCCCTCCGACAGGCATCGCTCACCAGGACCATCCTCTCTAACCTGTTCCCTGTGATTAACTTCAATTAGCAAGAACAGGCTTGATTAGACTGCGAGAGTAACTTCTCAGAAAGCCACTCACTGTTCTTTCTGGGGCAAGGGAAAAGTACAGGGCTTAGTGAAGGAATAACCTCTGCAGAATTAACTTACTACTCTTCTCAAATGAATTTTCAGGCCTCTGAGCACTGAGCTATGTGGATCCTATAAGAGATAAAAAGGTTGATTTGGACAGAAAATCATGTGTGGTGCCTCCTGTACCTCCAATGCACTGATGCTCAATGTTACAGCATTGATGCATCTGGTACAGTTGTGTTAAAATTGCTGATAATTACCTCCATCTCACTGCGTTTCAGTTCTTGATAACAATGTGCAACAGCTCCGTGTCATTTCCTTTCTTCCCTGTACACACCAATCTGCTGGATTCATCTTTCCAGAAATACAAGCTGAAGATGATAAGGATAATTGATGATTCCCTTCTGGACCGGGTCATTATTAATAGCTGTGTTCACTTAGGCTGTCAGCTAATCTCTGCTGCCAAGGGCTTATCTCGGTGCCGCGCGCGCTGCAGTGGCGAGGGGAAACGTGCTGTGCAAAAATTACGTTAATTCTTAAGCTCCCATTTTGTTATTCAAATTTGAAATTTTTGCTTCGGACAGACAAACCCAAACTCTCAAACTCATCCCACCAGCATGGTTGGAGCTAGTGGCTGTTACCATGTTAGCTTCTATGGCTTGAATAACCCATGTTCTCACAGTATCCCAGTACCTCCTTGTCCTTGGTCTGACATCCTTCCCAGAGTGTTGGGAGGCAGGACAGTGCCCTCACTGGGCAGGGCTGCAGCTCAAAGTTGCAACACTCGGCTCAGCGTCACCCCGAACGCAGTGCTGTGGGTGCAGGAGCTGCTTTGGGGCAGAGGTGAGGGCACAGCCTGGGTTGGGCCATGGGACAGGGCCAGCACCCCTGGGGGGAGAATGCTGATAGGGGAGGCAGGACCTCGCAGTGGGAAAACAGGGAATGAGAGTGAAACAAGCAGTTGCCCTTGAAATATCAGTGGGTCAATACTGTTCCCCAGTGACATCTATTCTTTGGCTTCTGCTAAAATTAAACTGATTGAGATTTTCTTTTAATCTGAACTGTTAAAGGAAAAATCTCTTTGTAGGGATTGTTTTGTAGAATTGAAACAAGTAGCATTACAGGCTGAATATTGATATTTTGTCATAGGTCTTCATCTATCATTCATTAAAAAGAGTTCCCAAACCCTCCACTTTGTGCCGGGTGATGCTTTGGTCCTTGAACCAGTTGTAGCAACTGGGGCAGAATCAGGGTCCCTGGGGTGGGCTGCACCTGCAGAGGGACCTTGAGTTGTGTTTGTAGCTGAGGGACAGTAGTTCCAGATTTTTCACCACCTGCTGTGATAAATCTCCTTCCCTCCCTCCCCTTGCACCTTCAAGAAGGTGTTCCTTTTATTTGCGAAGTAGAAAAGTGATTTTTAAAAGGCAAAAGAGTATTTCTGACTTTGATAGCATGATTAGCTGGGCTCAGAATATTGTTATGGCTTATCTCACTCTTCTGTGATAACTCAGAAAAACAATAAATGTCTTCTTACAGCAGACTGACATTCAGTATTGAAATTGGTCTCCTAATCTTTATGTGATTGCCTTCTCCGTGATAGAAATATTGCCTCTTGTAGGGTATTTATTGTCTAGTTCTTTCCAAAGTATTGACTTTATGTAACCATTTGATATACATCAAATCCCTTAGAGATTTAATAAACTCTTCTGGTCAGTCTTCTGTTGTAAACACATTGAGATTTATGGTCATCTTAGTGGAAAGCCCTTTTTCGCTGAAATTCTCTGCTTCCAGATATCAAAAGATACAAATGGGAGCATAGATCACTGTGGGAATCTGAACTCCCAGCTGTTGCATGCTGGCAGGAGCTGTTGATGGTTGAAGTGAAGTGTGTGTCGGGTGATGGGGCAGCTGTGGTAGGGGCACCAGGACCCTCCTTTGCTTGCTGGGGGTCGGCCTGTGGCTGCAGGGCCCGGAGAGCCAGCTGGGCTCATCTGTCCCTGACACAGCTTGGCTCCAGGAGCATTCCTGTGGAAGAGCAACAGGAAACGAAAAAATTACTGTTATTCAGTTACACATAAAGTTAATGTATTGGTGCTGTGCTGCAGCACCTGGAATTGAGAAAAAATGGAAAACTGGGAAAAGAAACATACAAGCCTCATGAGCAGCCACGTGTGTCATCTCCCTGCCAGGTTCCTTGTGCTTTCCCACCCTCCAACTCTCTGGAGCTATTATTTCTTGTTCTGAAACTAGACCATAGGTATTTCAGTTTGATACTTAAAAAGTACCCTTTGCTTTGGGATTGGAGAGGGGAGGAACACACTTGTTTTTAAGAAGAAACTTTTCTCCATATAGGTATTGGCTTTCCAGGGACAGCCTGCAAGAAATCCAGCCGAGCTCTTCAAATTCACTCATTAAATGCAAATACTCTCTTTTTCATCTTACATTAACCTCCCTTTAATGGTGTGAAAATGTCTTTTCATTTCACAGCTCAGCATTAAAAGACTATATAGTGAGAGGTTTCTGAAGTGTTATAAATCAATAGCAGCTAGAGAGCAGAGCAGGTTCCTGCTTTGCTTGCACTGGGGAAGAGCTGCTGTTCCTATAATGTCCAAATCAATCCCCTTAGGCTGGCAGTGCATCCAAACCCTGCCCCTACCAGCTGCTGGAGATTGGGGTCTGGGGTCTGGCTGTAGAAAGTAAGTTCTGGATTGAGGCTTTCCTCTTATTTTGGTGAGGTGAATTTCAGTTTCCCTTCTGATGATGCAATTTAATGGGCAAATGCAGTTGGCAGACGCCTCTCCACAGACTTTCCATTTCCTGTTGTTGTTGTTGTTGTTGTTGTGGTGTTCCTGCCCTTCAGCTCCTCTCCCAGGCAAGAATGAGAGGCAGCAGTGAAGATAAAATGTTTTTTTCTCACCTGCCTGTCACAGAAGGTGCCTGTATTGCTTCTCTGGCTGCTTCATGGCTTGGGGACAGGTAATTAGTTGGGGTGGTGATGAAACCTCAGATAAATGGTGTGATTCCATGGCTTCTCTGCTGATGGGAACACTTAATGGGAAACTTACTGGGAATGATAAAGTGATGCATTTAAACAAGCTAAAAGGAGAATTTGGGCAATGTTTTGAGGCAGCATAACAACCACAGCTCTCTGGCAGCTCACTGTTTCCCACTCTGCAAACCCAAACCTAGAAGTGAAGGCTGGTGTGCGCATCACTGTGCCCAGGGCTGGACCTTGGCAACAGCATGGAGGGGGCTGTCCTTGTCCCTCCTTTGTGTGTGATACTGCACCAGGCTGGAATCTCCCTCAGAGCAAATATTGGGAACAACTCCCAGGGTGCTGCCAGCCACCCAGTTTGCTCCTTTGCACATCAGGTTTTTGCCACTGGAGCAGCAAGCGGAGCATTCGTGTGGTGCTGAAACCTTGCAGTGTTATTTCATCTCCATTATTTTTCCCTCCTGATCTATTGAGATATAACCACTTTCAAAGACAGGGACAGATTATGGTCATGGAGATGGCTTAGCTGGGACACAGCTAGTCATTTTTCCTTGCTGATATTTTATTAATATATGTTATTAACCTTGATTCTCCTTCCCCATGGTGCTTTATCATCTGAACTAATTAATTCTTCTTGCAAGATGTACAGGGAAGGGTTGGGCAACGAGATGTTGTAAACGAGATGCATCTCCAGGTGGCCATAGTGGTACCTGCAGTGGGGGGTGATCCCAGCTGAGGAGGAGACCTGGCACACAGCAAACAGAACCTGGATACATGCACCTGTAGATTGGCTGAATTTGTCCTCTCCCTTTTAACTGGCACAAACACTGAGGGAGATGATACCCTAAGGAATAACAAAGCTGGTTTTCTACTTTTTTAATGAACATGAGATAGCCAGGAAGAACAAACAGTTTATTTGGTTGGCCGCTCCCAGCCAGCACTGTGTCAAGAGGTGCGGCACTGACCGGCCCCCTCGATCCCACTGGCCCTCCCTCCCAGTGGGCATTACTGGTATTATTTGGGGTATTACTATCATATCTCCCCAAGCCGCTGCGGGTGATGCTCAGCCCCAGCAGGATGTGAATGGGGCTGTGGCAGAGGGTCCCCTCTCCCTGCCCCTCACACCACGGTGCTGCAGGGGACTCCAGCCCCAGGAGCTCACCAGCAACTCTGTGCTCCCAACAGCTGCTATTAACACTCTTCTTCCTTTTCTTTCAATTCCCGCCCCCCACACCCTTTCTTGCTTTACTCTTTCCTTCTCTCACACCTCCCTGCTCCAGGGCTGACATTTGCTAATAGCTGCACATTGGTAGAGAAGCAGTGAAAGTCTGAACGAAACTGGGTGCCTGCTATAGCCTGGCAGGGTAAATGTAATCCTGTTAGCAAGATGAAAATACCATATGCCAGGGAGAGATGGAAGGAGATCAGAAAGGATGACTGTGCTTGTAGAGGGGAAAGAAAATACGTACACAAATTCATTCAAAACTAAATAAAAATTGACTGGATTTGTAAGCAATCTTAATGTCCTGAAAATGGCTCATCTGATTCATCTTACCCAGAGATCTCATTGCTCTGAGTGACCTCTGTGCTCCCAGCCTGGGTTTACTGCTCTTTATCTGCAGGGTCCCTGGTGCTGGTGAGAAACGGCACTTCCAAAACGATGCATTTGCTCCTGAGCCACTGCAGGGCTGTGGAACGGGGGGGGGAGTCATGTGTCCCATGGTCTGAGGGGCTGTTTGTCCATACTTGCTGGGAAATTCAGAATCTCCAAATGCTGAAGGGGAGAGAAGGTTCCACGGAGATCTTCCTGCAGCTTTTGATGCTACTTTATATTCAGCAACAAAGTGTTCACTCGGATAAGCCAGTGCCATCAGTTCTGCCCATGGCTGTCCGAGCATCCAGGTCAGTGAGGGGTAAAGAGCAAGCACTGCCCTGGGCTGGGGACAGTGGCCATCCCCCTCCCCAGGGCCCATGGGCACCCACGTGCTGTCACAAGCCAGTGTTGTTGGGAAGAGGGAGAGGGAGCATATTGTCCTTGATGCCAGGAGAGATCTGAAATCCAAATGTTGTTTCAGGGAGAGCATCTCTGAGAGCAGCCTACAGCGTTTTACAGGCATTTGAGTGTTCTTCCCTTTGAACTAAGCTGCAATTTGTCTTTGTAGATGTCTCTAATACATTAATACAAATGGTGTAGTAGTGGAAATGCATTATAATACTGCACAGTGTTGCTCTTAGTAATTCTCCTCCTTCAGCAAGTGAATACTTCCTCGCTCATTTGTATTCATTGTTTTGATGCTTAACTTGAAAAATGTATATTATACAACAGGCTGAAACCCATGACGAATAAAAGGAAAGAACCCAAGGGGATAATAAGCATCTCAGCACTGCTGTGATGTCTCCTGCTGCTAACATCAAAGCAACCAAAGGCATCAATGCTGTGTGCAGAGGACAGGGAGTTCCATGGAGCTCTATCTCACCATAGGGATGGGGACCCTGACACCAGGGAGACCAGGGAGCACCACCAGGGCCAGCACTTGCAGGGGCTGGTCCTTCCTGTCCCTGTGTCACTGCAGCTGGGTCACGGCCCTGCAGCCCCTGTGCTCTCAGCCCGAGACTCCTGAGCAGCCTCCGGAGCAGCCGTGCTCCGGCCGAGCAGCTCATCCTGGGCTTGTCCCTGTGCAGCAGGACCTGGCTCCATCCCACCCTGTGCCCAACCCTGTGCCCGACACTGTGCCCCTGTGGCCCTGTGCCCCTGTGGCCCTGTGCCCCTGTGCCCCTCTGCCCCTCTGCCCCTGTGTCCCTGTGTCCCTCTGTCCCTGTGCCCCTCTGCCCCTGTGTCCCTCTGTCCCTGTGCCCCTGTGTCCCTGTGCTCCTGTGCCCCTGTGTCCCTGTGTCCCTGTGTCCCTGTGCCCCTGTGCCCCTGTGTCCCTGTGCCCCTGTGTCCCTGTGTCCCTGTGCCCCTGTGCCCCTGCCCCTCAGCCTGGCTGTCTGCTCTGAGTAATCTGGGCTGCGGTGCTCTCGGGGAGCAGCTCTCCATGAAGTCTCTGATGTGTAAGGGAAGGTTTGGGTTATTCCATATATTGTTGTCTCCAGTAACCTCGTCCACATCCTGCCTTGTAATTCAGACCATAGAATCCTGGGTTTAGTTTTGGGGTATTACTGTCATATATTCTTACCCTGCAAGTGTACCTGTAAAGCCATTAATATTCAAATAACTTCACTAAATAAGCAACTATGCCAGAGTAGTTATTTATTACTATTTATGATGAGACTTACCTAACTGATTTCTCCAACACATTTCTCCAGAGGAATTAGATACATTGCTTAGTTAAAGCTGTGCCAGGGAGGAACTGTTTCTATAAATACTTACCAACTCATCTGGAGAAATGATAAGTGCTGGTGTGTCCTTCACAATGTCACGTTAGTTGTTGAGTCTGGTTTAAAATTCAGTTGTTTATGTACTCCGGGAGAAAGAAAACCTGATGGTTCTAAAGTGAGGAGCAAAGTGTATGCACAAAAATCAGTCCTGAACTCTGAAACTTTGAATCTAAGGACTTTTTGCCTTTTTGTTTTTTCTTTTCTTTTCTGTTAGATTCAGTGGGGAATAAATTGCCAGACAGGCTAAACATTCTGCTTGCTTACCTGGCACTGGAGGACAAAGTGACACATGGTGCCAGCCAGGGTGGGTGCCACCAGTGCAGTGGTGGGAGCAGGGTCTGTGCCCAGCACTGGCATGCCCTGTATCCTGTGCCCTGCTCAGAAGGGGCTCAGCAGGAGGAGGCACCGTCCTGCCCATGGGACTGCAGCACCCTGGCAACAGGTGAGTACGGAATTCCGCTTCAATTACACTGAAAATTATGTTACAAAAAAGGAAGTTTAGTTGCGAATCAGGCTGAGGCATTGTATGAAATACATTCAGATAAGCAAATGACTTAACTAAATCTCAGATTTTGCCGGTTATGAAACCTCCTGTGGTTTCCAGCAGGCCTGGGAAATGGAAACAGCTGGCAAATAATGAAAAACATTCCTATAGGCTTCCACCTATGGATTGCAGGAGGGATGCAGGGAAATTGCATCCTGGTTTCCATGAAATAATACCCAAAGAGCTGGAATGGATTAGTGAGATTGGGGTCCACCCTCAGCATTCCTCCGTAAGCACACAGAAGCTCTCGTTTCCAGTGCCAGCCCTTGTTCAAGGTGACTCTTCAGTTTTGTTGCTGTTTCAGACACAGAAGTGACCCAGGGGCACCCAGTGATTTATTTGTAATAACTGACCATTCAGAAATAGCTGTGGGTGCCAGCAGCTCCCCAGTGCCCGGGGGGGGAAGTCAGTGCCCCTGCAGGTCCCCTTGTTCCCCTTGGACCCATGCCTTTGATTTACTTATTTCTTTGAGTATCTTTCATCCTGATTTTCAGAAGCTCAAATATGGACACTGTTTTGCTGCTGGCTCTGAGGTAATGGGGCTTTTTTGGCAGTTACCTTGTTATACAATCTCAAATGTCAAGAAATCCACCTACCAGCCTGTCTCTGCCTTAATAGCTCTATTACCAGCTCTAGCTAGTTTCAGAATAAACTCTAAAACTATGGCTAAACACATGCATTGCATCTAGCTGCAGCAGTTAAACAAGCTAATTCCCTCTCTTGCCTGGAAAATTGTTCACTCGACAGCTCTTTGGACCTGTCAGGTTATTTTTAGCCACAATTAACACACCAACATACAATGTCATAGCACCCCTTCTGTTAACTGATGTGCCAGCACTTTTTTATTCAGTAAACTATAAAAAGTTTTAAATTTTTACTATTTAAAACCTTGAAGGAGAAAGCCCCCCTACTATTGATGCCTGATGACATTTAGTCAATGAATTGAGAAAAAAAGAACGGTGATAGTTCTGACTGTCTCCCAGCTCTTGCTAGCACTAAATTACAGAATTAATAGGCTTTTAGAAGAGACTGACACACAGTTACTGTGGTAAAGACAATTAAAAGTGGAAAGCCACTTTTCTTACCACATTTAATTTTAACTGGAGGCTTTGAGACTCAATAAATCTTTTTCTTATTTCATTCTCACATTTTCCACAGGTATTCAAGTCTTTAAGGAAAACTCCTGCTATAAACAACTTAATTTTTTCTTTCTCTGGATCTTTTGCTATTCTCTTTTTTCCCTTCCTCAATAAGGAGTTGAGGTGCTTTCCCATCACCAGCACTTTACTTTCTTTAGAATTGCTGTTACTAAGATGTGGCTCAGGTTTTATGAAAATACAGTGGGGCACGAGTCTCAATACTGTCTGGGATTTTTCTGGCAAATCCAGTTGGGGGAAAAAAAAGCAGACGAAGCCACTTGTCTGCAGGAATATCTCAGGGCAGTGGGACTGGGGTGTAGAAGAGGGTTTTTTTTTAAAAAAAGACAACAGCATCATGAAAATGCAAATTTTTATGACAGTTTTGGAAACAGACTCAGAAAATCTTTCTATTCCAAGAGCTTGGGCTTAATTAGCCTTTCCTTAAGCTAATGGTATGAAATAGAAATTTCAATTTTGTTTAAAAACACTTTCCTAAGAAACTCTTCTTAAAGAAGTTGCTAAGAATGGATTTATCCAGCCTCAGTGGCTGTTGAGAGGAAGCTGCAATGATTCAGCATTTCCCCCACGCAGTAGCTCTCCTCAGGGTTTATTAGCACAGCCTGCTCCAATGCCTCTTGGAAAGCTGTTGGCACAGCACACTGTAAGTCTCTTCATTTGCCAAAAATTGTTTTAGGCTCTTGTTCAATATCAAGTTCATATTGTGACCTTGGGTGGAAGCACCAGGAGACACAGTGTTGCTGCTTCTACCACTCGGTACCTTTAGGGCAGTTTCTGTGGGGGAGATCAGCTGTGAGTCAGCCTCATCTCCTGCTCGGGGGCATCGTGGTCCTTCCTCCTTGGTCAGGTACAGCAATCCACACTCTGGGAGCAGTCTGAGGGGTGCAGAGCTCAGCGTGGGGAGCTTAATGGAGATACCCTCACGTTTTGCAGTTTGAACAGAAGTTCATTCTGATGGCAGCTTTGGTAGAGGAAGCAGGACTCTGGAAGACAGAGGAGCTTTGAGTCCTTCCCTGCCCTGCTCCTTCTGACAGGCCTCTCTTGGCAGGACCATCATGACTTGTGGTTGTCTTCCACCTTGCCCAGCTCGCTGCCACTGCAGATGCGCCCTGAGCTGATGCAGAGCAGCTTCCCTCACCGTGCAGAGGCAGCAGCATTAATGCCAGGTGACATTTATACCTCCCTCCCCACTGACTTAACATCGTCTGAGTGGTTCAATGTCTCCACACAGATTGATGGAGCAAATTACCCTTGCGAAGGACCTGTGTCTCTCTGACTGTGGGGATCGGGGTGACTAATTTCAGCCTGACACTTCCCTTCCCAAGGCAGCAGCACTGAGACGTGTCCTGGCCATGCCCCTGTTGCTGCTTCCCAATTGACTGGTTGATGAATGGCCTGGCCTTGGCACTGGCAGCAGTGCTGATGGATGCACTGCCCGGCTCTGCGGCTGTGCCTGGCCAGCATCTGGCACAGCGTGCTCTGCCTGCTGCTGCCACCTGCTCCCAGCCACCTCACCACCCTCAGAGCAGCCCCCCGTCCCTTAGGGACCTTGTCAGGAGGCACTGGTGGCCAAGGGGTTAAAGGAGCTCCACAGCCAGGGCCCTGCAGCCGTGTGGCTCACGGTCTCCACTGGGTTATAGTCAATCCTTGTATGATGTTGTCAGTGAGGGTGAAATGAACTAGCAGTAGCTGAAAGCAAGATAGGTTAATTAAAAACCTTGATCAAAGCATCATAAATCGCATAAAAGGTTCCATCTTCTAATTATTTTTAAATGGTCTCTCAGGCAGGATGGCCAACAAGAAGTCCCTGTTCCCAGGGCCTATGAGCTATGAAATTGTGTCATCATGTCAGATTCAGTTATCACTTGCTGTCCAAATGAGAGAAGGGCACAGCCCAGGATCGTCCCCCTGTTCAGGATGAAAATGAGGAATTGGTGATGACTTGTTAGCACTGGTGTGAGCTGCACAGACCCTCCCAGCCTGGGGCAGAGCCGTGCTGGGGGCGAGCCTGGCCGGGCTGGCCTTGCATCCTGTCAGTGTCTCAGCTCTGAATCTCACACTTCGAGAATGAGGTTTCAGCACCTGCTGGATGTTTTCGCTCTCACAAGCACTTTGTGCTGTAGAGTGAAACCAGAGCAGTCAGCCCAGCAGCAGAGTTTGACCCAAAGCAGCTCACTGTGCTTCCCAGCACACTCACTTATCCAGGAGGGAGCTGCCACCTGCCCCGGTGCTCCACCACAGCTCTGACTTCAGCCAGGGCAGAGAGGCAGAGGGCACAGAAGTGATTATCCAAGGAAGATTTCAGTGGGAAATTTAGGTTACAAATGATAATTCTGCACTCTGTAGGATATCTGTAGGATAGCTGGGAGATACAAATTCAAGTCCTCCCCACCACAGCATGGTTTCCAGGCACAGGTACCATGGGTGTCAGTGCAGGGATGTGCTGTAGTGAGAACAGCAATAGTTCTTCCAAATCCCTCCTCCTGGCATGTGGAACAGGACCAGAGTAGCATGTGCTTCCTCCTGCCCTTTGGCTTTTGTATCTTTCTGTGCTGTCAGAGGCCTGTATTTACCATACATTATACACTTAGGAAATGACAGGCCCATAATGCTGACTGAAGGCAGTTATATGGTGGTGTGAATACAAATAAATAGCATTTCCAGTGCAATGCTGGGATAGTCTGGGCTGTCTTGGGTGGGGTACTGCAATTGCAAAGACTTCCATTCTTGTGTTGATTTTTGATTTCATGCAAACATTGCTTCTATCCTATTATTTAGTCCCTGGGATAATTGTATTTGGAATACAATGATTTCTTGTATAAAGGCCCAGCAGTGTTCCATTCCTGTCCTATGGTTTTGCTGTGAGAGGGGAAAGAAGTGCTGGAGAAAAGAGCAACACATGCACACACAGCTAATGAGAGCAGGGTGTGAAAACGTCCTGTCTTTCCTTCCCACCCAGCAGTGCTGGACGCCACAGCGAGCTGCAGCACCGTGAGACGTGGGAGGTGTCACACACGGTTTGTTCATCACCCCCTTTACTGCAGAAGCAGCCCGTCGCCTCTCCCTGGAACGAAAGAGAAGGACAAGGGGACCTTGGGTGGAGGATTTATATGGCCTTGGTGACCCTGGGCTGGAGCAGTGGCCACCGTGCCTCTGGGGCCAGCCAACAGGGGTGGGGAGGCCGGAGCACCTCAGCCCCCCCGGCAGCCCAGGACCCCCAGAGCACCGTGAGGGGCAGGGGGTCGCTCCTGGCGCAGCTCTGAGTGCACCCACCCCACTAGCTCACAGCTGAACTGTGTTTGGAGAGCCAGTCCCGTGTTCTGCAGTGAGCAGGGGAGCTGTTCACAGCATCCTGCCATGAACTGGCTTCAAGTGGCCCCTTGAGCTCTCTCAATTAATTAGTTTGATGAGGAGCTGGGTTAGTTACCAAGCACATGAGCCTCAGAAGCCAAGTTACAGAGCAGCTATGAACCGGTTTGTGCTCCTAGGCCAACACAACCAGGGCTCCTCTGCATCTCCCACATGCTTCAACATAGTCTCGTGCCCTTTTCCCTTTCTTTCCTCTCAAATCCCATTCCCTGGGCTGCTCTCTCTCCTCCTCCAGTGCTGCAGAGGACAGCTTTTCCCACTTCCAGTATGGTTCTGCACAGCCCACTCACCTCTCTGTGTCAGTGTGATCTGTGTTACAGAGACATCGAAGCACAGCGTCCTCTGGGAAAAGGAGAGATAAAGGGAGAAGAAAATGTTCCAGAAGCACCGACAAGCAAGAGTTGTGTTTAGCCCCTTTTGGAACAATAATCTCCCCGAAGGTGTGCTGAGCACTCCAGCAACGTGCGGCGGGAGCAGCCGGGGCTCTGTGCGCAGCGTAATCTGATCATGCTCTGTTTGGATAAGAAACACAGCTTCATGCTTTTCACCTTCTAGGAAAGAGATTTATTATGAAAATCAGGTCCCTGCCTCAGAGCACATAAAAAACAGTTGGCTTCATAACCTTGGGGAAAAAAGATAAATAAAGAAATCCCATGAGACACGTGTGAGAACTGAGTAAGTATTAAAACATATGTTGGGACATATTGATCCCTGAAAGCCTCCTGCAGCAGACATGAATCTTTTTCATTTCCAGCCCCAATGATAGTTTAATGAGGATGGTGTGTGCCACTCACCTGGATCAATCATTTATGCAGATTCCTGCCAAGCCCCCACCACAGGCCCTGTCTCAACCCAGCAAAGAAGACCATGCCGTGTTTCAGCTGAGCAATATCAAACCTCTGCAGGGAGCACAGCACAGCCCTGGCCAGGCATCCTGTCGCAGGCTCCAAGGGCTGCCACCTTCGTCAGGTCCGAGGGACGTCCGGGGACCCACGATCTGACCTGTGGATCTGCATCCCTCCTGCTAGTCCTTGTCCACGGTAATGTCCCAGTGACACCTGGCTTGGTGTGAGCAGAGTGCCTGAAATGGACCCTTTTATTCCTGTTTCAGGTACACCAGATTTTTCCTTTTTCTCCTCTCAAAGTGTACGTGTAATAAATATAGCACAGGCCTAGGAGGATGAAAAGATGAATCACAGCTATGAAAATATTTGACTATATTTTAAGCAGGACTCCCAGCAGGTACAACCATAGCCATGTACTGCTGACGTGCTTCAGAGGCATCAAAAGACTGGCTTTTCCACCATTGAGTTACCGTTAATTATTCTTAAAATAAAGTGCTACCATGCAGCATTAATTCAGAAGAAACTGTAAGTTCCATGCTATTTTCTACAGCTTGTTTTCACAATGAATTAATGGGAGTTAATTTAGCAGTTCACAACAAACAGGACCGCTGCAGGAATACAAACTAGGTGTTGCTTCCTGAATTCTTCCTCCCTCTTGTCAGTGCTCCTCTTTGACTTTTGTTAGATGTAGTACAAAAGGTCTTGGTCTGGCAGAGACTAAATTTGCTGGAAAGGCAGAAATCAGGAAAAATACTGCATGATTTTCTCCTCTTGTGGATATTAACAGCTTGGCACAGATACATTGCTCTCACAGTGGAAAAGAATGGTAAAAAATGGGCTCTAATTCTTTGCAGTATGTTAAAATTAGTATCTGTGAACAGTGTTGGTGGTTTTGTGTCTGTGTAGCATGTCCTTTGTCCAAGACCAATCCCAGTTTTCTGGAAAAGAACCATTTCAGCCCACAGGTGGCACTTTCACTGTCGATCACTTTCTCTAAAAATGCAAGAGATTTTAGTCCTCACTGAGATGGAAAACTAAAATAAGCAATTTGGAAAGCATTCTGCATCTTGGAGAGGCTTTCTATAATTTATTCAAACTCAGCTTGAAATAGAGAAATGGTTTTACCCCCAGAAACATCCAAAAATACATTGTGTCAGCAAGTGTATTGTGTAGGAAAATCACCAAATCTTCAAAAGCTGCAGGTCGAGGTCCCCTGTGCTAACAAAGGGCTCATTTACAGCTGCAGCTCCTGTGGATGCCTGTACAAGCCAGATGCTCAGCAAGTGTTGGGGTCCAGCTGGTGTGCGGCCAAGAGGCTCTTCAGCAGTAATGCCCAATTTCAGGATCCCCCTTGGCCAGTCCAGAAGCTGTAGGGATGCACAGAGGTTCCTTGGGCATCCCAGGAGAGTAGGATGCTCCTGCCTTCTGGCTCAGGCTTCTTTCTCTGTGGTGCCAGAGATGGGAGCTAATTTTTACTGCAGTGGGCATCCACTCTAGAAGGTCACAAGGGATGGGAGGAGATAGTCCTAAGCTGTGTCAGGGGAGGTTTAGATTGGATACTGGGGACAATTTCTCCATTGAAAGGGTGTGCAGCTCTGAGCAGGTTGCCCAGGGCAGTGCTGGAGTCCCCATTCCTGAATAGATTTGAAAGACATGCAGGTGTGGTACTTGGGGACAGGGTTTAGTGGTGGCCTTGGCAGTGCTGGGGGAACAGTTGGACTTGGAGGTCTTAAGTGTCTTTCCAACCTCATTAACTCTGTGATTCCATAAAGCTGTTGCTTGCTTTTTTTCTTTGAAGGTGCTTCTATCCTTCTGGGAGACCATGAGTAGAGCAAGTTGGGGTTTCATTTCCATCAGGAACAAAGCAAGTCAGTCCTGGAAATGCTGCCTGTGTGGTTTTAAAGATCTGTAGCAGCAGATCTCTTTGTAGAGACTGGGGGTGGGGAGAATGGCATACAGAGAAAATTTCATTCAAGCAATTAAGGAATCACCACACTTTTATGATTAACTTCTTGTTCCCAGGTTGAATGCAGAAGCTGTTAGTGGGGGCATTGCTATTCTATACCTGACACGAACAATGGGAATATTTGTTCTGCCCGGGAGGATTACACCTTCCATTAATCTAAGTTTTATTGAAAGTTTAAATAACAGACAGACAAAATTTGATCAATTAGCACTGTAATTCCAAGGAGATGTCACAGTGAAATTAAATCTCAAGCATTTTTAATGCAAAGAAACTTAGGAGCTCCCTCCAGTTTTCTTTCTCAGTACAGTGTTTAGATTTTAATTGAAAGTTTATTCTGCTTTGTGCATTTTCTAGTAAGTTTTAATTTCAGACTGTAATGAGAACACTTTTTTATTACAGTGTTTGTAGCATTTCACAGATAGATCAAAGACGCCTCATAAATGAAGAAAACAAACAGGTTTGTATAGGATCCACTAGCCATGGAAATCTCCAGGAGAAAAGAGATTTATGTGGGGAAAAGGAGAGGGATGCTGTGATGAGGAAGGATGCATGGGGGGAACCAGGTGGCTGTGATTATTGTACCCACGTGCTCAGACCCTGGGGCTCACTCGGGGCTCCTTCAGGTCCCCACCAATGCCAGACAGCCTCGGTTGTTCTCTTGCTCATCCCACCCCAGACAAAAGCTGCTCCCTGAGCCCACCTCTCCTCTGCTTCCCACCTGCTGTGGTCCCCTTCCTGCCATCCCGCCATTTCAGCTTTCATTTCCTTAAATAATTTCTCTGTCCCCAGTGAAGTGTTATTGCCATCATTACTGCTCCACATGTCTTCCATTTTTCTTATCATAAATGTCATTCTCATCCTGCAAATACCAGTAGTGCCACAACCTTCCTGTGAATCTATCTCAATGCTATCTTTGGAGACATACCTCATCTGAAAAGAAGTAATACTGAAAATAGCTGTATATTTTTGGATGTATATTTTTGTCTGGATGGATGTCAGGGTTCAGCTTATCGGGCAGCTGAAGCAATGCAAATCCCCAGTCTGCACAGGACTAGTTTTGTCTACGCACTAAGAGTTTCTGGTCAAACCTGGGCCTTGATACCCTTACAAAAAGCTTTCCAAAAGTGGCAAAGACTCCAAATTTAACAGAAGATACTGGTGAGGAAAGGTTTCTCAGCGATAGTGGTGGCACAGAACACAGCAGCCGGGACTGAGCTGCCAGGTGTGCAGCACTCGGGCTGTGATGGCAAATCACTCTGGACTGTTCCCCTGTCAGTCACCATCAGATGAGAAAATACCAGGAGGAACTGGTGCTTGCAAAAATTAATAGACATGGCTGCACACACCCAACATCTGATTATCTGTAACTGTACCTACCAAGCCAATCTGTTTGCGAATCCTGGGGCACCAGGCAGCTGGAGCCCCGGCTGGGGCACACCAGCTCTCTGTGGTATCATCATGCCTGGGAGGTGAGGATTTGGGGTTTCTCAAGAAGTAATTTTTCTTAGTAAAAGCAGTGATTAACCTTGCTTCAGTCACAAGCAGCAGTATTTAAAACAACAACCAAAAAAAAGGCAGCTGAGAGCTGCCTGCAGCTTGGCTCGGGCAGCCGCTGCTCCATATGGCGTGTGAAATGCCAGCACATGAAATTAACTCTCATAAATAAGTAATAAGGGCTGATTTGCCCAGATCTGGATGGGCTGACTTCCTGTGGAACACAGTCCTTAACCATGGCATCATTGTAACTGCAGGTGTTGGAGGCCACAGAGTTCCAACAAAACGTGTATTCTAGGGAGAACTTGGAAGGAAAAAAACCCTTTGGGAAGGGGCCAGCATTCCAGCCTCATTCTGGGATGCTCAAGGAGGAGTGCCTGTTTGTGTTTTCAGAATTGAATGTTTCAGTTTTCTGACACTTTCCACAAGTCAGGCTCAAGTGAAATTATATTTTGTTCAAACAGAGCCTTTGAAGTAACTGAAATTTTCCCTCTTCCAAGGACTTCTTGTATGGGACTTCTTTTTCCTCTCCAGAAATAATGAAACTTCCTCTGAAAAATCAGAAAGATTTGTCCCACATCACATATCTTATGTAATCTTTCACTGACAATATGGGGGGTTCAGACTGAAAGCCCTATTCCTGCTAGAACAGAAATTCAGTATGCAAGAAGGTGGCAAGATTTTAAGTAGAACTCTAGGACTTAGAGTTGCCCATCTCTGACAAAAAAAAAATAAGCACAAATAGTCAAATTCTCACAGACCCTGGCGACTTGAGACAGCAGTTTTTCAGCTCATCTGCAAGAGGCCTTCCCCAGTGCCTGGTGTCCACTCGCAGCAGGCATTGGCTCAGGTATTGACCCAACTGAAAGGGCCAAGTGCCAGTGTCTGAATCCCCCTTTCCAGCAGCACCATGGTTTCCTGGAGGCCTGATCCTGCAGAAGCAATGGAATTGTTCTTCAGTCACCATCAGTGAAATGGAAGCAGTGTCACTGGGAGCTGGGGATTGATGAATGGTCCCTGAAGTGCAGCGGCACAGTGTGTCAGAGCTGAGGTTAATGGGGGGAATGGAAATAGCCTGAGCCTGCACAGCTGACATCATCTGCTAAATTAGCTGAAAACCAACTCACAGTGTACTCCTGCTCCTCACTGCAGTGTCATTGACCCCAGTAACCAGCTGCAGCACGGCACTGCCCGGGATGCACACGGAGCCTTAGGCAGCTGTTGGGGGCCAGTGTGCTGGGCTGGCATTGCCCGGCTCTGCTGTGGCTTGGACACCGCCCCGGAGCACTGCCATGGCACAGGTGACAGGGTGACCCTGCCCTCATTTCAGTGGGACACCAGGCCTGGCTTCAGTTTGTCCTCAGCCACTCTTAGGGCACAGAGAGGGACTCACAAAAAAGGGGGAAATTCCTCTTAGAATTCATTCCCATGTGTTGCACAGAGTGCCTCACAGGTGAGACTGTGCATCCCTGTCACTTCTCCAGGGTCTGGTTCTGTTGTGGTGCACTAAAGAGTTATTTAGATGTCTTTGCACTGGGGTGATATCACATGGACTGTTCCCTTTTTTGCCTTCTACCCCCCCGCCCCTACCCAGNTGGCGTTTGGAGCTCATGTCCCCTTCCAGCTAATAAACTAGGACATCAGAACCACGTGGAGAAAGAGCGCTTCTCGTCTTTTACTTCATCTATGTTGTATTCGTGCGGGCGTGAATCCCAAGCTAGCCGAGAGGGATTTCTCAGCCCGAAAAAACCACGAAATACTTCGGGGTTCCTGGTCAGAGCTGGTACCACTGTGGCCTTCAGAAACAAGCTCACTCTCCTGCCCACTGGGAGTGCTTGAGAAATGTTCCAAATGCACTTGGTACTCCACTGCAAAGTGCCACCTGTGCTGGAGACCAAATTAACCCACAGCTGAGAAAATAGAAAACCAGGAATTTAATTGTTTAGTGGCTCCATATCCTTTACTACTTAATACCCATTTATAGCATAAATACTGAAGAAAATCAAGATATTTAAGAGCAAAAACAGATCCTAATTTCTGTTGATGTCTTGTTCTCACCTTACAGGAAGAAATGTACATTCAGAAGCTGGGTTTGGCTCGGGAGGCACCGCTCTGCAATGAGAGGCTCCAGCTCTTCCCACGGGCATGATAATTCACAGTTTTAGTAAGTTTTTTCCTGTCCTGAAGGTAAAATACAACACTGAAACTGCCAGGAGCAGTTTTCTTGGTTTGTGGTTGCAGCATGGCCTTTTCTGACCTTTGGACATATGCCATGAATGCTTTAATCCCAGCAAGGGTTTTATCTTAAACAGATACAATGAAGGATCTGAGAAGTAGGTCAGGGGACATTAGAGGCTGTTTGATTCATTGTGAATTGTGTGCACAGCACGGTTTTCAAGCCTGAAATGTCATTACTTGGATGCAATGAAGCTGCTGTTTTGTTTTAGAAAATAGTCAAATGGATGGTTAGTAGGAGAAAGGAGAGAGGAAGGACTGGCTTTCTGGGGACCAAACACCATTTCAAGCAGGAAACCACCACCACAAGCAGGTGCTTGTGCTTTGTGGTGGCAGCACCCCCACCTGTGCCAGCAGCAGGGACTAGCAGCACCCCAAAGGTGCAGGGTGAGGCTCTGGGGTGGCCATGGGGTTACAGACATGGGAACAGGAGAGCTGCAGCTGTCTGCTCTGCTAGCAAAACAGTGCTTGGGGGGCACTCCTGAGATCCTTTCTGAAGTATTGATGATTTTTTTTTTCCCCCTCACAGTGCTTTACCACCCCATGTCTGTCCAGGGTGCAGAGTTTTCATTTTCTTTTAATGGTTCTCAAGAAATTATTGAGAAAAATGCATTTCAAAGTTATCTTCAAGGCTTACTGTGGTTCAGATGATTTCTTTAAATCCACAGTGCATATGCTATTTTTCAAAGCTTTACTGGTCCCCAAATGATTGTAATGGCGTATTGACTGGCTTTACTGGGGCCTTGGGAGTTTAGAAAGGAAAAAAGTAACTTAGCAGGGGAAAACCCTTTAAATATATATACATTAAAGTTTTTAAAGTTCATCTAATCTGTCTCTAGTTTTGGTATTTATAAACCAGACACTGTCATCAAGGTTAACAGCACTTTCCTGTTCTGGGAATGTTGCAGCAGCCAATTGACTGGAGCTCCTTCATGCCTTAAGAAAAAGAAACCCACCCATCTCACAGGGCTGGTGCACCCCTCAAGCTTCTGAATTCGCTGCCAGGAGTGAGAGCTTGGCCTCACAGCACTTCCCTGCAATTGCTGGAGAGCCTGGGATCCTGAAATGTCCATGTAACAGCATTAATACAAGATGGATATAGCTCCATACCCTGGATCTGCTTAACCTGATAAATAGTTTCAGTTAATGGACAGCAAAAGGAATGATGCTCGGTAAATTTGATTTTATGAGCCCTTCACTTATTTGCTGTGCCTATTAGGTCGGAAGTTAGGTAATGGTGAGTGTCCATTAGTGCATTAGCTCAGTGATGAGGGAGATGAGTTGGAAAAAAAAAAAAAAAGAAAATGGTGGAAAACCCCCTGAAGCCAGGTGTATTTGTTAAACCTTTGTTCGTTAGTGGTGACTGTAATGGACACTGAGCTGGAGAGGCATCAGAGTTTGGTTCAGGTGGGAGGTACAGCAACCCCTGAATCCCCTGCCTCCTCCCACAGCATCTGGTCTGTGTTTCTCCTGTCATGGGGAGCCTGAGACAGCCACGGGGGCTGTGGGGCAGGGATGGGGCTGCTCATGTGCTCCTGTCCCAGGAAAGTCTGTGCAGTGCTGGTGTGATGGGCAGCCTGGGGATGCTCCTTCCAGTCACAAACACATGACCCAGCTTGTAACAGCCACAATAACCATTTCTCTGATAATCCTTTCTTTTACTCACTTCCTTTGAATTTTTTTTCTCTGCCCAGGCAAATTAGGTTTTAAAATCTCTTTTCCCGATTTCTTCGTTACCCTGGGATTATTTACACAGCCCACAAAAAGCTGTTTACTCTTCTGGGTAATTCAATGAACATTCACTTGCTTTGAATTAATATGCAGCGTTGTTCCAAGTGCTGGCAATTTAGTGGTAATTGGAACATCTCCTTACCCTAGAAAAAACATCCAGCCTCCCAAGTTCGTTTTCACAAGTGGCATTAATGCAGCAAGAGAGCCCAATTCCCTTGTTTATGTGCTAGCAAGGAAATATGGGGCTTGTTAGCAATTACAAGGTAAATTTTCTTCTCCTCACTTCCTGATGGTGCTTGCTCTGTAGCTGTGAGGGCTGTTCAGGGTGACTGGAGTCTATGTCCCACCACTGCCAGGGCTGGGTGAGTCCCTGCCGTGGTGTTTAAGCAGTTTGCCCATGATGTGTTACAGATACTGGAAAAGAGTTTGGTGGGTAAAAGGGGTTTGCAGCAGTGTGTGGAGGAGCAGGGCACAAAGAACCTTTTCAGCAGCAGTTTGATCTCACCTGGATGCACATCAGAGGTATGTGCTTTAAGCTATTGGTGAACCAGGTGAGCCCTGCAGAGAGCTTTGCCTACAGGATTTAGTAGGAATGTCTGTGGGACTGGTGCCCAAAGAATTGCAGTACCCCTCACTCAGCTGGGGGCTGAGTTCAATCCCATAGCAGTGTCAGCCCATCAGCAGGCATGTTTCCATTTCAGTCTGTTGGGTGCACTCTGACCACAGACAGGCCACGGCTGTGATGGAGACCTGTTTGTGAAGCTAATAGAACCTGATAGGTAGAAAATGAAATCTGTTTGCTCTGCTCTGTTGTCTGCTCACTTCCCTAGTTTGGTTCCGTTTACAAAGGCTGCTTAGGATGCTAACACTTCTCCAGGGGTTTCCCCAGCAATGGAAACAACTTTGTTAGGGACTGAAGACACGGAAAGGGACAATCAGTTTCATTTGTTTGACACAGTTTTGAGGTTCCAGTGGGAGCATTTTGAATCTGTGCAATCCAATGTGAGGGTTCTATGCCTTTCAGGGCCTTTTTCTTCCCTTAAACCTTTCACCCCATGTATAACCTCCTGTCCAGGCAGGACATGGGGCTCAGCCAGAAGGGAAGACAAAATCTTCTGGGGTTAGTTAAACTCCCAGCTAGGGTTTGCTGCTGGATGTGGCTGTGAGAGCAGCACTCTGTGGGATGACAAGTTTCAGAGCAGCAGGGCCCTCCAACAGCCTCTCCTGCCCTCAAGACATTCTTTCTCTCATCACATTTACTGTAGAACTGGAAAACTTAATGATGAAAATATTTTTGTTGATTTTTATGCTTTGCTTTTGACCTGTGAAAATGTGTTTGCAACAGGGTTTGCGTTAACACCCTGAGAATAAACAAGTGTGAATATGGCACTGATCATGCTAGCACAAAAATTAATGTTGCATATGCAACATTAAATACCGCTGAAGAATTTAATTTAATTAGGGAATCAGTCCTTATGAAAGCCAGAGAGCTGAAATCTTCTGGCCATGGCAAGAGCTGAGCACACAGGATCTCACTGGGAGCAGCTGCATGGGGCACACCTGGCCCTGCTGGCAGGGGGGCAGTGCAGGGTCCATGTGCTGCTAGACCTGTCCTTCTCTGCATGAGCAGGGACTGGAGTTGCTGAAACCATCTTTAGGGACCCAGTCTGGGACAGTATTCCACTTCACAAAGTCTCTGGGTGGAAATAGCTTCCAGTCACTAAAACCAGACTGGGAACAATATAAACCCACAATCTAGAGAAGAAATCCTTCAGAACCAATTAGAAGGCTCTTGAGCTAACAAGTACACTCCAGACTCCTTGACACCTGCTCATAGAGGCAGCAGAGCTCAGGTGCTGCCAAAGAGGTCTTCTCCATCCTCTCCTGCTCTTCACAGCCCCTCTGCAAGCCCCCCAGGGGGCTCGTGGCCCCTGTCTGCAGCCCCCCATGCTGCCGTGACACCGGCTCTCCTGCACGTGTGGTACCTGCCACAGCTGGCAGCGGAGGGTGCTGCGGTCTGGGCCTCAGCCATGGAGAAGATATGGGCTTGTGGACAGTCCCCACACAGCTCAGATGAGGAGTGATGTCTTCCTCCCACCCAGCACAGTCCTTGCCCCCCGAGACTGCAATCACAAAGGGTGATTAATGCAGGTCTTGGGAGAGGACATTGACGGAGACATCCTGTTTACAAAGAGCTTCCTAGTGGTGTCCTCAGGAGAACAGGGATCCTGACAGCATAGTGTGCGTTGTTAGTAATGTAAAAGGACACTGTTATTTGTATTGCATCACTGAACTCCATTATGTCTTTTATCCACCTTGTTTCCAGGACAAATGCTGTTCCCTGTGAAGCCATCACCAATTGGCACACACTGCCAGGTCACCAGGGCAGGTTTTATACCACGAAGGAAACAGGCTGCTCTCAATCCCAACAGTATGTGGCTTACAGTGCCACTGACTCAGCATGAACCAGCTCCTCAGCTCCCACAGCAGCCCTGGCTCCTCACTGGCCTCCCTGGGCACTGCCAGCAAAGCCACCTGAGCTGGCAAGGATGGGAATGCCCAGGGACGGGGCCATTGGCAGGACCTGATCCTCATGCCAAGGTCTTTTTCCTCTGCCAGTTTTCAGTGGAGCTTTCCCTGCACATCCCCTTGCCTGCGTGTTGCTAGAGCTTGTCACAAGCATGGGGGGGTCTCTGTTGGTCACTTGGTCCCTGTCTCCTCCCAGAGCAGGTCCTGGCTGTGGGGCTGTCACTGGGGGCAGGGCTGGCACTACCTCACACCATTCCTTGCAGGTCTTAGGTCCCTTGGCAGAGCTCTGAAAGCAGCTGCTTCCCTCTCTCTCTGCATTAAGATTAATGTTTGAACAGCAGTTGTCCCATCCATCTCTCTGGGAGGCTTCCTCCAAACAAATAGCAGGAGGAGGTGGCATCTATTTGGGAATGACAGGGCTTCAATCTATTTATTCCACAGGTAACCACTCTCTCCTGAAATGTCAGATTGACTCTTCATCTTCCACGGGCTGGGTGCGAGCGCATCGTGGCGGGTACGGGCCCGCCTCCCTTCATTTGCAAGGAAAAAGAGTCACTGAGATTGATTGCACAATTGAATATGCAGCATGGTAAACAGTTATTTGGAAATTATTGTTTGTGTTTAATTATGACATACAGAAGTTTAACAGTCATAAATTTTTCATTGGAGTTGGAATGCAAATGTAAGCTTTAACATGCATCAACGAAAGACACAAATCAGCACCTCCCACAGCGCATCACAGCTCTGGGGCCAGCAGCCCCACACTCTTCATGGGCATCCCCCTCCTCAGCATCAGAGGCCAGAGCTGTCAGTGAGCTGGGAGTGGCTTAGCAACCAGAAATTACTTGTTTCTGCTTTGTTTATTCTCTGCATAAAGTCCTTAAGGCAGAGCAGTGCCTGTAACAAGCAGTCAGGGCTTCACTCCCTCTTACACTTTTGGGGTGCAGCCAGGGTGGAGAAGGGCCTGTGGGTATAACCTCCATCCTGGCAAAATAGGAAAACCTTTTGGTTTCATTAAAGTGCCTTGTCGGCAGTTTTGCTGCTGGCAACAATTCTTTCCAACAATTATCAGATTAATTTTCCCCATCTTTTCTCTCTTTTTATTCCTTTCGTATCTCTTTCTTCTCCTTCCCCCAGCACATGCACACTGACACATGCTGTAGCTTTCTTCAACTGAAGAAAATGAAAACTAGATATATAGAGGGAAAAAAGTTTAACAGCAAGAAAAGATGTGCTAGAAAAGAGGGCGATAATAAAGGAATCTAATTAAAATGGAAAACTTCTGTGGGAAAAAGAAGCGGTGTTGGGGGAGGCAGACGTAGAACATTGTTTCTATCCAGCCTGCTCATTTGGGGGAAGAAGCAGCATTTCCCAGCTGATTGAAAACTGGTATGATAATGACAGTTGAATATTTTTCTGTCTTTGTATTTCTGAAGCAAATCTCTTGTGGGACAAAACATATCACTCAGTGAGTTGCATAATGTTTAATTCTGTATTAGGCAAAGAACAAACTTTGTACAGTTCACACGTGAACAGAAAGGCGAGCACACGTTTTCTGTGCACCCACTTGTGCCACCAGAGACAACAGTTTTGGGGAGGATTTTAGGGAGAGACAGGAGTCCAGAGGGTCTTGTGACTGTTTCAGGGGTTAGCAAATGGGGTATGGAGATCTCAAAATAGATGTGCAGAGAGGGCTGACCTGTAGCTGAAGGATGTGTTTGAGCGGTGCTGACCTCGTCATCAAAGCTTGAGATGAAATATCTCCCTAGACGAGTTCTGTTTGTGATGTTCTCAAGCTATTTTAACAATGATATTGTAGCCAGTGGAGCTGTGATTTACTCCACAATGGCAGAGGTGTCCTTGGTGCCCCTGCAGAGTGGCCACCCTCGGCAGGGGGAGAGCAAGGGGTCACAGCACTGGGGACATGTCCTGCAGCCTGTTTATGGCCACATTAGTTCTGATGCCTGAGCTGTGGGCAATAAGGGACTCACTTCTCCTTCAACACAGAGGCCCAGACACATCACATTGGGGCAAGGGGGTGCTGAGAAGGTGAATAAATGGCACTGGGCTGTTTGTATTTCTGCATATTGTGACTCTGTGTAGCTGTCAAATGACCCACCGCTAATCTCACTGATTTAGGCATTTCTTTGTTCTTTGACAGATGAGTGTAACAGGGGATTCTGTGACCACAGAGATACAATTAATCAGGAAACTTGTTTCTGGGAAAACAAATTCTCCAAAGAGGAAACTGTCTGTGGGAAGCAGCAATGTGGGATGTGGGGTGGGAATGCTAAACCAGAGATGTGGCAGTGGGAATGGCTTTCCTGGGCTTTGCCTTAAGATTATTCCTTGCTGTCTGTCACTTCTTGGTCCTCTTCCCATGCTCTGGTTTGAAGGACACCTTTGAAATGAGGGATGAGCCATAATGAGAAAATAAACACAAATTAATTAAAGATGACACTAGAAATTATGTGAAACATAATAGTGTATTAGTGTTCCAACGCAGGGGGGGTCTGCGTGTGTGTGTACACAGGCACACATACGTGAGCCGTCGCCGTTCATCGTTACAGTGCTCACGAAAGACTTTACAAATGTGAACACTAATAGCTCCCACACAGAGGTGTGGGTGACCTTCACTTGGGGCTCTGGAGCTGGATTCAGAAGCCATTGGTTTGCTTGCTGTCTGTCAATTTTCCTTTGTGGTTTCAGATACAATCATGAGCGGCAGCAGCAGTGGCAGTGACAGCAATTCCCCACTGAGCAGCAGAGCCTGAGGACCAGGAGGGTAATGGTGAAATACACCTGAGGTGGGCTGGGGGTAAAGGGAAGAAGGGGGAAAGGAGGAGTAGTGTGGTACTCAGGCTGTATAGCTGTAGTGGAAGGGAAATGCTGTTAAATAATTGGGTGTGTTTCTAAAAACCCAGACTGGGGGTATTTCATCTTGGAATGCAATTACATTCCTGTAAAATCTTTCACTGGCATGATGCTGGATGTGGAGGTGAGCACCAGAGACCTTCTGCCCACAGCTTTGCAGAATTTAGTCAGCTTGTGAGTGAGCAGTGATGCATGAATAACCAAGAGAGAATGTGCATCCTTTCATGAGCGTTCATGCTAGATCTGTGTCCTGAGAGGAAAGCAATGTTTGGGTCACAGGACAGGGCAGCGGGAACCTTAAATCCCACAGGAAATAAAAATGAAAAAGCAGTGATATTGAGAACTTCCCCAGTCAGAGATGGTGTATCACAGTTGTTCTCTGTTATAAACACTACCTTGAGCTCTTGCAGGTCCAGTAAAGAGAAAAGTAAAATGAAAACATTGTAATGGGTCAGAAAACGCTGAACGAGACAGCTCCATTTAGCGTGAGTCTGCGACATGTCAGAACTGGCAAAATGTTTCACTGTGCAGGTTATTAAAAATGAAGAAATTGTGTACAGTGTGAGGTGTGATGGTGATTGATTGTGTGCTCAGAGCTGCGTCGGGTCAGCCCGAGCCAGGCATTAACCACGCGGTGACACGGCAGGAGTCGCAGCGATCGCTACCACGCTCAAAACTGTTTTCACTACTCTGCTAAAATAAATACCTCCGTTCTGACAAAACATATTAAAGGTAAAATGAGTCACCTCTAAGGCAAACGGAAAGAAAATTCCCTTGAAGCAGGTGAGCACAAACATAACTAAAAGCAGTAGATTAAGATTGAAATCTAAACTGCAGATGACAGACAAACTTTTTCTTAGTGATTTTCCAGAGGAAAAGCATTTATCGTGTCTTTTTCACTGTGCACTCTGCCTTGCCCTTGCAGCACCTCACAATGCCCTTGCAGCCTGAACCCTGAGAGCTCTGAGCCTTTATTTGCCAAAACTCCATTCCCATGTCCTGCTGGGTGTGATTATACCCATACCCATACAAAATGTGTGTATGTTTCTAGAACAGTTATACCCTTTCTTTTTCTTTTTTTTTTCTTTTATTTTTTATTTTTTTTTGGCTACATATATGCACATTGCATATAGTGGGCAGTTAATGGGCTGCCTCTCTGCAGTCAGAGAGGTGCAGGGTGTGCACACACGGACCCTCTGCTCCCGGGGTCAGGGGCAGTGGTGGCACTGTCACCGCCTGCCAAACCCGTACATTCCAGCCACGGGCCCCAGCTCGTTTGTGCCACCCTGCCAGAGGAGCTCTGGGTGCTGAGTCACCCCTTTCTGGGTAAATATCAGGGTAAAAAGACATGACATTTTCTGGGCCGTTCTTCTGTATTAATAAGATTCCAACTACAGGGTGACCTTTTCACAAAGGATTTGTAAATGCCAAAAGCTGCATAAAAATCTCTCTTTCTCAGGCAAACAGAGGCATCATAACTTCGCATTTATTTCTTAAATGGTGTTTTCCTGTCTTTCCCCCTTTGATCATCTCTTTCCCCTGAATGGATGTAGTGACAGCTGTACCTCCAATAACAACTGTGAAAGGGAATGAGAGAAAATCAGTGATTGAATCATTGCCTGCTCAGGGGATCATTCTGCTCAAGGGGCTGAATGAATGAAAACAAACGGGACAGGGATGATGCCCCAGCAGGGAAGAATCAGCCTCTGCAGGAGAGGGACCACAGAGCCTGGGCTTGGGCATGGGCTTAGACAGGGGGGGATGCTGGGTGCCACTCCCAGTTTGTGTAAGGAGGGCTTACACTGCTTCTTACCACTGAACCACATTCACACACAGAGAACAGGAAAATCAGCACCAACCAACCACCTGAGGCTTTTATGTATTTAGGGTATTTGATTTATCAAATAAATGCTGCCTTTGCAGCAGGATTTGCATCCTCTTTGCATCCTTACAACCATAGGAAAAGGCCATAGGAAAATAATAACATCCAAACAAAAACCCAACAGAACAAAAGGCTTATAACTTTACTGATGGAAAGCTGAGGCTTCATCCAAGAGCAGGGCACTGGTGTACAGCACCACCACCACCCTGCATTGTGTCAAAGGCCCCCAGGACATGGACCTTGCCCAACCTCTTCGGTCAGGCTTTGAGTGAGCTTAGAGTTGCCCTGAAAATCACTACATTGCCTTAATTAATACATTGTGTAAGGAAACTCTTGTACCTTTTTGTTTCACTTCCATGGTTACCTTTTTCCTTTGTCCTCTTTCTGCATTTCTCACGTCTTTTCATCACCAACAAACATAATTTAATTCCTTCTCCCTTTTGCAAGAGTCCAGAGCCTGCACTTGTCACTGGTAAGTGTTCAGCTTTTCCTAAACTGCAGCTTAAAAAGGAAAAATTGAGGCTGGATCTGAGTCAAATGCAAGCTTCATACTTTAATATTTTATCACCTCAAAATATCATCCTTTTAATTTCTTTTAATTTCCTGAGTGATTCTTGTGCCCAGCTCAGCAAATGCTAATACACTCCCCCTGATTCCCACTCTGGTTCCTCCCAGGTTTTTTCCTCTTCCCTCCCATTTCCATGAGAAGTGTATGATCAAAAGGAGCAACAAACTGTAGGTGGGTTCCTAAGGTGTCACCTCAAATATTGGGGGTTGGTACAAGAGCAGGAAATATGTCCACAATTGAATAGGAATATATGCCAGGTAGACATGAAAACAGCAGAAACTTACCCCTAATGTACTGGTGAATTAATGACCTGGAAGTCTGCACGTCAGTTGCCTGAACTCTATACCAGGTTCTTCAGTCAAGCCAGGACAAACCTTCCCCTGATGACTCCTGCTGTGGTGTTACCCTTAGAACTTTTGCATCACAATCCAGGTTTCCCTTCAGCAGCACACAGCATTACTTCTTGTTCTGCTACACTGACTAATGAGAGTAATTGGTCTCTGTCCTCTTCATAATGTCCCTCTAAGTATTTGTAAAGAGTTATCATGGCTCCCTCCAGTCCTCTTTTCTCTTCACATAAAGATTCTAAATTCATTTTAATTTGTCCTCCCTGACCCTCCCTCCAACTCCCACTTTATATATCAAATAATGGAACCCAATTACCTTGCAGACATACCACATTTGGAGGAGAGGATGAAGGAGGGGACAGCAGAGTGCACTGGAAAGACAGTTGTGAGTTCTCCAGTGACCAGCAGCTTCCAGTGTGTGTGACCCACTGCTCAGGCTCATCAGCTCTGTTGGTGTAGGAGCTCTGCAGCAGTTCAGTCTTTCTCAGGTCCCACCACAGCAGCAGCTGAAGCCTCGCTGGGCACTGCTGGGCTCTGCTGTGCCACGCCAGGACACGCAGCACTAGGGGATGCAGAAACATAAGCAGAGGCCCAGAATCCCCTCCTGCACTCTGTAACATTAAGACGAGGGTTAATTTGGATTAACAAAATGGAAATGTCAAGCTTCATTTATATTCTGGCACCCAGTGTTAATTACCTTTCCCTTTTTTTAGTAACCATTCTTGTGTTCTGTTTCCTTACTTTAAAACTGATAATAAGCTGTCCATCTATGTAACCACTCTGCTGACACAAATCATGATGGATATGGAAAGAAATAAAATGAAAATCTAATGAGACATTGCTCAGAATGACACAAAAAAAATTGAACCATGTTCTTTAATCATCAATGTGCAAAGCCAACCAGAATGAATTTGTTTCAAGGAGGCCTCATTTCTATTTAAATGTAAAATACACTGAAATGTTTTAAGAACCACAGAAAACTATGGATTTCAGATAAAAGGCTAAGTATTAGCCTTGTAATCCCAACCAAAAAAAGACCCATACCAACCAACCAACAAATTTAATGTCCTGGTGCTGCAAAGAAGCCAATGGCTTCTCTTGCTTAGACTTCTCAAAGGGTAAAGCAGAACTCCTTAGACATAAGGTCACTGAAAACTTTAATCACTCATTTGCTCTGCAGGACAAAGACTCATCAAATTGCCAGCATCATCATAAACACTGGTAGAAAAAGCCTAATTGTGACCTGATGGTGTTATAAATAAGAATATCATTGCATATAGTCAATAAGAGGTCCTGAGCATTTTGAAAGGTTCAGTCCTCTAACGTTCTTCCTCCTTCCTTCCCCCTCCCTGTTTTCATATTTTCCCCCATTTGTGTTTGAAGCTGCATTTCACATCCAGTGCAGAGTAAAACACACTGCCTGGCTGTAGCACCCACTTCACTGCCATTGTTCAGGTGTTTGAGAGCGTATTCCAAATGCTGTGATCCTGAAGGAAGCTCTGTATCAGGAAGAGTTAGTAAATTTAGAGTAATAAAGCCAATCTTTGAGAACAAAGGGGGTCTTTGTTTACCTTCTAAACAGAGATTTCAGAACATACTCAGACCTCATCCTTCTTCTTTGGGCATAAAAAAGAAGAAAAAACTCATTAAGGAAATCAAACCAGACTCCCAGTCCTGTGTGCTCAGAAAACAAGGCTTTAATAAGCATCAGATGCTGTGGAAACCCACAGTGAGATTTGTCTAAGTGGTGTGAGGAGGGTGAGACTGGATGTCTGTTCTTATGCTTGGTGCAATGGGAAGGGGCGCCCCTGAAGTCCCCAGGCACTGTGTAACTAAATGGTGAGATGTGTGATGGCCAGGATAAATGGGTTCAAAAAGAGATTCAATTAATTCAGAGGAGAAACCTATCTGTGGCTATTAAGCCCCTTGTTCCCAACACAACTCGTGACTCAGGCAGTCTGTAATTTGCTAATTACTAGAAACTGAGAGCCTGATTTGTAGGCACAGATCTGTCCAGTTTCTGCTGGAGACAGGGTACTGGCTAGGTGATTTTAGATGCTCCAATGTAACAGGTCTTTTGTTTGGGTCATTTAAAATCATCTCACCAGAGCCTCTGTGGTGCCCTCCTCGTCCCTGCTCCCCCAGGCTCTGAGCCTTGTCCCTGTGCTACCTCAGCCCTGTCCCTGCAGGATCCTGTTGCACACCCAGTAGAGCTCCAGAAGATCCCAGCATTATTTTGTGTTTCTATTTCATGTTCATCTGCCCTTTAGGTTTTTGAGGGGTATTTTTCCCTTCGTGTTTCTTCAATTATTTGGATGATATTTTGTCACTGCAGTGAAGTAATAGCGCTGGCACAATATGAACATTAACATTTGCAGTGTGAGTTGAGAAAAAACTCCATCTTTAAGCCTCCATAGCAAAAATGCTCCTCAGCAACAAGTGAAGGTGCCACAGCCCAAGCTTCCCTGCAGCAGAAATCCCTGCTTCTCCTCCAGGACTTTGAACACCTCCACCATCAGTACCACTAACAAACAGCAAAGTCAAACACTTTTTTCTCAAACAGACATCCAGTCCCTGTGATTTCAGATCTGATTTTGTTTCCTGATTCTATCTGCATGAGCAGTTTGAATGGTTTTATAATTTGCCTGTGCTTCCATTTTATCACATCTGCCTCCCATCTGTTATTATTATGGTTTGCATTCCCATTCTCCTCTCCTAATGCCAGCAGCTTGACTGTAAAGCTGATGGCACATGCTAGAAACTTATCACCTCTCTCAAAAAAACATGTCTTGGGCAGGATGGCATAAGAACCACCTGGAGAAGATGGCTGGATCTGTTATTAATGATTTTCTTTAGCAAGAGCCCACACAACTGCTCTACTTGGTGCAGGCACATGTTCTTTTCTCACTGCGCCTTGCAAAAGTCCCACTCAATGAGCAGAAACCAAATGTAAACAAAAACTTAGTGATTCAGAGGTGTTCATCTGTTATATCCCACTGCACTGGGAACAAAACAGGAACAGAGTGAGCACTCCAGGGCTCCAAGCTCTTCCCCAAGGCTTATCCCAAAAGACAGGGATGTGTGGAAGCAGAGAGCTGGCCCCAGGGATGTTCCATAAGCTGCCCAGGGCTGCAGAAGGGAGGGGAAAATGAAAAACCAGCCCCTGGACCACCAGGCTGAGCAGTTCCCTGTCACACTCAAAAGATAAATAAGTAATTTGGTCACTGTATCATGACAGCCATCCTCCTCCTGAGCATTGCAGTGCATCACCAGGCAGGGATCCTTCCACAGAACATCTTTGAATCAATGTCAGCTCACTGCATCTCTCACAATGTGACCCTGGGTCGTGCTGGGCAGGTGGCTCTGGTCCACAGAGCCCACAGAAGAAATGTGAAAGGGGCTGCAGGACTTGTGCACTGATACCAGCTTGGCATCAGGTGGAGGAATCCATAACGTGCAAAATAAATACAGAATTTACCTAACGTTGTCTCCAATACTCAATGCTCAACCTCTGATAAACAACAGATGAGTCCCACACGTTTTGCAGGTTTGGGCCAGTTAAAATTTTCACTTATTTGTGGCAACACAGACTTTTTCTCCTTCTTTTATCATTTTCCAAGCACATGTATAATTGGCTCTGGCCTGCTACCAAGAGGTTTATTAGAGCGGCAAGGGATGAAACTAATGATTGTTAAGAAGATCTAATTCCAAGGATACTGAGTTGTTGATTACACATTTATGGCTGCTAACCAGCAGCTCTCAAATAAGGGCCTGTGGATTTGTTTACCTTGCCAAGGCACTAAGATGTAGCCAGTCACTAAAATTCAGAGGTTGAGGCAGAAATCAATACAGAGCTGCTGAACACCCTCCTGTGCAGCTGGGAGAGACTAATTGCTGATGAACCTATGAGTCCAATAAAAATGTGCATAATTTAAATTGTATTAAAACCATAAGCTGCTAAAACATCAATATTTAAACACCATCCCACCATCCCCTGCAGTGTCACCAGGGATCTTACAGGAAGAACAGATATTGCTGAACATTAAAGTGACAAGGGTGAAAGAATTGCCTGAAATATTTCTTTCACCAAATTTCTGACATGGATTTGAATAAAAGTGTCTCACGGAAAGATTTGGCCCCAGGTATTCTTCCTCTTGGTGCTAAGAACAGCTGCCAGTGAGTTCCTAGTCCCCAAGCAGGTAAAGTGGAAGCCAGAGGAATGCATGGAGTTGATTCTAAGTGGGAGCAGCTCCACGGGGAGTGTGTGCCATGGACATGCTCGGTCACCAGGTGTTCCTCAGGTCCCTCTGTGCAGCCCTGGTGACATTAGATGGGGCTGTCCCAAAGCAGGTCTCCAGTCACCCAGCCATGAGCCTGGACAGAACTTTCTGGTCTCAATATGGTCAGGGAAGCCAGGCTAAACTGTTTGCTGGGGTGTACCATTTCCATGGGATTTTTACTGGTTCAACTGCTTCAAGCAACCAAGTCAATATGAGCACAACTGGGACTGAGTCACGAGTGACTCAGAAGCTCCCTGTGATGCTCAGGGTGTACATCCAGCTCAAACAGTGGTTGAGAGAATTGAGGGTGGCTCCAGCTAATGAATTTTCAGCTGCCAATCCTAAATCATTTATCATATGCTGCTGAGCATCACCTCACACCAGCACCAAGATGACTGAATGATGCAAAAGAAGTCTGCATGGTCACACCAGGAGCCAGGTGCTGCTGCTGAGAAGTGTTTGGGGACAGCATGGGCAGCACTCCCACCCATGATTTTGGGTGAGGGAGACATGCTTGCTTCTGAGGAGGTTTGTTTGCAAAGACAGAGGTCCGTGGGTGGCAGAGGACTGAAATACCCTGCTTAAAACTGCCAGCTCCAAAAAACCAGCCATGGACATCACCCACTCAACAGCTTCCACAACACCGTGCCAGACAGTTCTTCCCTTCCTCCCCTGAGACCCTCCACACCGAGGAAGAGCTGCTGGAGCTGCAGCTGCAGGAGGAGGTTCATTGAGGGTTGACCCTTTGGCAGCAAGGTCCATTCCCCATGTTGGCCATCCTGGCCACAGCACCCACACACAAAAATCTGCACTGTGCTGGCTAATTTGCACATTAGCTAGCTGACTTTTAAGGAAACCCTTGCACTACTCAATCCAGAGCTCACCTGCTGAGAATAATGCATTTATCACCAAGATTCTACCTGTCTGTGCTCTGCAAGGTGTGCACGTGGCAAACCTCCATCATTTTCTCAGACACTCTGGGATACATACCATGAAATTTAACAAGGTGTGTCCTATACAGGGCTGTAACATTGCAGCTGTGTGCACTAATTAGATAACACTCATTATTGTTCGTTCAATTTGCATTTGCAGAGGCGGTGCCAGCACTGGCTGCCAGCCCTGATTGATTGCTCCCACTTTGCATTCATTAGGAAGGTGGCCTCAGCACAGTGGTTTTACAGCATGTTTGCTACCACTTAACTGGATATGCCAGTCAAATGCCTTGAACTGTGTCTCTTGATTAACAATATTTTGCAAATGCAGTGCAGGCTGTTTGAGCAGCCTGCCAGGCAGTGGTGGGGCTGGGCGAGCACTGCTCCCACTCCCTGCAGAGCCCTCACCTTCCTGCAGGCCAGGTGGCAGAAACACCACTGTGACACAAGGGCTGGTGACAGCTCACCAATACATCAAGGTCATCAGTGTCCACTGCTCACCTCCTCCACTCAGACGTGACTGACAGAAGTAAATGTGCCTGTCAGAGGGTTTGACTTTGTCAGGCGATACCAAGCCCATGAAACTGGGGCACATATAGGTCTCAGTGACCTCTGCGATTTTTCCTTCATGTCCCCTCACAGCTGCAGAGCAGGGTTTCCTCTGGTCCATCTCATCTCCCCCTCCACTCCAGGCATCACCTCGGGGGATCAGTGGAGCCAGGCACTCGTCTCTTGCCTGGGTTGCTGTAGCAGCAAACAACAGCCTGGAAGCGCCTGTCGCCCCAGCCCAGGGACCTCAAGACCCTCTGGTCCCAGGGCCCCCCACCCTCCTGTCCTCCCCAGCTCAGCCCTTTGCCACCAGTCACTCAGACTGCCAAAAGAAGGATGCTAGGCTTGCAGGGAACCTCTTCTCAGCATATCCCAAGACATGGGCCAGATGCTTCCATGCCAGAGCAAGGGCACTACACGGCAAGGTGATGCCATTGAGTGCTGGACCGATTTCGGGGGATTTTTTCCTCACGCTCAGTGCTGCTAGGCTGCTGACACACGGCAGCTCCACAGCCAGCGTCTTCAGCAGATGAACTGTCACTCCAGCTCATTCCAGGGTGAAACACTGTCACTTTTCCCTTTTGCATATGCAGCACACACTGGGGAGTTCAGGTCTGTGCACAACAGATTTATTCATCAGTAATCGTTTCATTTCTGCAAAGGAAATATGTTCCACTGCTCCTGCAGCTGACAGGCTCTGGCATCAGTTGGAGGCTGAGGCTCCAAAAGGAGGCAGAATATGTTTATGGGATGAAGCACAGCTGTTTGCAGTATTCCCCTGCCCTAGCAATTATTTTAATAGAAAGAATTCCTGGAGGGTTATTTGGATTCACACGGTGCACGTCGTGTTCACAGTCACTAGTTCAGGTATCAGGCGAGAGAACCTCTGAAGACAGTTCTGCTTCTGTAAAGCATTTTTTTTAAAAAAGGCAGCAGGTTGAATGCTGCAGCTTGCTCACACACCAGAAAATACTTGCTCCCATGGGTAGTACAAGAAATGATAGGAAAACTGGTATATTTACATAATCTGCATTATCATAAAGTTGTTTATCAGCATCGCTGAGCAGCCCAGCACTCCCAGGGTGTGAGAAGAGATGCTGGCCAATGCAGCCAGTGCTGTCTAACACAGAGACACAGAAAAGGTGAGCAAGAAACATTCCTGCAGAAAATGCGGATCACCTGGCTCCACACATTTTTCCCTGAGGGAGAAGAGGTAGAACCTCCCCTTGTTCATGGTGCAATGGTTTCCATGGGTGCCTTTTCTGCCCCTGTGGAGCAGTTCCTGGAGAAAGTCTCTGGCCAGACTGGCTGCAGGAGTGCAAAAGGGAGTACTTGCTCCAGTGCTGTATTTCCACAATAAACTGGAGTCCATTTAAAATTCAGCAGCATCGTGTGAATGTGTTGCTGCTTTGCCTCAGAAATAATCAGTCAAGACAGTGCTCAGACACTGCTGCTCATTAAATAAAACACCCGGAGTCCTCCCTGAAGGGGAAGGTTCCACAGGGACTGGCAATATTTTAGCCTGCTTGCCATCTGAGGGCTTTAAAATACTTCAGAAGCATTAATTAAGTCTCAGGACATGCCTGTAAGATGGAAGATTAGCATTTACTCAGCAGTGAGCAGCACTGGGGCTGCAGGCTGGGGATGCTCCAGGACTATGGAAGTTTGGATCCGCTGTTGTGAATCCCAGAGCGTTGCTGGTGCCAGCACAAGGGAGAGGAGAATTCCCAAGGTGCAGCTCCTGCCCTGACCCACTTGTGGGGCCAGGCCGGTGGCTTTGCAGAGGAAGGTGAGTTCCCAGGTGGGGATGCTCTGCTCCCACAGCTCCTGTGCCGGTCCCGGTGCCGGTCCAGACCCGTGCCAGCTCGGGGTGGCTGCCCTGCTGCTGCCAGCCTGGCGTTCCCAAGCCTGCACTGTTTTGATTAGCACTGGCAAACACCCGTGTCCTTCACTGACAGCATCTCACACAGACATTGGGATTTGGTTCAGGTGGCTTAATGAGAAAATGAGTAAATCTCTTCCTGGATTTTTATGTTCAAACCAGCTGTCCAAAACATGAGATATCTGAATTCCTGACAGCTTTAGGATGTTAGACTCTGTTTTCTTGCTGAAAATGCCCATTTTTCAGTGTACAGGAGAGCTCTAGCTGTTCATCCCACCAACAGGACTTTAGTCACACACTTATGAATGTATAAATGGAAGTTAAATGCTTTAATACTTCAGTGGAAATAGATATAAGAGAGGAAAGCACAAAAAAAAAAAAAAAAAAAAAGAAGAAGAAAAACTGAACAAATATCCTGTAACTCAAAGGGGAAACAGGTACGGTTTGTGTCATCTAACAGTGCTGTTCACATACAGAAAGGCCATTTCTTACCTGGAGATTTAGATGAGAAGAGAACCTCAGTGATTTTTCTCAGTGCCTTTAGTTTCTCTGCAGAGAATATGAGCACACTGCTACTGACAGAACATCAATAATGGGGGAGGTAAACACTTCCAAAGCGTTGGAATTCTCTCAGCATTGTGAGATCCAACATGAGCATCATCACTGTACGTCAGCGAGGGATAATGTGAGCAGGTACCACCGTCTAAAATACAACAGTGCAATCTGCTTCTGAAAGAGATTTCCATGTGGGAACAGACAATGTTTCAGCAGTTTCCCATAACAACACCACGGCCTGACACAGCTCCTGGCTGCTGGAATCTGCCTTTGTCACAAACAGCTTTGCAATAAATGCACACGGTGTGGATGGGCACAGCCCAACAGGTCAAGCACTCAGTAGCCATGGGAAGGGAAAAGGCAAGGGCAAATGGGAAAATCAATGTCATTGAACTATCACAAACCATGCTAACTCACCCTGAGCTGCACTGGAGGCAGCTTTGGTTTTTCCTGACTCCCCAGAGCAGGCTTGGTTTTGACCTGCACTCTGGATGCCCCAGTCATTTAGGCCTTAAGAGTACTTAATTGCTTCAGTGCCAAGTTGCTTTCCCTTACTGCACTTCCTTCACCCCAGAAGGAAGTTAAAGAAGGCAGAATGATCTCCTGGACCATCCTCTGGACACAGAACGTAGGCTCCTGTTTGGGATCATTCCATGATCTCGGACTCTCTAACAAGAGCAGGGGAAGAGATTGAGCAATCTGTGTCTCTATCTGCCTTCCATATGTTTACCCAGGACACTACTAGATCTGGGCAAATGGTTATGCACAAATATTTCTTAGATTTTTTTTTTTTTAGCCTTGACCATTTTCTCACTCCTTTTACATGCGGTTTTCACTTCTGTGACTTTATTCTACCAGCTCTGTTTAGTATCGAAGTATTCACTGAAGCAGCAAATTATACATGATTATTGGAGATTACTCACTGAGAGTGAAGTGATAAATGAATAATTAATTCTCATTATTAGCACTGTCGTTCTGTTGCCTGAGGCCTCTGTGAAATCAGGACCCCATTGCCTTAGGTACTGTACTAGCAATTAGGGACAGGCAGCTCTTGCTCCCAAAGGGCTCAGCCTGGAGATGTGGCACAGCCCAGGGGAAGGGGTAGAGAGGTGTGTTGGGCTGGGGCAGCATTCCAAAGCCTGGTGGGTTCTGCAGTGAAGAAATGCCCAGAGGTTCCCTCATTTCTTTGTGTGTTGGGTTGCAAGGATGCTGCCCCTCCCCTGCTGAGCTCATCACCCCTCACTCACAAACACCAAGAACAGCTCTTAATGTCCTCGCACTAGCCAACACCTCTTGCAACACCACTGATTTCTCTGTGGCCATGTTATCTCTTTGGCCTGTTTTGCTCTTTGGCTTAGAGGGTTTTTGAGCCTCAGCTCCACCTTCTAAGTCAGGTAGGTGAAACACAGGAGCTGAATCTGATAGGGAGAAGGCAGGAGGGAGCAAAAACCCCACGGGGGAAGAGTTTCCTCCCTCCTGCCAGGGCTGCCGTTTACAGGAGGTGATCAGCATGATGTATAACTGTGGAACTCCCCCAAAGCACACACAAATAAAACAGGGAACAGGCTGTAAAATATGTTGGAGCTGGAAAATGAATGATCTCTGTCAACTATTTAAAAGCAATCCAGTAATGTGAACAATCAGAAGTGAAGAAAAATCAATACACTTTTCATGGCGCTGAAATGGAAAATAAGTGGGATTTTACTCTAGTAAAATCCATGCAAACAAAACCCAACAAATTAATTCTGCTTGTCAATGAATATGGTCGTGTCTTCAGCAGCAGCACCACCTCCCAGAGTGCTCTCTTCAGCCCCAGCACTGTGCTGGTGATGTAGCAGAAATCCCCACTGGCATCAGTGGTTCATGACAGAGAATTATGGACCATTGTGTGTTATTCCCAACACATTCAATTTGTATTTGAACAAATAATTCTTCTAGGAAGGCTTCAAGGAAAGCAAACAAACAACAGAGCACAGCAGACCCAGCCCAGTCCCTACTTCTGCACGCAAAATTCGGACAAAGCGCCAGAGTAAAGCAAAGCATCACAGTCCTTGTCAGACAGTTGGAGGCATAATTAGAGTGTCCCAAAGTGGCCATTTCTACACTCCAAATTGCAGCCAGCTTCTGACTTCAGGTAACAGAGGGGAAGAGGCCTTGAGGGTACAGGAAGAAGCTCCTGTAGCAGCTCAGGAGGTGTGGGGGCCCTTCCCAAAAAGAGCTTGATGGAAATCGAAAGGGGGAAGGTATACCATGGGGAGGGATCCAAGGGAGATGGATCAGTGGGTGGAGTGCAGACTTGCAGAGCTTCACAGAGCCACACAATTTCTCTTGCAGGTCTCAGTGCCAGGCTTGCACAGAGACAGATCTATTAGTTTTCCTTTCCAAACTTTCCTCTCCTACTGGACACAGGAAATGTAGCCAGAAACAGCATGGAAATTGAAGACCGTGGCACTGGCTGTAAGAGAACTGCCAGATGTGCAGCCAGCTTCTGAGCCTTGGCCAGAGCTGTGTGTGGGACTACTGAAGTTCACAGCTATTCAGCAACCTTCCCTCTGCATCCCAGCAGCAAAGGTCATGGCTGACTCCACCTAAGATGGGACTTGAGGTAACACAGGAAGAACTTCTAGCAAGCCTAACTCATTTCTTTCATTGGGACAAAAATTCTTTAAACTTGTTGCTTTTGACAAAGTTGTAAAGGAAACATTAGTAGCACTATGAACACAAACACGCTTTTTGCAGCTGAGCTTCTCCCACCAGCAGCTGCCCCATTCCTAAGCAGAAGCTACTGTGAGACATGAATTTGAGGTCTCCTGCAGCACCTCCAACATTGCAAAGAAATAAAGGTTTTCCCCATTTAGCCAAGGGTGTAAGCTCTAAGCTCCTACAGGTACAGTTATTTGTTTTTAGGGTACCTGCAGAGCCGATGTTCCGCGGGCTCGGTTTGTGTCTCCGCCGGGGCGCTGCCGCCGCTCTGCGGTCCCGGGCGGGGCTGGCACATCCCGGGGCTCCGCGGCTGCTTCCCCTTCAACCCCTTCGCATCCCGCTGCTGCTGCCCAAGAGCTGCGATCAGCGGGAAGAGCCCTTCATCCCGCCGACGGCGAGCTGGGCTCAGGCCCGGCGCGATGCGGAGGGGCTGAGCCGAGCGGGCATGGAGGGACCTGCAGAGAGGGGAGGTGGCCCTTGGTGGCCCGGCCGGGGACACGGGCGCAGCCGGCTCAGCCGCTCCCTCCTCGGACAGGAGACAGCGCTGGCCAGCTCTCGGTGTTAAGGACTGTCTCTCGCCACCCTGAGCGTTCGGGCTCTGACAATTCCCACCAGAGCCCAGCTCATCTGTGAGGCGCAGACAATTTAAATGTGTTCTGTGGTGCCTGTGCGAGTCACCTGGAAAATTAACCCTCAGCAAGAGGCAGAACGGGACCTCTCTGACTGAGAGACGGGGGGAGCACTTCTGTTTCCAGGTGTCCTGACAGGTGTTACCCGGACACGAGCCTGTTAGTAAAGGCAAGCAGATGATGAAGCTTCATTCCTGTATTTCCAGTGCCACCTTCTGTACAGAAGGAGAAACCTCTGAGTTCAGCAGCTCCGAGGAATGAAACTGGAAAATTCTTCCCCCACCCACGTGAAAAACTCAGTCACTATTGAAATTAAACACTGAAGGATTTACATTTTCAGTAGCTCAACAGCACACTGAGTTGTGTGCTAGAGACACCCACAGGTGCCAAAATCTTCTAATTTTACAAAGAAAATACATCAGCCTCACTTTGTCATAAACTTACGCAGTTACTGGGATGGGATGGGATGGAATGGGTGAGAGAAATAAACATCCACTATTATAAAAAAAAAAAAAAAAAAAGAAAAAAGTGTAAGTCTGGCTATAAATATGAAAACCTCATGCCAAATAAATTCATGGGGCCATGATTAAAGTATGTGATCAGGAATAGTTGTTTTTCTTTTCTTTGTCATCCTGAGCCTTTCCCAGAGGTTTTCAGCCTGAGGCTGCTGTGGGGCTGTGGTGTCCTGGCTGTGCACAGACAAAGGACTGCAGGAATCATCCAGCTTTTTCATATTGTATCAAGAGTTTGCAGGCATTAAAAAAAAAACCCAAAACCGAGTTGAATTTCCTTGTCCCTAATTTCAATTATTAAGAACAAACCTGATTTTTATCAGTTGGTGCCTTGCTTGGTTGAGCTGCACAGAGCCATTGTCAAAGCTGGATCCAGAGCAGCACCTTTGCAGAGCTGCATCCCTGGAAGTGATCAAGGCCAGATTGAATAAGGCTTTGAGCACCTGAGCCCAGTGGATCTCCCTGCCCTTATCAGGGGGTGAGTAGGTGATCTTTAAACTTCCCTCCTAACCCAAAGCATTCTGTGATCTCATTCATCCTTCTACTTGCCTACAGTGCCTAGAAAATTACTTGATTACTTGATTAATTACATTCAGGAGGTTTTTCACTAGGCCCTATTCAGCATGATTATCTGGTACCTCCAGACTTTCATTAAAGAGACAGACAAGGTCTTATAATTTTTCCTAATAGCTGCCCCATGCTGCCCTGCCAGATCTGATAAGCTCTCAAGATGATTTGGAGCAGCCTTAGAACATCCAACCACTTTTAATTGGGGTCAGTGTCTTCACGTCTGCTCCTGTCACTGAGTGATCAAACCACTCTCCTCTGTGATCAGGACGGGCAGTCCGTGGCACAGTGAGCGTCCCTACAGCAGACAGAGAAGGTGCTCAGGCAGCAAAGTCATCCCCCCGAGATTCTGGACCTCTGGCAGGGCCACACTGGGCAGCACCACTGTGTCCCCAGCTCTGGCTCTGGTCACATCTGCAGTTTGCTGCAGAATCAGTCGGGGATGCTGCTCTGAAGGCTGTGGAAAGCTGAAACCAGTGAATGAAAGACTCTACACAAACTCCTCTGAAAGCTGGATTTAGGTTCTTGTTTCCACAATACTCACAGGTTGTTTAAACTACAAAATTGAGTGAAGCAATTCTGGCTGAGCAGCCTGTTTCGAGTTTGTTTTCCCGTTGTCTGCAGTATTTGAGTCTCCCTCCCACCAAACTTTAGAGTTCAGATTCTGTGGGAAACTTTCCAAATTCTGGCTGGAATACTCAGCCATTAATTCCCAGCTTGCCCATCTGCCAGGTCTAGAAAACATTTCTTTAAATCCTTTAAAACATACGTCTAAACTGCTTGTTTATCTGTCAACATTATCTCACACTATTTAATTTAAAGCTTAACTTTTTAAACCTCTCAAGGCTGACCCTGCTCTGAACATGAGGAGCTGTCAGTAAGTTTGCACCATTTAACAACTGCCTGTGGTACCAGACAAGCTGCGTGCCCACTGACCACACACCGAGCTGCTCAGATTCTCCCACTGCAGCCTTTTCTCTAGGCCCTGTTAAAATATTTTAAAAAATAATAAAATGGATTTGAAAGGAGGCTGAGGAGCTGGAGAGAGAAAATGCAATTTCCTTGTTAGCTTACCTGGAGTGCCCAGAGGGAGCCTGATGCCCTGAGGGGAGCTTGGCTGGCACAGAATTGTTGCCACAAGGGCTGGCTGCTGACAGGAACCGGTTTATGGGACACTAATTTCAGTTCAGACAGAACAGTTCTCTTGGCTAAATGGTTGGGTGTTGGCTCCTCCTCCACTGCTCCAGTCTCAGAGCTGAGAGCACCAGCAGAGATCTCCCCATTTACACTCGCTGTGCTTCAATATTCCTCTGCTTCCACTGCCGGAGTGTTTGACTCCACAGAGCTCCCCCAGGCTCCCACTGCCACGGCTCAGCCCGATTCCATGCCCTCACCTGGTTTTCAAAGGAAAGTTCCCAAAAAGCTCCTCTAAAGTTGTCGCTACATGGCCACACAAACAGAGCACATGTATGGACACAAAATATGTATTTATTGTGAATTTTGCAAAGACACATTTAAGCAACAAAATATACATTTGTGAACCTTTAGTTTTATACATAACAATCTTCTACCATAGCAATAAATTAAATATACATTATTTACAACAGACATAGGTCACCAGAAACTACAAAGCACTGCCTCTCTACATCAAAAATAAACTTTGTCAGATACATTTCTTCAATATTTATTTTCACTCTATAAACTCTCTTCACATTCTCTGCTATAAACCCAGCATCTCCCTTTGCAGGACACAGGCAGCGCTACATTCATTGGAGGCGATGGAAGCGTGCCGGGGCTGGGGCAGGGGGCGGCAGCGGAGCAGCGAGAGCGCAGCCGGGCCCTGGGGCGGTACCGGCACCGAGCACCTCCCGAGCCGAGAGACCCCAGCCCCGGGCACAGCCCCTTGGCGGCAGGAACGTCTCTAGGCCCCTGACCTGCCGTTCTTGAAGACCCTCAAAACTCTGGAGAGAAACTGAGTTTGTGCTTAGGATGCCCTGCTTCCCTCAGAAAAAAGCACTTCCGTGCTGTGCTTTGGCTCTGTGGGGTTTCAAGAAGATGCAAGTAGGTGCCAGGTGCTTTCCTGAAGGGAAGCCCGGCCAGAGCAGCCGCTCTGCCAGCCCGGGGCAGCTGCACACCAGCCCCGGTGGAGGGACAGGGCCCGGCGCCAGCGGCACCAGGTGTGCAGCTGCACCTGAGCTGGTCGGAGCCAAGGGGCTGCAGCACGAGCAGGGACCCCAGCCCGGCAGAGGGGGAGCATCCCCAGCAACAGAGACCCCTCCACACAGCGGGGGCTTCACCATCACCCCCCTAAGGCATTCCTGAGCCCCCTCTGCTCCCTCTGCAATGTCACTTCTGAGGAGGGCAGAAGTTGTGTGCATGGAAACAGTGGAATCAGAAAGGAAAATGCACTGCCCAGTAATTCTAGTGTCAGTTAAGGATCCTTTCCTTTATATATATAAATATATATATTTTATACATATATATAGATATATATATCCCTTTTATATATGTATAGATGTGTAAGTGTCACTTATAAGCACAAAACATTTTGCAGAATATATACAGGAACACCTCCACCCAGTGCTGGAAGTGCAGAAGTCCCCGGGCTGTTACACGAGCACTGCTCAGCCCCAGAAGCGCCCGGGACAACCCGGGACAACCCGGGACAACCCGGGCGGGGGGCGCAGGCCG
>VZRH01001284.1:272897-301662 GCA_013397555.1 Urocynchramus pylzowi | reverse complement strand
GCTGGAGCCGGGCTGGTCTGCAGCAGCCCAAGCCCAGCTGAACCCCGGGCAAGGATGCACAGCGGGTTTTAGGCCTTTGGCGAGGAGTGCTGCTGGAAATGTCCCGCAGGAGCCGCTGGCAAACCTCGTGCCAGACCCGGCCCCAGCGCTGCTCCGGCGGGCTGGCAGGAGAGAGGAGAGACAAGGCCAGAGCACTGCAACTCTCCCTGAGGCTTCACACTGTTCTGCCTGTTAGTCCCATTTGAATAATTCCAAATCAATCTAGGTCAAAAAGGAAAGACACAGTTTCAAGAGGAAAAAAAAAAAAAAAAAGCAACAAAACAACCAAAAATGGCAAACCAGCTGACAGTAGTCACTGCATCATCTGCTGAAAGATCTCACGGAGATCAACACCCACAGGAATGACAACATCTACAGAACCGAGTGACTTCTCAGAGGAAAAAGCAAACCCAGAGCAGACCCTGGGAGCAAGTCATTGCACCAGTCAGTGTTTCACTGTGCAGCTCAGGAAATCAGACCAAAGCGTCTAAGAGAAGAATTGGGGGTGGGTTTGAAAGTGCTACTGAAGCATCATCAGACAAGTGCTGAACAGCAAAGTGTGTGATCCTGAGACACCTACAGCTACAGGCTGGGCTGAGCACACTGCATGCTCCTCTTCCAAAGGAAACTCAAGGCTTAAACTATTGAAATGCAACTGGCTGGGAGCAGGAGGGAGCATCCCCATGGGAGTTATTGATATTTACTAGTCCTACACAGCACTTAGGGCCGGTGAAACTGTTCCCTGCCTTTTCACAACTGTTCTCTTTCTTTAACCTGGTTCCCTTCCCATCCCATCAGAGCTACAGCCTTCCCTCATGGATTAATTCCAGCACGAGCAGAGCACCTCTGTGAACCGGACGGTAAGGCTCCCGGAGAGCCCTCCCTGCAGGACCAGGGTGAGCAGAGCACGCCCTGCTTGGCCCAGCTTGGCTCTGGCCCGGGGAGACGACAGCCAGGGGAGCAGGTGATGGTTGAATCCTGTAAGCACTTGCCCCAGAGAGAGGGGAGCAGGAGCAGCCCCAGCCACGGCAGCTGCCCAGGAGCACAGTTCTGCTCCTCAAACAGGCTGTCAGGTACTTTGTGCCTCTTGGAGCACCCACTGGGGGAAGGTGACTTTGGCACTCAAAGTCCTGTTTTCAGTAGGAATCACAAACTTGAACAACTGTGTTCACTTGAGTCTGAGAACCTGATTTCATGAGGGTGTCCAAAGGTCACAGGCTGGGGGGACAGGGGGGAATATCTCTGCAGCATCATGGCCTGTCTTCCAGAAAATGGGTAAGGGAAATCTATGAGCAGTGTGAAATTTACGGACAGGCTTCAGGAAACTTGACATGAAGTTCCATAAAAGAGCAAAAGGATTTCTTGGCATGTTGAGAGAGGTATTTTCTGGGAAAGGGCATTATGGGAAAGTTACCTTGCAGAATCTATAATCCTTTCAGAATAACAGGAGTTTGCTCAAAAGCAGCAGGACAAACTCTGTAAGGGCTGGAGCAGCCTAATGCCTCACAAATCACCAGAGTTTTATGCATTTGCCTGCCTGGTGATCCAAGCCACAGGGCAAAGCAGAGCCCACCAGGTAAATCCCCTCTGGTTCCAGTTCTAGTACTTTGAAAAGCTAAAGCTGTAATACAGCACAGCTTTAGCTTTGGGTCACCTTTGCCAGGCCTGTGCTCAGTGTCAGGCAGGTACAAAGCAGGGAGGATGCACCTGCCAAGGAGGATGAGCTGGCTGCTGTCCCCAGCTCCACTCCCTGGGCCAAGTCACTCACCTGCCTCTTGTGCAAGAAACTGAGCAAGTCTGGAGGGAGGGGCTGCCTCTGCCCCAGGAGTTTTGGGGTGTAGCTAGGAGGTGGGGGATGGCTGGAGAGACACTGCAGACCCCACTCCAGGGAGAGCTGCCCAGGTTTCCCCCAGGAAGGTTTTTCTCCATTGTCCCCAGAGAAGAGCAACAGCAAACGATGGTGGAGGGCAAACTGCCCCAGAGCCACTAACCTAACTTTGGCCTGACCCCCCACACTTCAAAAAACAAACATAAACCCTTGTTTCCCCACTGATAACTGCAAATAAAGCATGGAGGGACCTAAACTATGTGGAGGTCTCTCCTGCTGCCCCTCTGCCCAAAAGGAGCTGCCAGGCAGCCCAGGGACAGGGGGAACGGACGGTGCCCACCAGCTGCAGCACATGTGGGCAGCCACAGGGTGACCCAGCACAGCACCAGAAGGGGACGTGGCCCTGGCCACGTGTGTGCAGCACAGGCAGGGACACGGCCCCTCCTGCACACAGAGCAGGGGCCCAGGGCATGTGCTGGACAGGGGGACACCGGGGAGAAGGTGGCTGGTCCCTGTCAGGACAGGATGCAGAAGGTGAGAGCTCTTTTCTGGTGTAGCGGGCGAGGGCACCTCGCTGCCCATGGCCAGGGCGTGCGTGGTCACATGGGGTGTTGAAGGTTTTTCCCTTTGCTGAAACATTCTGTGCAAAGAAGAAAAGGATAAAAGTCAAGAGTGTGGAAGGAGAATATTCCCACCCTCGAGGTGCTGCCTATGAAGCACCTGTTCCAGGGAGGGAGCTGAAGCCAGTGCCCTTCCCCAGAACACCAGGCCACCCATCACTCCTAGGTTGTGGGAGAAGGAAACCCAGTGATTGGGTGAAAATCCCAGCTTTCTGAGACCCATGCTTTCAGAAATATAACTTCCTTTCATTTCAAGTTCTATGGGCTTTTCTGCTCAGTTTGGATCTTCCTAACGACACCCTTAAGTTCATGGAACAGAAGGAACCCAGGTAAATCCCACTGAGTTCCCTTTACCTCTGCCCATGAAATCCATCTTGCCTATCTTCGGTTTTCCCTTGAATTTTTGGAATGGGTAAGGGCCTGCACTGCCTTTCCACCCCAGTGCCCAGAGCACAGAACAGCAAACCTGGAGATGGGCACCAATGTTTGACAAAGGTTAACTGGGAAAAATGCAACCTGCAGGGCTGGGGCGCCTGACCCTGGGAGCAGGGGCAGGAGCATGGTGCTCCAGAAATGAACAGCAGCACTGCTGGGGGCAGACCTGTCATGAACCCCTGCCCTCTCCCTCACCCACCTGCAGCAGCATTTAAGGTGTTCTAAGGTACAGTATGGATCCCCAGCAATGACAAGCAGAGTCAGCAGCCGTGGTTGGCTGAACGCAGCTGGCCCCCAAACAGCCTTTTTGCACGAAACAAAATATACCAGCACTCACCTGTGACAAGTCCACGACTTCCTCCTGCTAGTGGCTCTATGTGAAAGAACAGAACATGGGGTGGGTTGCAAACAAAGGGGAAAAAAGTCACAAAATCCCTTCCCTTTTCTCCCTCATGGGCCCAGAGCCACCCCCAGAGCCCAGACCCCCCATGCCAGGCAGGGAGGACACGGCTGCACAGCATCCCAGCAGTGAGAGCCCTGGCACCTACCATGCTGGAGCTGCCATGGCTGAGCTTGTCAAAGCGAAACTTCAGGTTGGACCTTGGAGAATTTCTGTTCTTTAGATCTGCTGGAGGGAGAGGACAAACAAAGAACAAAAATAATAAACTGTGAACAAAAATATTTGCTGTAGTACTGGCTGCACTCACCCAGCTAGGCACTTTAATAGGCTGTCAGGAGTGCTACCAATATTTAGGCTGCCTTGGCTGAATGTTTGGCAAAAGCTGTACATTAAGTGTTTGCGATGGAACAAATTGAGGCTTAATTACATTTCACAGTCTTTCTCCTGGAAATGCCACTGAAAAGGCTACAAGGAATGACTGATCCATATAATGTATGGGAGGATTTTCATGTTCTTGGCAGGAAAAATACAAAATAAACACTTCAAGCATTAAAAGGGGCTGGTTTAAGGGTTCAGAAAATCCCTTATGAAGTAAGGAGGAGGACCTGTGGGGTGCTGAGACACAAAAAGCCTGCCTGCACTCCATGGTCCCATTTTGCCTGCAACACTCCCAGTTACAGAGCTGTTTGGGTCTATTTGTGCTTCCTGGCTGTTTCAAAAACAGCTCCTCAGCTGACAGTGTGTCTCCACGTGGATGCTGGCACCTTGTGGCAGGCTCTCTGTGGCTCAAGGAATAAGAGCCATGGGGATTCATGGGCGAGGGGCTACTGCAGCCATCCCCTGTACCACTGCACCTCACCACAGGATGGGCCAGCAAGAGCTTTTCCTGCCTGTTTGGCCCTTTTGAGCTGCACCTCATTGTGCAAATCATCCGACAGAAATGGACGGAGTTGGTGAGCGGGTTGGCAGGAGAGGAATGGAGCCAAGACCACGGGAAGCTGATTGTTGATTAAGTAATTGTGAGTCATGGCTCAGCCTCTGGAGACAGAGTTTCCACGACTACTGCACATGCCTGTCAGGGGAGACAGAGGGAACAAAGCCACAGCAAGAGCCACCTCTGCACTCTAATTGAGAAAGGAAACAAATTCCCCATGGAAGTACAGAACTACAGCACATGGGGCCATCTCTCCAGAACAGCCCTGTCAGGATGGGGCTGCCCCACACCCCGTGGGTGCCTGTCCTGCTAGGGTGAGCACAGCTGCTGCTTCACTCTGGGACCCAGACAAGGCTGGGAGGGGGCTCCTCCATCCCAGAGCCACAGACCCCATTCCAACTCACCACCCCAGGAACCCAGGGGCTTTGGCTTTGGTAGCTCCAGGAGTGAAAGGCAGAGCCGGTGCCTCCTGCCAGCCTGCCTGTCACCCACCTGTGGGGCTCCTGCTCATGATGACAGGGGTGGCCGTGGCGCCCACGCCGGGGCTCTCGCTGCCGGGCGAAGCGCTGTACACAAACACGTCCTGCTTGAACGGTGACGCCGTGGAGGGCTGGCTTCCCTGCTCACAGAGACAGGACGTGGCTTTTCCTGCAGTCAGGTCTTCCCCCACACCCTGCCCATGCCCCACTGCACCCGTGCCCACTGCAGCTACTGGCCTGGGCAGAGCGAGCAGTGCCCAGGGCATTCCAAGGCTCACTGGGGTGCCACGGAACCACAGAATGGTTTGGCTTCTTGGTTTGGAAGGGACCTTACAGACCATCTAATCAGACCCTTCCTGCCATGGACAACAAAACCTCCCACTGGACCAGGTTGCTCCCAGCCCTGTCCAACCTGGCCCTAGACACCTCCAGGGATGGGGCAGCCACAACCCCCCGATGTCCCACCAGGCACACCAACCCTCCTGCTCCCCACGCCCAGAGGTGGGTTAAGCCTCTCCACGTCAGCAGTGAGGAGGCACCTGGGGGCTGGCAGGCACATCCCCCCCAGAGCCCAGAGGCACAAGGGAGGCAGCAGGGAGCCGAGGGGCGTGGGAACGTGCCACGGGAGGGTTTGGTACCCACCACGCTGTCGTACTCCTCCAGGGTCTCGCTCTCCCCGGCCGTGCTGCTGAAGCTGCTGGTGCTGGAGGAGGAACGGGAGATGTTCGAGCGCCCGTTCTCTTTCAGCTTGATAAAAGGCCTAGAGAGAGGCGGAACGGAAGGAAGGGCGCGGGGCTGTCACCAGGGAAGCGTGTCCCTTGGACTGTGACGGGGGGACAGACCCTCCTGCACACCCCTGGAGCAAAGTGCTGCCATGGGAATGAACCCTTTGGGGTGCTTCCGCACATAACCACTTCCAAAGGCGTGGGATAAGGCACTGGGTGGGTGCCCAGCAGGAAGCCCTATGGTGAGCTGACTTCGCCTTGGCAGGAGGAACAGGCACTGCAGCCCTCTGTGTCCTGAGGGGTTGGGCAACCTCGGTCACACCTGCTCCTTGCTCTTCTTTGTAAAGACCAAAAAGGAGCTGTGCTCAAGAATCACCAGAATCTTTTCTCCCTTAATATCAAACTTATTTACAGTAAAAAATTGGATATGGTTTTGTTTGACAAGTTCCTTGACATCTGCTGAGCTGTGGTGGAAGGAGGATGGGCTCCTCCTGGCTCACCTGTCCTTGTTGGGGCATATTTCAGGGGAGCTGGGGTTGGATGAGGTTTCAGATTTCATCTCTTGGGAAGAATGTCCCAAATCTGGTGTCTTCTGGGCTCCAGAAACACTATCACTGAGGGCACAAAGAGACAGGTTACACGAGTCATACAAGAGACTTAAAAAGGATGGTCAAATTGCACCACCTAACACCAACTATAAACTGTGAGAGTGGCAGATGCTCTATAGGTACCACCACAAACTCACCACCTTGTCCTGCTCTCCGCCTGGCTCTCCGAGGTCGTGTGCAGGCGAGGGAACAGCCCTGACCGGCGCTTGATGGGGCTCCTGGACTGGTTCTTGGCAGCAACAGCTGGGACAGGGGGCTGAAAGCAGAGAACAATCTGGGTTTGAGAGCACAGCTCTCTCCTGGGACTTCGGACACTAAACATCCTGCGAGGAACTGCGCTGCCTGCGCATCTAAAAACCACATAATGCCAGAACTTCTTTTCTATCTCCCTTTCCTTTGGGCCAAAACCCCAGGAAGTTTATCTTTGGTTCTTCCACAAAACGAGCCCAACTTGAACAAGGCATCCAAATTCACAGCCTGCTCAAGTCTCCCCCTCACCCTGACCCTCGCTGCCCATGCAGGGGACTGCCAAGTGGCATCAGTGGAACACAGTGACCTGTGGGGCTGTGGAGGGGTGGGAAGAGGAAGGGACAGAGGGACATGTGGACATGTGGACATGTGGACGTGCTCACCGAGAAGGTGGTCTTGGTCACCTCGCCGCTGTTGTGTGCAATGCCCCCACTGAGGCTGCCTGGGATGCCACTGCCATGGTGCTTCTTCTGGCTGCCCACCATCGTCTCCATGGAGTGGCTGCGCACCCGGATGGCTCTCTGTGGCAGAGGGGACAGGGGACAGCAGGTCATCGCCAGAACTCCTCCCCAGCTTCAGGTCTTCCCCAGGCACAAGGGAGAGCAACCTGTCTCTGCCTCCCCGAGAGCAAGCACACCCCAACAACAGCATGACCCGTGACAGCAGCCCTGGCAGGTGCAGCTGAGCAGGGGCTGCCCCTGGGGAGCCCCACAGCCACCACAGGATCAGATTTTCCCCCCATTGCTCTGTGATATCAAGGACTCCATCTCTGGGACCAGGAGATGCAGACACAAGCCCCAAGCCCTGCCTCCTGCCTGGCCAATCTCCCAGACCCCTCAGCAGGAATGGGGACCACAGCCAAGCTGTAAGCCATGTTTGTGTGCACACCCTCCACAATTCTGCCTGGACTCAGGGAGGACAGATCCTCTCCTGCCTTTCTTGCACCTCTCCTGCACCTCTCCAGCCTGTCCCAAAACAGCCCCTGAGCTGGAGGCTTCACAGCCACATAACACTGCTTCTGTTCTTCAGCAAGCTACTGCTTGAGAATACATTTAGCCTGAACCTCTGCTGTGGCTTCTGGTTTGGTCTATCCCACCTCTGGAAGGGCCTGGAGGTGAGCTGTGCAGCACTGGCCCCACGGCAGCCACAGGATCTCCCTGCTCCCATTGATCTTCATTTCTCCACGTCCCTTCCCTCACTCTTCACATCAGCAACCTTCTCCATTCTCTTCTCAGCTATTCCCTCAGCCATGGCTCCTCCAGCCCCTGAATCCCAGCCCAGGCTAAAGAGTAAATGAGCCATGGCAGGCCAAATTCCTGAGGGTGCCAGCACTGCATCTGCTGCTTGCAGGCTGTTTGCTGCTAGCTCCGGGGGTCATGGAGCCACAGGTGGACCTGTACCAGGGTAAGAGGAAGCTGCAGCCCTGAGCTCTCACCAAGCCTCCAGTGCTGAAGACCACAGTCCCAACAGCCCCTCCTGCCCATCCAATAATGAACATCAAGCGAGAGTTCATCAGACTGAATTTATTGGGATCAGCAGCATTTATATACAATTTGATGTTGTCCTTAGGTAAAAGTGATTAGTTGCTTTGCTGCAAAGCAGCAGCCACAGGCACCCACACTCTGCAGGCTGCTGTCCAGGGTTGTGGAACTCTGTGGGGTTCCCCAACACCCCAGCCCAGAGCAGTGGCTCCTTTCCCCGCAGAAGAGGCAAAGGCACCTCTCACTCACTCAGAGCCCAGCAGAACTGAGCTCTGCTCACCTCTGAGAATTGGTCCCCAGGTCTCCTGGCCAAGGGGATGGGTTTGTAGGCTGGGTCATAGGTGGAAGGCAGCAGGCAAAAAGATAGCAGGGCCCAGGTCTGAGCCCTGCAGCCCTCCTTCACCGCGTGTCCTCCCCCGTCACTCCGGGAGCGCGCGGTGCAGGACGAAAGCCAGCAGGCAGCCCAGCAGCGCGGGCCCGAGGCGCCCAACGCGGACCACGGGGCTCACCTCCCACCCCAGCACTCCCTGCAATGCCAAGAGAGCACGGTCTGTCTCCACGCACACAAAGTGTGCCACAACATCAGTGCTTAACCTCAGCGCTGAGACCCTGACGTGAGCGCTGCGATGCGTGACCGGCCGCACAGCGGTGCCGTTCCTACACTGAAACAGGAGACATCCGAGCCTCTGCAGGGTCTGGGCAGCTGTGCACCCCTCCTCCCCAACCCACCTTTCGGGTACAGGATGAGGTGGCTCATCCACCAGTCTCACTTCTCTAGGCTACAGAAATAACCATGCCTGAGGAGCTGTCCCAGCAGTCGCAGCCAGGACAGCCCCCCTGCCCAGACAGAGACAGCCACCCAGCACCAGCCCCCTCCGTGCTACAGGGCAGCTGCACCACACACACCTGGCAATGGCTCATAGCCTCAGACTCAGGTGCTGCCCCTCTATCTCGAGGGGTGTCCCTGCTGCCCAGCCAGTCACTGTCCCTACTGCCAGTGGCTGCTCAGTTTCCTTCACAGCACTTTACCCATTCCTTTTCCTCCAGCCCACATCACCTGCTTTCCCTCCCACTCACCCAGTCTCCCTGGCACACTCAGCACCAGTTCCCCACTGCACACCCAGCACCATTCTTTCTATCTTCTGTTTTAAGCACAACGACCACCACCCCCACCCGCTTGCTGTGGCAGCTGCCCCAGCCACCCCTCCTGATCCCTGTCCCACAGCAGTGGCAGCCAGCAGCCAGAACATGAGCAGGACATATCCTGTCACTGCAGAGCCCAGCTGCACGCACACTCTGTGGCAGGGGACTGGGCCTGAACTGGGGTGTCCCCTCTGGGGACACAAAAAATGCTGCAGCACACTGGTAGGATGTGCTCAGGAGCTCTGGAGAAGTCACTCCAATGGGGACACTCACCAACAATGCAACCATGCCAGCTTTTGCTTGCTCCCAGTGGGACCAGCTTAGGCACTTGGCAGGCTGAGCAGGCAGTGGTGGCAGCAACCCCCACCTCCTCTTGCCACCCTACCCTCGGGGACATCTCCTGTCCCCCAACATGCGCTCTGCCAACCCCAGGTGCATTTTAGCTCTGCTGTTGGCAAGGGCAGGGCTTTACCTTGAAAGACTCCAGAAAGCCTCCGTGACCCCCATTCTCCAGCTTGTCCTCCTCGGGCCCCAGCCCCAGCATGGTCTGTGTGTGCCCGTGGAGCTCGTCGTGAAGGTTGTCCAGCAGGGCAGCCCGTGTCCTGTCCTGCGGGAGAGACCGAGGCTGAGCCAGGGCTCCGCGGGAGGAGCAGGGGCTCCGATCCAGGGCTCCAGCTCAGGCCTCCCCGAGGGCAGGGCCGCCCCACGGTCACCACGCTCTCGTCCCAGGAGCACTGACCCAGTTCAACAGGAAAAGGCTGCTTTGAGGAGGAGCGGGACAGCTCCCCAAAGCTGCTCCAGGCAGGGACGCGTGGGCAGCGTTACCTCCAGCTTCGCAAACTTGTCGGACTTGCAGCAGGCGTTCTCAGCATTGATGAGCTTGGTCAGCAGGAACTCCCGGAACTCGGGGCTCTGCAGGGAGAGAACCACGGTAGAAAACACCCACCATTTTAGGACTCTCTGTATCTCTGGTACCACAGCTGTACCAACCCAAAACCCAAGCTCACAGCACCTGGCAGTCCCTCCAGATGTGGAGGCATTGATGGAAAACCCCAGATGGGTTTGAGGTGCTTGCCTGCACCAACACAGCGCCTCAGCACCAGAGCTGCTGCTGCCTTGCTCAAGTAATGCCATGAGTGGTGCAGGGCCACTCACCCCACCATAGACACCAGGGGCCTCAATGGAAACCAAAATTAATGCAGGTCAATTCCAGAAGTCCTGTTTTCCCCAAGCCAGTGTGCTTGGAAACATCTCAGACATGCGTGTCTGCTTTTTTCACAGCTCGGAACATGCTTCCCTGTCAGCCCCTACCTTCTGGAACACCGGTGGGCTCGGCAGGGGTGGGCCAAAGGAGGGAACGTCTTCCCGGGCTGTGACTGACACCTGAGGAGTCGAGAGACATGTTATTCCCACGGCTGCAGCAGAATAACAGGGTTTATGCCACCTACACCCAGGTGATATGTCAGACTGTTCCAAGGCACATTCAAATGCTAAGGACCATCAAAACTCTTTAACAAATGAACCGGTTTACAAAGATGTATTTTATGAACTGATGTCTGTATACACACACATTATCTAACGGAGCATACATAACACACCTGTGTGCCCATGTGTGTGTGCTCAGCACACAGGTACAAGTCCCCACCAGGCCTAACACTGACTGCCTCACTGAGCACAGGGTAAGTGCTCTGGGCAACCTGTGCCAGGGCCTCACCACCCTCACAGGGAAGAATTTCCTCCTAATCTCTAATCTAACCCTACCTTTGCAAGTGGGAAGCCATTCCCCCTTGTCCTGTCACTCCATGCCCTTGTCAAAAGATGCTGAAGCAAAACTGGGTCGGTGCACATTGGGACTGCCCTCACCTTGTACGCTGTATTATCTGCCTCAGGGTTCTCCACCTGCACCACAATGTAGGCGTGCAGGAAGTTGGAGGCAATCATGTCTGGGACGAATGGCGTGTTCTCCTCTTGGAAGATAATTGCCACTATGTCGTTGCCAATGTGCCTCTTCCTCTGGAGCTGAACCGAAAGGGAGAACATTGGGTCAGTACNTCACAGCTCGGAACATGCTTCCCTGTCAGCCCCTACCTTCTGGAACACCGGTGGGCTCGGCAGGGGTGGGCCAAAGGAGGGAACGTCTTCCCGGGCTGTGACTGACACCTGAGGAGTCGAGAGACATGTTATTCCCACGGCTGCAGCAGAATAACAGGGTTTATGCCACCTACACCCAGGTGATATGTCAGACTGTTCCAAGGCACATTCAAATGCTAAGGACCATCAAAACTCTTTAACAAATGAACCGGTTTACAAAGATGTATTTTATGAACTGATGTCTGTATACACACACATTATCTAACGGAGCATACATAACACACCTGTGTGCCCATGTGTGTGTGCTCAGCACACAGGTACAAGTCCCCACCAGGCCTAACACTGACTGCCTCACTGAGCACAGGGTAAGTGCTCTGGGCAACCTGTGCCAGGGCCTCACCACCCTCACAGGGAAGAATTTCCTCCTAATCTCTAATCTAACCCTACCTTTGCAAGTGGGAAGCCATTCCCCCTTGTCCTGTCACTCCATGCCCTTGTCAAAAGATGCTGAAGCAAAACTGGGTCGGTGCACATTGGGACTGCCCTCACCTTGTACGCCGTATTATCTGCCTCAGGGTTCTCCACCTGCACCACAATGTAGGCGTGCAGGAAGTTGGAGGCAATCATGTCTGGGACGAATGGCGTGTTCTCCTCTTGGAAGATAATTGCCACTATGTCGTTGCCAATGTGCCTCTTCCTCTGGAGCTGAACCGAAAGGGAGAACATTGGGTCAGTACACCAGGCAGCTCTGCTGCTGCAGGAGCAAGTGCCAGCCCCGCTCTGGGGAGCCAAGCAGCCACTTCCCAGGGTGCCAGGGCTTGGCAGTGCCAGCATTGGGCAGGGCAGTGTCAGTGCATCCCCACTCAGACCCTTCTGTGCAAGCAACCACATCTCTCTTACTTGTTGTGTGTCTCCTTCAGTAAAAGGCAGCTTTGTAGAGACATGAAACATTATCTCCCTGTCCCTGAACACCGTGTACACAGACTCCACTCCCGTCTGCCCATGGCTGACATCCAGGCCTCCTCGAAAACTGGAGATCAAGGGAAAGGCAGAGAGAAATGAAGAGATGTTAATTGAAAGCTTCACAGAGAGCACCAGTGGCTGTCAGGGGACAGGCTGATGGAACAGCCCAGCTCATTTATCTTTATCTAGCAGCAAGCAAATGGGAAAGAACAAAGCGTGCGTCATGTGTTGTACCCAGCCATCGCTGTCACCAGCCTGAAATACAGGATACACATAAAGCAGGGCTGGTCAGCCAGGGCTGACCACAGCCATGGGCACAAGCTGTGGCCTTGCCATCCCCCACCAGCAGTGGGGGTCTCTGCCTGCACTGTGGCCACTGCAGGGACTGCCCCGAAGGCACCCGTGGCTGAGCCGCGACACCGGGCAAAGCACATTTCCACAGACTGCCTTCCATCTATGGCTGAATATAGCCAGATTTTAGCACAACCTCAAAGCTGCAGGAAAAGAAATTTTCCTCTCTTGGCAGCTCCATTTTTTTTTTTTTAACTCCCCCAGCTTTGAAAAACAAGCCAAAACTATATTTGCTTCTGCTCCGCACATCCCGCTCATGAGCGAGATGACTTCTGTTCTCACACGTAGATATTTTTACATATGACATGGTCTCTTGTTAATGTATTTGTAAAATCATGCTTTTTATTTAACTTACCCTTTGAAGTCCTGGAGAGTTATGGTGTCTCCCAGAAAACTTAAGAAGTTCTTGAAGGCAGTGCTCTCTTCATTATTGCCAAACAGCTCCTCCTCTTGGGTCTACAAAACACAGGGTGCATCTGCTGACAGCCCCAATTTCCCTGCCTGTCCAATCCCCTGCCACCTCCAGCTCCATCCACGGGGTCCCTGGGGTCTGACCAGCACCTTGTTCCATGGTGTCCTGCACAGCCACAGGCTGCTCCCCACCTCTGCTCCCCAGCTGGCACCACCACATTCACCACCAGCACCATCCATGGGCTGTCACAGCCTGCTCAGCACCCAGGACAGCCTAGGGCAAAGCTGCTGAGAGCCTTTTCTGAGCCCCAGAAAGGACCTTAGGACAATATCCAGGAAATACCAAACCAGAAGGGAATCCTCTGTTGAAAAATCCCTCATCATCTCCTGCTTGCTGCATTTCAAAACAATGAGACCCTACTTACGGCCTTGCATGAGTCACTCAATCCAGCCCAATATGCAATATGTAGAATGCCTGTCAGAGTAATTCTCAGTGAGTTCTGAGGCTGAGTTCTGCACTCCCCATCCAGAGTCCCCCTGCTAATAACAGCATTTTCAGCAAGTGCCTCTCTTCAGAGCCCACAGTCCCTCCAGACAAACGTAGCTGTTTAGCTGTCTAAACATATATCTGATTAAAATACCATGCCTGCTAAAATCCATTTTCACATCCGCTTTTCCCTACAGCAGCTTGTGGGCTGATTTCCACACTGAGACTCTTCAGTCATTTTTTTAATGAGTGGGGGAAACATCCAAGCAATGAGAAACACAGGCAGTGAGGACATCCAGTGACACGAGGTGCTGCACATGGCAGAATTAACGTCAGAGCTGAGCCTGTGCTGGTGAAATGTGGATCTCTGGTGCACAGGACAGGCTCCATGAAAGCAGCGTGGGGACAACTCACCTGCCTGAACTTCTGATAGATCACACCAAACTTGAATGTGTTGTTGACCTCATGCTCATCATAAGACACTATCATCTGGGATGCCTGAAGGAAAGCAAAATGCCAATTGTTTCATCTGGTGGTACAAAATGTGGCCAAAAGATCCATGGTGAGGGGTGAGGAGAGCCCACCAGAGCTGCAGCAGGGTACAACAACAGCTGGGCAGCCTCAGGGGAGTGGAAGGGGAAAAGAAGCCAGATCCCCACACAATTAGGCTAAAAGTTTTCAACAGTGGCCCTGGGTGTGGTTCTCAGTGTCCCTGCAGAACACACAACAAACTTGGGCAAGTTACCTCACCTTGGGGTAGAGAACCGGGTTAAACTTCAGCCCAGAGGCATCGTCACAGAAGGCCTGTGGGCAAGGGAAAGAGCAGTCAGTGCCAGGTCCTTGGCCAAAACTTCAGCCATGAATGTCTTATAAAGAAGCCAAATACAGCCTCCAATAGCAGGAGCTCTCCATTTCACATCCTCTTCACATCCTCTGATTGGGATGCCCCATGGCCCGGCTGGCCCTGACTGAGGATGCAGCAAGCCAAGTCCCATGTCAAACGAGTGCCATTTTCTCTCCTTGCCTGGGATCAGCAGGAAACCAACAGCAGGGCCAGCACACAGCACCACCCAAGTGCCCCTTGACCTGAGAGCCCAGGCACTGCTGCCCAGCACATCCCAGCACTGCCTGACGTGCACGGGCACAGGCTCTGCCGCGCCTGCTCCAGCCAAGCCAGGCAATTCACCTTTGCGATCTGGGGGATACTCGGGAGTTTGCTGAATCCTGCCAATGGAATCCTTTCATGCAATGTCTTCACTTTGGACCTAGCAAAGAAACAACAAGCAGACAGATGTCAGAGAGTGTCTACAGCAAAGCAACAGCCGCTGTTGGGAAACACAGTTGTGCTGCATGTGTTGGGCCTGGTTAGTGAGCAAAGGCTCGATTTGTCTTCTCATTTCTTAAATATTCATAGTTCGAGGAAAATGACACAATGGTTCAGACATGCTGGGTCCTGTCAGCTTATGGAGGGATGGTGAGAGAAGTGACTGGTGTTATCCCTGGGAGGATTAAACCCACAGAGGTTTATGTTCAGTTCCAGCGGGTTTAGCAACAGATCAAAGTCTCACGTTCATTATCAGGTTTAGGCAGTCCCAGCCCAGAAAGGGATGCTGCCACTGCCTCCCACCCAGACCCCCTCCACGTGCTGCCAGTCCAGCTCAAGCACTTGCTGTAGAAACAGAACCAGGGACTCCCAAAGAGAGAATATTTTGTTAAACAAAGCTTTTTTTTTCCCCGTACCTGAGTATAACCCTTAAATATTCTGTGCCATCTGTCTCCTCACATTTAACAGAAAGGATCAGATTTCCAAGGCTGCTGGCTGTACAGTAGAAATTTAAATGATCCTAAAAATAGAAAACAGCATGTTAGCAGCCGGGAAGCAACTTGCCAATGGCAAGGACACTGCCTGGACACTCACCTGCTACCCCAACACCCTCCCATCACTCACAAACTTGCATCCCCTTGCCATGACCAGGGCTGTGAGCAAGAGGGCAGGGGCTGCCATACAGGCCCCCATGTCAGGCTGAACCCCAGGTGCCCAGGGACAGGAGGCTCAGAGCCAGCATCCCCACTGGTGTCACAGGAGACCTGTGGCCATAGGGCCAGGGGCCACATGTGTGGCCATCACTGCCAAGATGGGAACCCACCAGCACCTCCATTCCCTGCAAAGAGGGAAATTGTAAAACTTGCCCATTTTGCTCTCAGCTGGAGAGTTTTCTTAGTCAAAGGTGTGCAACTTTGAGCCCCGTGGGGTGGAGGAACCCACCTTCCCCAGGAAATGCTTGCGGTAGGCTCTGGCCTCTCCCTTGCACTCCAGCTTGTAGCCATAGGTGCTGGGGCTGAGGTTTTCCTCCTCCTCCTCACAGATGCTGCTGTCAGATGAGGTGGGTGTGCCGAGGTTTTCTGGGTCTTCTATCCAGTATCCCCCAAACTGGGGCAGGATGATCAGCGGGTATGGGCTACCCTTCTCCAGGATCTGCAGAGACATGTGCCATGAGGGGTCAGGCAGGATAGGGGTGTGGATGTGGGATGCAGAGCTCATTGCTCCATGTTTTGCCCCCCTGCTGCAGCAGCCCCCAGCCCTGGCACCAGGAGGGAGAAGTCCAGCCCCTCTCTGAAACTTCTTCTCTGTCACAGAAGAGGGCACATGCTACTGAGGAAAAGCCAAAAACTGCAAAGGTAGGGAGGGGGGAACATGCTTTATGTAGCTGCTCTCAGAAACAGAATCCTCTGTTTTCTCCACCAATTCCTCTGCCATCAGCAATTTTAGCAAGGCATTCACCAGAAGGTGTTCAGGGGGTTCAGGGCACTCACCTCATCAATGCTGGGGTATGGGATGTAGTCTTCCTGGAAAAAGGAACCAACACATCATCTATGACCATCTGGTCCCCACCAGCTGTCCCTTAAAACCCCAGCCCTGCCCACCCAAGCCAGGGAGTGCCTCCAGCACCTGCTGGTCCCTTGCAGGAAGGCACTAATGCAGGCTAAGTCCTGCCCAAAGGGAGTTCCTCTACTGGTGCAACTTCCCAGTGCAGTGGCAAACCCCTTTTGCACAGCTGGAAGCTGAAATGCACTGGTCTGGACATAAAGCTGGATTAGGGATTTACAGGCACCATGCTCCCATCTCTGCAATTCAATCAGTGCCTTGGTTTTAGATAACATCTAAATCCTTTCCAGCCCTTTGAGTGACTGCCTTTGACAATCACATCAAACTCTGAGATGAGGGGGGGACACTTGAAGAGATCCCCTCAAGAAACAAAAATCAACCAACCTTGTGTTTTTGGCTTCCAGACCTCTGTTCTTCCAGTTTTGGTGCCTGTTTGGAACAAAATGAACACATCAGACAATTTAGATGCTTTTACCACCACAGGGGGTCGGTCCACCAACATGAGGGTATTTTGCTACACGGCGATCACTCCAACCCAAGTGGCTGGAAGGTGAGGTCTGTTCCTGAGACAGGCCCTCTGCCCTCAGGGGCTCTGCTGGGGCAAACACCCCGAGTTACTGGCATGCACACTGCTGCTCACCTGCATTTTTTCCAGCATTTCGAAGAATTCTGCCGACTGAAAAGAAAAGAAGGAAATCTACTGTTCGATAAAAGCAGACACAAGGCAAGCCAGTCCAAACCACATCACGGACACTGGACCCCCACCCCGAGCACTTGTCCTGCTCCCTGAATGTGACCAGGCAGCTGTGACACTGGGATTCCCATCCAGCCCAGCTTGGAGCTCAGCATCATTGCTGCAGCTGCCCTTGCCAGAAGCCCTCGACCCCCAGAAATGCTGAGCTTTGTGCATGTTTGATCAGGGGTCTTGAATCATTTATTTTCTTAATCACAGCAGCATTGGTGAAGCTGCTGCCTGTGGTGCTTTTCCTCCTGACCATGCGGGATTGATTTAGAGACTGGGGTCGGAGCTAGCCGGGTCTGGACCCCCAAAAAACCCTGGATTAATTTCTGCAGGTTGCCCAGTGCAGGGTTAATCCCCCTTGCCAAAGGAACTGAAGAGATTACTGAGCTGCTCCTATCAGAAACCCTGTTTCTGCTGCCGGGCTCAAGAGTGCCGGGACAGGAGCCGCACACACAGGGTGAGTGGCCCTGCGTCCTCGGCGACACGGAGAGGGGGGTCAGGGACAAGAAGCCCACCAGGGCGGGCACAGCCCAGCATCGCCTCCCCGGGAGAGCTGCCAGGACCCCGCTGATGGCTCAGCCGCGCTCTCCCTCGGCGAGGGGCCTTCAGGTGAGCCTGTTCCCAGCCGGCTCTACCTGTGCTGCCCAGCGGGGCCGGTCCTGGCGTGGCCGCGCTCCGCGGAGCTGCTCTGGGCCACCCCTTCAGCACAGCACCCGCAGAAGCTGGACTGGCTGGACAGCCCCGATCCCTCGGCCAGCTCTGCCTGCTCTCAGGTGCGCACAAATAAACTTTATTTGTTTATAAGCCGAACTGCGGCTGTAAACGCGGCACTCCCAGCCAACCCGTCAGTGGCGTTTCTGGAGGCGTGCCGCCCCCGGCCCCCCTCTCCCGGCCCCCCTTCTCCCGGCCCCCCTCCCATCGGGCCCGCTCTGCCCCAGGGGCGAGCGAAAAGCGGGACCAGCAGCTCCCATCCCACCGGCGGCCAGAAACGGTTTGGGGAGAGACATGCGTGATTTGGGGCCAAAAAAAGGGGTCATGGTAACAAGGGGAAAGGCAAGGGGGATGATTTTTAGTGAGTGCTTAGAATAGACTGAGTATCTCAAAAGACGAAAAAATAAAGGAAAAAACAGAGGAGGGGATGAAGACATGAAAATCAAAGGAAAAGTCTGAGAGAAAAAATTTTTTCCTTTAATATTTGTGGTGAGCAAAGGTCAGATTTACAGCACGAGCAGCCTATGGCTGCCAGCACAGGTGGGGCAGCTGTGGCTCGGACACAACCCTGGCTGTTTCCAGATTTAGGCCATGCCCCTCCTTACCTAATACACCTGCAGGAGTCAAAAAGGAAAACCCCAGCTCTGTGCCCACAGCTGAGTACTCTTTAAAAAGCCTTCCTTAGCTTGAGCTTGGTTTGGATTCTGTTTATCTCCAGGTACAAATGTTCTTGGGTAGTTTCAGGTCCTGTTCTACCAGTAGGCAGAGCCAAGACCTGACCCCACGGTGGCACTGGACCCAGCTGCTACAGCGAGTCCCACAGGAAATGGCACAGGTACTGAGCAAAGCATGCAGCCCTTCAGAGAGCCGTGCACACTTAGAGCCAGCTTTCCTGAGCCACAGAAGTAAGGGCAGAAAGAAAATGCTGCACCAGGCAGGAGCTGCCACGAATGGAGGGCAGCAAGCAGAGCTGTGCACTCCTCCCCAGCACTCTCCCCCACATGTCGCAGCCCTGGAAGAAATCTATTCCCTTCCTGGCATCACTCCCCGCCTGCACCAGCCACACAGCCAGACCTGCCCATGGGCACCCAGCAAGAGCACCAGCCCGGCCAGCCCTGCCCAGCCCCACCTCCCTCTGGTAATGTTTCCTCCAGGCAGAGGCACAGCAGGACAGCTGTCTTGTGATTTCAAAGGGCGGCTCCCCTGGGAGGCAAAGTGCCCGGAACGGGCTGGGCAGGAGGCAGGTGGGGTTTGCAGGGGACGGGCAGGTGCCTGCTGGGACGCACAGCTGGAGATGCCCGGCCCCATGCGGCACGGTGCTGGGCAGGGTTACCGGGAGGGAAACACTCGGAGCCGCCCGGCACGGTGCTGGGCAGGGTTACCGGGAGGGAAACACTCGGAGCCCCATGAGGCACGGTGCTGGGCAGGGTTACCGGGAGGGAAACACTCGGAGCCCCATGAGGCACGGTGCTGGGCAGGGTTACCGGGAGGGAAGCAGCCCCGGGACTCGGCGCCCTGCTTGGCACCGCCGCTCGCGGTTGCGTAACGGGAGTGTCGGCGCGGGATGGGCCGGCACCGCGGATGGAGAGAGGGATGGCGTCGGAACAGGCTGCCGGCTGAATTCCAGAAACCACCTACTGCTGCTCCTGTGGGAACAGCCCTAATCCGTGCAGCCGCTGCGTTGGAAGTGCCGCTCCCCACCACCCTGGCTTTCCAAACCCAGCGCCACCCGCTCTCTCACCTTCATGGTCGGTGGGGCCGTCAGGGGGGGTGACAGCGGCCGCTCCGGGACGGTCACATCCGTGCTGTTCAGCAGCTCCTGTTTCCTGGAAAACCAAACACAGGCATGTCAGCTCCCCCCTGCCCGAGCCACTGCACTAGGCAGGAGATAAGGGTTATCTCCCTTGGCAAAGCCGTGGTGTGCAGCTGCCTGTACAGTAATATCTGGAATCTGAGAAAAAAAACCCCAGCAGACAGTGTGAGAAGGTGATAAAAGTCATCACAAGAGCCCGTGCCCAGGGTGGGCTGCGAGTCCCCATGTGTGGTGCTGGTGGTGCAGGGACAGCAGGGCTGGGTTCCTGCGACAGGAACCAGCCATCCCCACGGCTTCCCTCCCTCTGGCACCCTCCCCGCCTGGGCAGGACCTGTGGCTGAGCAGCCCTCTGGCAGCAAAGACTCAGTGACACCCAGGGACACCCCAGCACGGCTTTGGAGGGGCCCAGCTGAGGAGCCCTTTGCCAACACGGCACCTGGCACCGGATTTGGAAGTACCAAGAGCCATCATGAAGATGCAAGACCCCAGGAAAGCAGAAAGCAGCCCCTGTGCCTCAGAGCTGTCAAGACAGCCCCCGCAAAAGTCCCGTAAGCTTTGGCAAAGTACGGCCTCAGCCCTCCCTGAACAGAATTCCCATCCCTGTCGCCCGGCGGCTCCCGGGCAGGCAGCCACGCCATCGCGCAGCAGCACTGCCAGATGCTCCTCTGGGAGTCAGAAAATCTGAGATTTAATTTAGTTTCCTCTTGTCCCTGCCAGGTTAGTCCTGCAGAAACCGGGCCAAAACGTCCAACTGTTTATCTGGCCTAAGGAGGTTTGGTTCCCATGGCAGTGCAGCCCGCCGGGGCCTCCCCAAAACACACAGCTCCTGCCTCGGGGTGCCAACACCTACCCTCTGAACACCCCCCAGCCCGGGCCCTGCCCTCCCAGCCACCATGCCCCCTCCTCCCCAGCCCCAGTGTTTGTGACAGCAGGTGACAATCACCTGCTGGTCATGGGGACACGGTGCCTGCAGCCCCTCCTCATGGAGGTGCTGAGGGGATGAAGTGGGGAGGCAGCAGGGAAGGCAAAGGGGGACCAGCAGCATCATCCTACTCACAGCCAGGGGAGTCATGGCACCACCTGGGCTGTGCCAGCAGCATGGACTTAGCCTGAGGCACTGGGGGAAGTACCCATTGCATTGTGTCCCAGCATGAATCCAGACCAAGAACTGCTGGTTCACATTGCATTACATCAAAGTAAATCTTCTTTCTCCTTTTTCATATCAGAGCAGGTTAAATTTGCATTGGTACACCTCATCTGAGCTCCTGGCACCTTCCAGTCTTTCAATGCAAGAAATTAATTGGAGCAATGAGGGGCAATAGTGGAATTCCTGTCCTGCTTACCCATACTGTTTATGAAGTTTCTTCCCTCTCTGCTCTCCACAACCTCACCATGTCTCTACTGCTGAAAAATGCCAAGGATGACAGATTTTCCTTGTTTGCTCTTTGACTTTCTAGGACACTAAAGCACAGCCTGATCTAGAGCAATCCACTCATCCTCTGCTCTCCTTGCTTTGAACCCTGAGCTCTGCCTGATTGCACTCAGCTGCACAGTGGCCTCAAAGGCATAAAACAGATACGACTTTGAAAAGATTAAAGTTACAGGGATGCGCACAAATAATTTGATTTGATCTGGGATTTGTAGTGGGTTGCCATAGCATCATATTCTAAGTATTATAAAATCACCCAACTTAACAACATGTTCCTCTGTCACATGCTGGCTGCTTCTTTGGGGCCAAACTGCTGGAACTGCTCCTGCAGTTCCGGGAGAGCAAAACAAGCCCATCCCCAAGGACTGCTTGGAAGGGCCTCTGCGCTGGGAATCTGCTGTGTTAAAGTCCAACCACAGACGCCGATGATTCAGCCCGCCAGCAGCGCTGGGGTCAAGGGCCGGCGGCCCATTTCCCAAACTGATTGCCCCCAGGGGATGATAAAGGAATCAGGGGGAAGATTAGCGCGTCTTGGTCTGTGCACCGGGGTGCAGCCCTCAGGGATCTCCCTGAAGCCACCCGGAGCCAGCGGGGACTCACAGCAGCCCCGCTCTGTGCCCCAGTCCCCACCTGCCACCGAGGGAGCGAGTCTCTGCAAAGCCCGAGGCACAGCAGAGGTGGCAGGAGCCCAGGCCAGCGGGGACGGCGCTGGGGACGCCGGGCAGCTCCCCGGGCACTCGCCTCCCCTGGCCCCGCAGGAGGTGCACAGCATCGACAACCAAAGGCCACAGCGCTGTGTCCGCTCCCTAAGGGGGCACCTGGCAGGTGCCAGGGGCTCTGCCCACCCCTAATGCCCCGTCCACCCTGGCCACGGCCCGGCCCCAGCGCAGGAGCAGTGCCAGAGCATCCTCCGGAGCCGCGCGGCCGGACACCAGCCTCTCCAGAAGGAAACATGGGCACCGCTTTTGTAATTTTATTTCTTTGTTTTCCTCATTAGGCAAATTAAGAGAGAAGGAAAAAGAGAGAATTAGAATCCTGCATACTTAGTAAATCTAATTAAGGAAATACCTTAATGCGGTTATGGCAGGGCCGACTGCCGGGTTTCCGAATGGAGACTGAGATCACCCCAGCCATCCCAGCCCCCCAGGACTGTGCTGGGGGGAATTTTTGCCAGCTCCTAGGGAGGCAAAGCCCACCTGCCAAGGGCTGCTCTTCTGGCTCCTTCCAAAGAGGGAGAAAATGGGGATATTTCCCCCCATTTTGGGGGGAAACCATGGACACCGGTGAGCTCCCAACACAGCAAGGGCAGGTGAGGTCTTACTCTTTAAAGCACCCGTGATCACAGTCCTAAAGCACCTTCAAATTAATATCCTGTATTTGGTAAACCCCATGAACATACTGAAATTCTGATTAAAAGGTCCTGTTCAGCCCAGAGCCAAGGCTGCCTGGACCCCTGGAGTGTTCCCATCCAGACCCCGAGTGCACACCTCTCTCGTGCTCTCTCAAGCCAAAGCCTAATGAAAAACCCTTAATGCATCCCACCTCCTCATTTTGTCCATCTGATTTATTTCCCAGACAGGCTCTAAATCAACACAGCACATTTAGAAAAATCACAGGTGGGGAGGGGAGATGCCAACACATTACCTGACATGGTGAAATGCTCCACATGTGATTGGCTTTACCTCTGTCAAGATGTGCAAATGAGATGGGAGCACCCCAGGTTACCCGTAAGCCAATGCTTAATTCCACAGATCAAACCTGGCCTAAGGAGGTACCAAACTCCTGCAGCAACAGGTTCTGCCTGTCAGATGCCTCATCCTTGAGAAGGTCAGCAATGACTCTCCTGTAAATTAACAGCCTCTATTTTTGGACTCATCATTTTTTATCCTTGATGGGCATCACCTTGCCAGCTGCTTCCTTTGTAGTTTGTTTAATATTCCATGCCTGATCTCCTAAGTTTTCAGAGGGGACTGTGCTTCCATATCACCTTCCATCCTCCCCCCACCCGGGCTCAGCCCTGTCCACAGTGGGCAGTGGGAGTGGGGCTGCTCGTCCTCCCTCTGGGGGAGCTCCTCTCCATCCCCCACACAACTGGGACTGACCCCTGGCTCCTGGGACACAAGCACCTGCTGACACACCAGGCAGAGCAGCATGGCCAGGGGCCCTTGCCAGCTGCTCACAAATTGCAAAAAAAAACACCTCAACCAAAACTGTGGGTTTTTGCAGCACAGCCAAGGGCACCTTGCTGTGAGTTTACACCTGGAAATCTGCAGTGAGTGCCTGAATGAAGAACCTTGCCCTGACTTTGAGCAGCTCTCCACCCAATCCCAGGATGCCAGGCAAGCAAGATCTCGCTGCATCATCACTCATCCCACGGAGGACATCAGCAGAGGACATGCACTGCTGCAGGCTCCCACTGATGTCAGACAGTTGTGGGGCTCCAGAATCCCCCCAGACATGGGGTGCAGCCCAAGCACTCAGCTCTACGGAGCTGCCAGACCCTTGGGCAGAGCCCCTGCTATGGAACATCTTCCATAGAAACTGATTTACCTTGTTGTGTCCTGGCTCAGCTTAGCCCTATTCAGCAGTGTTGCCTTCTCACATCAAAGCCTGAGAGTCAGCAAAAAAAAAAGTGCAGCATTTTCTCATCTACATTTCTTGCAATAAATTACGTATTTGCAAACTGCAGCCTGCACCTGCACACACACAGCGTCCCCAGTGCACTGTCCTGGGAGCCCTGCCCTGCTCAGAGAAAGGTGACATTTAACTGCCACTGGGGTTGGCTTTACCTGCCCCTCCAAACAGCAAATAAATATTGTTGAACAGTTCAGAGCGTCCCGTGCTTGAGCAGGCAGGATCCCAGCTGCCTGTGCTGGCCGTGGGGTCCCCGCTGCACCACACATTGCCCATCCTGGGGCCAGCAAGGAGCTGACTCCTGCTTTGCCTGCACCTCTACAGACACTGGAATCTTTCCAACTGGCCAAGGACTTCCCACTGGGCCAGGCCGGGCCAGGACAGTAAGGCTCAATATGCAAGTAATGGTGAAAAGTTTTTATCTTTTACAAAATGTGCTGCCTACTCTCTCTTGCAGGAACAGAGAAAGTGGCAATTTCCTGCAGATCTGGGTAAATCAGCCAAGGCACTTGCAGACATTTTCAGACCAGAAGGCTCGTCTGATCCTATTCCTGCCAAACCCAAGCCTGGAGCCTCGGGCAGCCGTTTCTGAGCTGATTCAATAATTTGCAAATTGCAGAGAACAGCTCCCAGAAACCTGTGTCTCCAAACACCATGGCACTGGTGCCAAAGGGCAAGGGGAGGCTGTGAGAGGAGAAGTGCCCCTCACCAGAGCACCCACCCACCTGCTCTCCCCTGTGAGAGGACAGCCACCAGAGCGTCACCTCACTTGCATGTGGGACAGTTGGGAAAATTCATTTAGATGTAAATACAGTTCCAAATCCCAGGCTTTCAGAGCAAAACAGGAGCAAGGAGGAGCCCGCAGCAGCAGCCACCCCCCCAGAGCTCCTCGCTCCTCCCCTCCAGCTCAGGTGTGCAGGGGAGGCACAGGTGAGAAGACTGCAGGTGGAGGGGCAGGTAAGCATCACCCAGCTCTGCCGGGGAGCCTGGTGTGCTGCGCTGCTGACAAGGGACGGACATGGGCCACCACAGACTCGGCAGCTGCCACTGATCCTGCCAGGCTTGCATATGGCTCATGGAAAGCAAAATTCAATTGCAAATGCAGAACAAAGACTGAATGTGGGAGGGAAAAAAGCAAATAGGAGCAGGTGGAGGAACAGAGTCCCTTTTGACGATTCCGCTAGCAGTCCCTTCCTTTTCCTGCAGATTATGTCACTTTGATGGCCCTGGCAGCTTGCATAAGATGAAACAGCCACCGTAAAGCATTGCTTGAATTCTTGCAATCACTCCCATGGAGGCTCCTCAGTCCACGGCAGACAGAAAAAACCTCCTCAGGGTCTTGTTCTCCCCTTGAGAAATCTGTGTGACTCTTGTTGTGCTCAGTAAACCCTGCAGCAAGAGGCGCACTGAGATGTTTTGTGCACAACATGATGCTGGGGAAAAAAATAAAAAGGAAAACCAGGCTCAGACATCACGGGGCAGATTGTGGTGCAAGTTCAGAGCCAGGTTTTTTCTAAGCACTCCAGTGTCATGTTGAGCTAATTCATAAAAACCTGGTACCTGGGGGAAAGACACAATGGCAAAGTCTTCCTTGGTGTGACTAGTAAAGCACTCCCTGCCCTTGAGGCAAATGCAGGATTGGCCAATGAGTCTCAGTGTGTACAACATCCAGAGGATCATTTGGGTCCCCACCAGTGTCACTCTGCACTGGGACAGTCCCCACACACACGTGAAAGCAGGAGGAGAGATTCAGGTCACCCCCAGCCAGCCAGTCCCTCCAACACTTGCTAGCTGGTAGCTAGAGCCCATGGCCAAGGGCAGAGCAATGGCTAGAACGGGCCTGGGCTAAACAGGACAAAACCCAAGGAGCAACAGCAGGGGCAGGAACAGGCCAAGCCCAGCAGGGAGCCCCAGCGCAGTCCCCACACCCTTCATTCAGCCCGGGAGTGTGGTACAGGGGACCCAGCCACGGCTCAGCTCAGGTGAGCACCCATTCCTGCTGCTCATTCAGGACCTGCAGATTGGCTTTTTCCAGCTGTTCTGCTTTGATGATCTACCTAATACCCCAGCAAGGGAGACAAAGATATTTCAAACCAGCAAGTGACACAGGAACTCCCCAGGAATGCCGATGTTCAGTCTTTAGCACATCACTGACATCCTGCTCTCCATGGCACCAGCTGTCCTAGGCAAAGTCCCAGTGCCAGCAGCACTGAAAAAGGGGGTATGAGCCCTGCAACCCACAACTGATGTAGACAAAAAGCTTCATCCTCAGTCGCCTCACTCTGATTTTTCATGCTTATGGATTAGGGAGTGGGAGAATATTTTACAATAATGATTCCAAATAGTCATTTCTTCATTCATTTCAGTTTGGTACAAAATCACAAATTGAACCAAGAAAAAGAAAGAAACCAAAAAACCCTCAGCCTGCAGCAGTGCCCACGCTGCTTCCACCCTGAAACAGAGGTACACACACTGTGAGGTTCGGGTGCATATCTCTGACTATTTTTAACACCAAAGTTGCCAGAGCAGCAGAGTCCTGGAGGAGAAACCTCCCTGCCCGGGGCAGCCCGCATAGATCAGCGCGGGGTCAATCTCTGAGGCCAGCAGCACCCCCCGGGGGGAGGGGCGCCCGCGGAGCAGATGCCAGCTCGCCGAGCCATTTCCTAGGGNGTAAGGCTCAATATGCAAGTAATGGTGAAAAGTTTTTATCTTTTACAAAATGTGCTGCCTACTCTCTCTTGCAGGAACAGAGAAAGTGGCAATTTCCTGCAGATCTGGGTAAATCAGCCAAGGCACTTGCAGACATTTTCAGACCAGAAGGCTCGTCTGATCCTATTCCTGCCAAACCCAAGCCTGGAGCCTCGGGCAGCCGTTTCTGAGCTGATTCAATAATTTGCAAATTGCAGAGAACAGCTCCCAGAAACCTGTGTCTCCAAACACCATGGCACTGGTGCCAAAGGGCAAGGGGAGGCTGTGAGAGGAGAAGTGCCCCTCACCAGAGCACCCACCCACCTGCTCTCCCCTGTGAGAGGACAGCCACCAGAGCGTCACCTCACTTGCATGTGGGACAGTTGGGAAAATTCATTTAGATGTAAATACAGTTCCAAATCCCAGGCTTTCAGAGCAAAACAGGAGCAAGGAGGAGCCCGCAGCAGCAGCCACCCCCCCAGAGCTCCTCGCTCCTCCCCTCCAGCTCAGGTGTGCAGGGGAGGCACAGGTGAGAAGACTGCAGGTGGAGGGGCAGGTAAGCATCACCCAGCTCTGCCGGGGAGCCTGGTGTGCTGCGCTGCTGACAAGGGACGGACATGGGCCACCACAGACTCGGCAGCTGCCACTGATCCTGCCAGGCTTGCATATGGCTCATGGAAAGCAAAATTCAATTGCAAATGCAGAACAAAGACTGAATGTGGGAGGGAAAAAAGCAAATAGGAGCAGGTGGAGGAACAGAGTCCCTTTTGACGATTCCGCTAGCAGTCCCTTCCTTTTCCTGCAGATTATGTCACTTTGATGGCCCTGGCAGCTTGCATAAGATGAAACAGCCACCGTAAAGCATTGCTTGAATTCTTGCAATCACTCCCATGGAGGCTCCTCAGTCCACGGCAGACAGAAAAAACCTCCTCAGGGTCTTGTTCTCCCCTTGAGAAATCTGTGTGACTCTTGTTGTGCTCAGTAAACCCTGCAGCAAGAGGCGCACTGAGATGTTTTGTGCACAACATGATGCTGGGGAAAAAAATAAAAAGGAAAACCAGGCTCAGACATCACGGGGCAGATTGTGGTGCAAGTTCAGAGCCAGGTTTTTTCTAAGCACTCCAGTGTCATGTTGAGCTAATTCATAAAAACCTGGTACCTGGGGGAAAGACACAATGGCAAAGTCTTCCTTGGTGTGACTAGTAAAGCACTCCCTGCCCTTGAGGCAAATGCAGGATTGGCCAATGAGTCTCAGTGTGTACAACATCCAGAGGATCATTTGGGTCCCCACCAGTGTCACTCTGCACTGGGACAGTCCCCACACACACGTGAAAGCAGGAGGAGAGATTCAGGTCACCCCCAGCCAGCCAGTCCCTCCAACACTTGCTAGCTGGTAGCTAGAGCCCATGGCCAAGGGCAGAGCAATGGCTAGAACGGGCCTGGGCTAAACAGGACAAAACCCAAGGAGCAACAGCAGGGGCAGGAACAGGCCAAGCCCAGCAGGGAGCCCCAGCGCAGTCCCCACACCCTTCATTCAGCCCGGGAGTGTGGTACAGGGGACCCAGCCACGGCTCAGCTCAGGTGAGCACCCATTCCTGCTGCTCATTCAGGACCTGCAGATTGGCTTTTTCCAGCTGTTCTGCTTTGATGATCTACCTAATACCCCAGCAAGGGAGACAAAGATATTTCAAACCAGCAAGTGACACAGGAACTCCCCAGGAATGCCGATGTTCAGTCTTTAGCACATCACTGACATCCTGCTCTCCATGGCACCAGCTGTCCTAGGCAAAGTCCCAGTGCCAGCAGCACTGAAAAAGGGGGTATGAGCCCTGCAACCCACAACTGATGTAGACAAAAAGCTTCATCCTCAGTCGCCTCACTCTGATTTTTCATGCTTATGGATTAGGGAGTGGGAGAATATTTTACAATAATGATTCCAAATAGTCATTTCTTCATTCATTTCAGTTTGGTACAAAATCACAAATTGAACCAAGAAAAAGAAAGAAACCAAAAAACCCTCAGCCTGCAGCAGTGCCCACGCTGCTTCCACCCTGAAACAGAGGTACACACACTGTGAGGTTCGGGTGCATATCTCTGACTATTTTTAACACCAAAGTTGCCAGAGCAGCAGAGTCCTGGAGGAGAAAACTCCCTGCTGGGGCAGCCCGCATAGATCAGCGCGGGGTCAATCTCTGAGTCCAGCAGCACCCCCCGGGGGGAGCGGCGCCCGCGGAGCAGATGCCAGCTCGCCGAGCCATTTCCTAGGGCACAAAGTTGAACACCAAGTACAGCCCATGGCTTCGGCAATGAAAGATGAAACCGTTTGTCAGCTGTTCCCGCCGCAGACCAAGCTGCGGAGCCGAGTTACAGCAGATCTGCGCGGGAGCCCGCGGGGCCCGAGCACCGCGCTGCTGCTCCCGGCGGTGCAGCGGCGGCAGCACCGGGTGTCGGGCTCACCTGGCCCGGCCGTGCGGCCCCCGCGCACACGGGCCCCGAGCGCTCACGGTTATCCCGGTGCGCGGCTCCCGGCACCGCTCCGGACACACCGCGAGCGGGTCACGGTTATCCCGGTGCCGCCCGTCCGGCTCCCGGCACCGCTCCGGACACACCGCGAGCG
>VZRH01001284.1:251392-272396 GCA_013397555.1 Urocynchramus pylzowi | reverse complement strand
AGCCCGGCCCTCCCATCCCGCCCCCTGCGCCCAGGCTGCAGCAGCGGGACAGCACGGGGCCTCGAGCCTGTCCCTCACACCGGGAGCTGACACACAGCTCCCTCCAGGAAATGAATTGGGGTTTTTTATTAAGTAAACTGTAAATTATCTACTTCTCACTTCAGCACCTTTCCCTGGAAGTCCTTGTTTCCATGGTAATAAAACACCCAGGTCCCTCTGCCCCCTTTATCTCACCTCTCTCCCCTGCCAGTTTAATTTTCACAGGAATTATGCACAGGACAAGCTGCAGCACTTTGAGCTACTTCCCAGTCTAAGGGATGAAAGCACCATCCCTGCCAGCAGGTGTGGGATCATTCATGAGAACATTCATGAGAACATCCCTGCTGCCAGCAGGTGTGGGATCATTCATGAGAACATCCACCAGCACAGGACAGGACACGGGCACCTGCCCAAAGCCTGCAGGTTCTCTGTATCCATGCAGCCATTAGGAACAGTCCAAACAGTCCTCCTGCATCTGCTCCAGCCCACTGCCCTGGGTGGGTTTAACCAGCCTGGCCTCAGATTCTCTCTCTGGCAGTGGCACACGGGTGCAGGGCCCCTGGGGCAGCTGTTCCAAGTGCCACAGCCAGGTCAGGGTTTGGGGGGACCCTGCCACAACCAGGAATCTGTGTGTTGGGGGGCACACACAGGCTGCAGGCAAGCACATCCACCATCCATTCAAGCAGGACCTGAGCAGCTCCCGGGGAAAGATGGCAAGAAAGGCCCCCTGCTCCCCATCCACAGAGCAAGAGCCCAGCACAGAACAGGAGCTGCCTGGAAACCCCCAGCTGGGGCAGTCAATCATTAACAGTGCATGGGGCTCCCCTGGCAAAGCCTGTAATAAATGTGTTTGCTCAGGAGAAACAGCTTGCAGAGGCCACAGACCACATCTGGCAGGGAACAGCCGCTCCTGCTGCCTCGTCCTGCCTGTCACACTCCTGCTTCACCCACCTCCCCTGCCTGTCACCCTCTGTCTACCACCCTTAAGGAGATCAACATAACCTCATTTCTGGCCTTCTCTATCTAAGTGTTTCAGCAGAACCTCTAATCAGATGGATTATTTAAATGCAACAACAACAAAACCCCTATCATTGCCATAATCTCTTTCTGTATCCTACTGTAAGTCAGATAAAAACAAGCATGATGTTATTTTTGTCACCACACCACATGAATTCACCCCAGATGAACCAGACAGTGTTTCAGTGCCACCACAGCACCCATCCCGACCTACACCATGCGCATGGAGCACTCCAGAGAGCCAAGACCCAAACTGAAACCCAAGATCAGTATTTCTGTGTTTCACCAGATCTCGAGGTCCCTGGGGAGACTGAGGCAGCAGCAATTCCAGCAGACAAGTGTTGAGGTACCCACTTCCCACAGGAAAAAGTCCAACTCATTCTCCAAAGATTCAAAGATGCCTTTCTGTTTCCTCAGAACAACATCAGCTGATGCCAAACTCTGAGAGGTGGTGAGAGGACACAAGTGGGTAAGAGGAATGAATCTTGCTAAACCTGGGTGCTACCTGCACTGCCAAGCCTTTCAATAAAGTTTTTGATGGATCAACAGATCTCTTCCTGCAGAAAATACCTGTCTGCTTTCCTTCAAGCTGAAGCTATCAGTCTGACAAAATTCTCANACTTAAGTCTGGTTTCCATGGCTTTTCCACTCACAGTCCAGAAAATACTAAATGTGACAGTACTTGGAGTTTTTTAAAAAAAAAAAAAAAAAAAGAAAGATTCTATTTCTGTGCCAAATTACACCAATTCTCGAATTCATTTCCAATTAATGGAGGGGGAGGGGGTTAAGTTTAAATCTTTTAGCTCTCACATTAAACAGGCAGATTCAAATTTCATTGAGTCTCCCTCTCTGGAGACATTTTCCACATCTCTCCTCCCCTTTTCCACACAAGATAAGTATTAATCTCCTCTTGGTTTATTCTGAAGTGGCTTTGTATTGATTTTTAAAGATGTTCAATTCTCTCCTATTTGGAAATAGACAAACACTTTGAGCAGAAACTCAGGTTCCCTCTCCACCCAAACACGGCCCAGCCCACAATGGAAATAATTGCATCTGGGCTCACTGCAGCTGGTTTGTAATTTGTAGCCTGAGGACAAGATGATAGATGGTGAGGGGCTGATGTGGGCTGGGGGCGTGGGTTCCTAGGAGGGCTGGATGCTCCCACAGGCAACAGGAGCCAGGACCTCCTGCCCCACAGGACATCACCTCTGGCTGTGCCAGGCCCTGCAGAACCTGCAGGGTTCTGCCATCTGGTAGCTGTGCCAGGAGGGACCAGGGCAGGATGACAGGGACACCTAGGGAGGCACACAAGGTGCATCAGAAAGCTCCTGCCCTGCCTGTCTTCCCCATGCCTCACCCCTCCAGCTCCATCCAGCCTCCTGTTCCCACAGTGGTGCCACCAAAGCATCCATCACCTTCCTGAATGTTTGCAATAGCAATGCCCTGTCAGGGCCAGCACCCCCAGAAGCTCTCCAGATGTCCCAAAGGACATCTCCTAAGACAGAATGCTGCAGTTCAAGACATTCCAAGTCTCCCATTCCAAGTCTTCCTTTAAAACATCAGTACCACCCTGTCAGTGACTAAATTTCCTCCATGGTAAGCAGTTGCCCCCATTTTATGAAGAAATATATGTCCCTTGAAAATGCCCTGACATTTTTGCTCCAGACAAAGCAGCTTGGCAGTGAACTAGGAAGCCTGAGGGGCTGGAGGGAGCACAGGACAGGTCAGGACAATTACACACCGTGATTAACATGTCACCTGTCTGGACACTCTGCTGAGAAAGAAGGATCTGGAAACACCAGACTAGGACAAGATTGAGCCTTTATCCTTAGGAGTACTGAATCTGCCATGAATAAATGACACTATTAACATTATTATGAACCCATTAATTTATATAATAACTTTGGCTTTTGTATAGATGCTGCTGTGAGATGAAACCCCCCATAGGTGAGCAGCCCATCAATCTGCCTCAGCCACCTGCAGGGGCCTTTCACCTGCAGAGGACCCGGCCCCATGCTCACACCTGAGCTGCAGCCACAGCTGAGCCCAGCTCTGGTGACTCAGGGCTTCTCCAGCCAGAGCTGCCTCATCAGACAGTGCAGGATATGTCCCTGTCACCCTCTGTGCCCCGCTGGGCAGGAGGTATTTCTGTTCCCTCACTCACGAGGGACAGTGCCAGAAATACACGAGCTATGCCAGGCATCTGCCAGAGCCGGGCTGGAGGCACGGCCAGCCCACCCCACGGCACCGTGCCCGAGCTGCAGGGGCTCAGGCCAGCCTGGAGATAGCCCAGAGCCCTTCCCCACCACCTTGGGACCCTCCACCTGCGCCCCAGGCGCTCGCCCAGAGCCCCTCTGGGCTCTGCCTCCCACCAGAGCACGGGCACCTGCCCTGCCCAGGTGGGAGAGCTGAGATGGGGCAGCTGCGCCAGCACCAAGGACCGGGAGCCAGAGAGGAACAAAAGGAGACAATGCAACATGGCCCAAAACCCAAAAATAGTAACTGTTTCCCTGCAAAGGAGCAGCCACATCCCAATTTCCCTGCCATGGCAGAAACGGATTTGGGAGCTTGCAAACGAGGGAGAAAGCGATTATAGTGTTTCAATTGATGCTGCAGGAGGAGGATAAGAGGGCATCCACTTTTACAGAAGTATCACAAGAAATAGAGCTTTAGATTACATTACATCCAGCCCCAAGTAATCTGATTAGAAATTTATTTTATGGCTTCAGTTAGAAAGACATGAAGGAAATCCCAGGAAAGCACAGAGCCAGCTCTTCTGTGCAGGGAATGAGAGACAGAGCACAGTGAGCTTATCTCCCCAGAAATGGTGTGAGATGGGTGTGACACACCACCACGTCAGTGCTGAGAGATTGGATCCAGTGTGCCAAGGCAGCCCCAGCTCCCCCCACACGTTGGCAAGGCCCCCCAGCACAGCAGTGCCCCAGCTCCTGTGCCCCAGCACTGTGGCTCCTGTACAGAGGAGCAGAGCTGAAGTGCAGGAAAGGAGAAATTTCCCTGCTGAGCTCAAGGAGGAGCACACAGACTTGGGCTGGCCCTATCCAGAGCCCATCCCTGTGATGAGTGCAGTCCAGCATCGACCTGTGGCCAAGCAGGGCCCATGAGGGTCCATCTCCCCAGCACAATTTCCAGCCCTCCCAAGCAATAGGCAGAAAGAGTGGTCAAAGCCACAACAAAAGAAGAAAAATAAAAGAGCTCTCCCTGCAGAAAGTGCTGAGGTCAGGTGGGTCTTGTCACCCTCCCCTGGGCAGAGGGGATGCTGAGAAGCACAGCTAAGGGTGGTACTGGGAGCAACCCCTCCCTGTGCACCCCAGGCTGCCCCTGCTCGAGGGCACACATCCTCCAGAGCAGCCCAGTGACAGACACACTCAACCAGATCAGCTCCAGAGGGGGTAAGACCTGAGCCATAGCCACACCTAGAACTTTAGGAAAGCCACCAAAGAGCAGTGACCCAAGAGCAATCAGTGACAGGAGCCTGGAACACTGACCATGCCCTCAACACATGAATGCATGAGTGGGTGGTTTTCCAAGATTCGTTTGTCAAGGAACAAAGCAAGCTACGGGTACAAGGAGTCTCTTGTACACCTCTCCCATCCATTGTGTGCCATTGGCCATGAGCCAAACACTGTTCTGTAATTGAGACAGCCCAAGTGAGTCACCCTTGGGCTCCTCCTGCCCAGCAGCCTGGCTGTGTGGTGGCAACTGGGGGCAGCATCAGCCGCCACACAGCTGACACAGAACGAGGTAGTCATGGCCATGACAGCAGCACAATTACATGGAAATTGTATTCCTGGTAATTTGGGGTATTTCTCCCTGTGAACACAGGCCTCCTGAAGAGATGAGCTCCAAGATTTCAGCATCCAATTAAATTAGATCAAATCAGCAGAGGAAATTAGTCTTTACAGCATGAGCAGATCCTCTGAATTTTACTAGCAAATCAGTGAGTTAAATGTCAGCATTCATCATTAACATCCCTAATAAAGTCAGATTTGGGAGGCACAGCCACTAACATGTGCCACTCGCCCAGTGTTCCCAGCACCCTGCCCTGCTCCCCGTACGGAGCAAAGGCCGCCCCTGAAGCCATTGTGCCAATCAATCACCACTGGAATCCTGCCAGGAAGCTCAGGATTAGACCCAAACTTTAGCCTCAACGGAGCAATGCCCTTCCTGAGGATGCTGCAAGGGATGTGGGAGGAGGTGGTGGGCAGCGAGGGGCTCGTGGAGCAGGTCCCAGTGCCACAGGGGTGGCAGCAGGAGCAGCAGCCGCACCTGGGCCCCCGCGACTCTCCCGGAGATGGCACCATCTCAATTACCCACCTCCCTCACACACCTTGTTTGATGTGAAAGCATTAAAAGACATATAATTTGCGGAGCTAAAACACAGGTATTATCTCTGACACATCCGTACTACAGGGAACGTTCTGAAGTCAATCACATCCAGGGGTTTCTGCTGCTCTACAGATTTTTCCTTGCCTCTTGCTTCAAATAAGAAAAGATGGGAAATGAAGCAATTTTTGGCTGTAGATTCACCATCTTCCTCTTCAAATCACCTCACACTGTGCAACCTCATCAATGATTGGGAACAAGAGACCCAGATCAGCTTGTCAGGGCTTTAGAAAGTGGGCTCTGCATTCCAAACTGGAAAGGATTAACACTATATTGCTGCAGGAGAAAGGAGCTGTCATAGTCCCTGGTGTGACACCAGTAACATTTGAGAGGAACGAGACAGGACAGTGCCTGAAAGGACTGACCTTTGAGACTTCACAGAGACTCAGAATATAGCTCTGACCTATTCAAGTACCTGTCAAGCCTCTACAAGTCTCTTCTGGGTGGGAGCCTGAGATGAGCCATGTTTTCACTACCAGCTTCGGAAGATGTGAGTTCCTTGGATATGGTGTGGGTGGCTGAGAGCATCACAAGCCCCACTGGAAATAAAACAGCAGAGATGGAGAGGCCATTTCCAGCGCAGGAGCGTGGCACAGGCACGCCGCTGGGTGCCAGTGGCCGCCCATCCCTGCCAGGACAGAGGCCGGGCCCCTGCCAGCCGGCAGGAAAGGCGACAGCCGGCAGGAGCGGTACAGTAATTAACGAAATTATCATCAGGAACAAACCACAGGCTTTGGCAGAATGCCTGCACTGCCACGCCGGCACTGCCTACCCTGCTCTGGGCTCCTTGGCTCGGCAGACATGGGGCTGCTCACGGTCCCAAATCACACCCACCCTGGCAGCGAGTGGGCACGCGTCCACGGCCAAGGGGAGGCCAGTGGGAACACGGCCAGGGCCGAGGGGAGGCCAGCAGCCACCCCAGGCGGGGCAAGAGCCCCTGCAAACCCTGCCTGGGTGACCTCTGTGCCTCCTGCAGGCAGGGAGTGAGCCGGCAGATGGTGCCTCAATCACCGCAGCCCTCGTGGCTCCCTCCACCCATCACGACAATATTTGCTCTCAGAAGGTGGCTGCTCTCTGAGCAACTGCCCTCGGGCTGCAAACAGCCCCCAGCCTGACAGGCTATAAATATGGCAGGAGGAAAAACCAGCACAGTTTATTAGTTCTGAGACAGAGCTAAAAATAGACCCATGTGGGGCTGCTCAGTCCTCTGGGCAGATGTAATTGTGGATAATCTAGCTCTAAATACGGGAAGGCTGTCTGACAGCAACAACAACATTTTAGCATATGGATGGGGCGGCACTCAGGGAGCGCGGCGCTGCGCCGCCCCCAACGGCACCGGGAGCAGCACCAGACCCCAGCCCACCTCTCCTGTCCTGAGGCTGGGCTCTCTGCAGGAGCAAACCCTCACATGAACCCAAATATCTACAGCAGGCCACTGAGAGGAAAGCATAGGGTCAAATACCAAGGGGGAGCATCAGTGGAGCTGTGCCAGTACCCATTCCCCCGGCCTGAAATTTTATATAGCTGAGGCTTACCAGATTAAATGGCTGAAACACTCCAAGTCCTCAGAGCTGACAGCACCTTCCTCCTCCTGTGAAAGCTGCCTCTGTCCCAGGCAGGCTGTGAGACGTGCTGGGAGGATGCTATGTGGGTGCAGGGCTGGGTGTGGGCAGGCAGCCAGGCCGATAACTGCCCTTCCACGAAGAGGGAAGCGCTCCCGCCTGCCTGCCACAGATAGCAGGGAGACGTTGGGACTGGCTGGATTTTGTAAATCTCCCACCAGTCCTTGGGCTGACGGGGAAGGACAGACCATGGCCCTGCCACCATCCTGGCAGGCAACTCAAGCAGCTGATGGCAAGCAGGGCCGGTGGCAGCCACCAGCCGTGGCAGCAGCAGAGACCTGTCACCATCCCTGGGCACACACCTGCAGTTCCCTGGCACTGCAAGGGGCTTCATCCCAGCAGGCACCCAGCCACAGGCCTGCTGCCAACACAAGGACTCCTTTAGCCATGCTCAGCCATGGCTCTGTGAGCTGCCACAGCCCTGCACTCTGCTGGGTGCACACCTAACACCCACCCAGCACTGACCCACTGAGAGAGACAGCCCGGCCTCCTGCTCCTCCAGCTCAGCACTGGTTTTAACTGAGTTTAAAGTTTTCTGCAAGTCCAGAGCATCCCTGGCACCCTGGCCCTGCATGCTCAGTCCTTCCCCAGGCACACTGGCAGGAGGGAGTCACTGCTAGGCTCCAGACCTGGGACAGCCACCCAGGGCATGCTGCTGCTGGGGGTCATTGCTGGGGTTTACACTGGGCTGGCTCCACACCCATCAGCAATGGAGAGGAGCAGTTCCAAAGGCATGGAGATAGGAAGCCTCCCTGTGTGCTGCAGCTGGCTGCTTTGCAGTAGTTTTGACAGCATTTCCTTTGCATGTGCTTCTCCGGCTAAATATAATTGCAAAACATACATTTACATGCAATTATCTATTTATGAAGTGCTAATAAGTCAAAGGAATTTACTTAGATGCAATCTGCTCGCCAGACCTTGTCCTCACAGGACCCAAGCACAAACCTCCAAGATCAGTGCAACAGTCAGTGCAGCCAACTCCAAGATGCTAAATCATTCCCACATCTTCCCATTAACTCAGCTCCAGCCCATCAAATATTAAAGAGCCTCAAGCCTGGACACAGCTCTTTTTATGAAGGTCGAGTAAATCTTTCATCTCTTCCCACCTTCATCCTCCTGCTCCCATCAGCAGAGGAGCATCACATGCTCTTTCATGTGAGTTCTGACTGCACACATTCTGACTCCCAGTAATTGCTGTACATGGCTCCTCCATTCCTCAGAGACATGATTATTTTGGTGCTATTTTTGCTTTATAAGGCTAAAAGAAGAGGTGACTCTGCCTGACGGATGGGCTTTTTCACTGATTTTTTTTGTTTAACACTCTGTGGTTTCTCAGTACACCCCATCAATACCAATGAGCAAATAACCAGAGCACGAAGGCTGAGGAGCTGTCAGCAGGGAAAGGGCTGGTGAGCCCCCATGGGACATCACCCTACCAGCTTGTTCCACAGAGGAGGAGGAAGGGCCCCACAAGTCCCCATCCTACTTTTCCACCTCCAGCATCCCCAATACAAGGATTTTACAAGGCGAGGGGGCTCAAGGGTCTCTGCCTGCTTTCTTGGGGACTCCTGCACTTGCTGGGCTGCTGTGAGAGGCAAGCAAACCCACCTGGCTGGCTCACCTGGCCAGAACTGCTGTTTGACATGCAAAGAGCCTTTGCAGGCTGATGTTTTCCTCTAGGGTGACCTTCCCACCAGGGAAGCAGCTTAGCTGCCATCTGGCTCAGGTCTTCCCTTCCCACCAGCACAACCTGACCTCAAACACCCCATGTTTGACTAGGGCTGCATGGAGCTGTGCCCCCAGGAGAACCAGGGGGACCCCAGGAACCTGGAGACACTTCCAGCTCCCTACAGAGACTTCATGTGACACAAGAAAACACCAACACCAAGCCAAGGCTGGGGAGCTGCTTCTGGACACGATTTCCCTTTTGCCAGCCCAGGGGATTCAGCAGCTGCAAGTGCTTTCCCCTGAAGTGGGTAAGGAATAAAAAAATGTAACAGAAAAGCAGGGATCACAATGGAATTGGGCCAAACCAAACCCAGGGTCTGCAAATGCCAAATCCCACTTACTGCCCAAGTGTCTCAGTCCCCATCCCACAGCTCCCTGGGGCCAGCCCAGTCCCAGCAGCTCTCAACAGCCCCAGCACCCGAGCACAGCAGCACCAGTGCCTGCTTCCACCCCTGGGGACGTGCACCCCTAAAAACAGTCAGCAGAGGATCCCCAAGCCCTCTCCCAGACTCTTCATCCCCCAGAGACTGCCTTTGGGCAGGAGCATATCTCAGCTCCCCAGAGCAGCCCCTGGCTCCCCACGGCAACCAGAGGCTCAGCTTCCTCCTGCCGCAGGGCAGGGGGCTCCAGAGCCAGGACATTCAAACCCGGGCGGTGGGACAGGGCACACCAGCCCCTGGCACGGGCAGGGCACTGGGGCAGAGCCAGACCCGAGCTCCAGAGCTCCCCAGGCGCTTCACAGAGGCCGAGCTGTGTGGCTGCTGGGCAGCAGCTGCCCGGGAATACTCGAGCCCTGTACAACACCTTCCCTGCCCACCTGCAGCCCTGGCACCTTTGCCTGTCAGCAGAGGGGCCAGCTGAGCGCTGCCTGTGCTGCCAGGGCCCCCCAGCATCCCGCTCCCGACACCCCCTCTGCAGTGCCTGCCCAGCTCTCCGGTCCCTCAGACACATCACGGTTACCATAGGAACTAATGCAACCCGAACTGAAGAAGAAAACGGAGAGACGGGCCGAGGGAAAACTGCTGTGATGCCCCGGTGCCAGCTGCGTGGGTGAGTTTATCCTGGCTCTGCGTGGGCGAGTCGGTCCCATGCAGCACCCTGCACCTCTCGGCCCTGCCGCTGCCGTGCTCCCGGGGCCACTCCAGCCCCCTCTGCCAGCCGGGGCTGGTGCCCGCAGCAGCACGAGGCTCCCTCAGGTGCCCCGGGGCATGCGGAAAGCAGCTCCGATTTTCGGTAATACTTATGCAGGGAAAGAAAACTTCCGATGCCTGGTGCCTCTGTGCCAAGGGTTAAACCGGGACACAGACAGAGGCTGCAGCAATGACAAGAGGGCGCTAAAAACCCAAAAGTTTGGGTTTATAATATTTTTATAATTTTAAAAGCTTTTGCAAATACGAAACGTGGCTCTGGCTGAGCCCCAGTTACAGAACCGCTTAATGAAGCAGCCTACCCACAGAGCAGAAGCACCACGGGGTTGTGGGAAGCATCAGCTGCAAACAGCAGTGATGTTCATCAAAAGCTGTAAGGAAACTCCCTCCTCTGGCCAGGGCAGGAAAGGTAGAGATAGAGAAACGTGGCCCCAGATCCTCACCCTGGCCAGGCAGGAGCATGGCAGCGTGCCCGCAGCACTGGTGCAGCACTCCAAGCACGGCTCCAGCTGCCTGGCACGGTGGAGACAGGAGGGTACAGCGGGGTTCTGCTGCAGAACTGCTGCAACAGCCCTCGAAAAACCATCAGGGCACAGGGTACAGCAGAGTGCAAAGAGCAGCTCAGTCCTTCTGAGCTTCACGGAAGAAGGAAAGTTTGCAGAGAATTCCCTCCGCTCCCCAAAGTGGTAAGCATTGATTTAAACTTCTCATTAGTTCAGCGCAACCTGAGCAATGAGCGTAGCCCAGCGATTCTGCTGTGCCATTTACAACGGGCATTTGCCGGCTCGTTCAGGCAGCAGCTCCCCCAGGCTTTCCGGATACTTTTCCATTAATGAATAATTTGCACAATGATTACAGAGGGGAACCGCATGAGCCATCACCCTATGCATTGCCTGGAGCCCAGGGGAGGCTTGGCCAGAGCATTTCTGTATCAGCACAGGGTGCAGCTGACAGCGCTGGAGCTGCACGTGTGCTCACGAGGGGGAACCCCGAGCCGGGGTTCCAGGAATCCAGGACCCAGAATCCAGGAGAGGGGAGGGTACACTGCAGTGGGAGGGAAGGGATCAGTACCCAGGATGTACAGCCAGGAGGACAAAGCTGGTGGGAACAGGAGGCAGGTCCCAGACAGCCACGAGTGCTGGGGGAGCAGAGAGCATCGGTGCCACCGCTCCCAGACCTTCACCACCTTCTCTTCCCCGAGGACACATCCCAGCAGGATGGTGACCTCACACAACTCTCTCCATCATAGCACAGGACCTGGCCCAGTAACCACCTTGCCAGAGCTGCACAACCCACAGCATCCAGCAGTGTCCAGTAGTGTCCAAATCCAAGATGGACCCACCAAGCAACACTGCCAGCCCACAGACCCTTCTGGGCCCCCGGAGCATCTCCATCCCCTCCAGAGCAGTGCCCAGCACCCCTCAGCAGCACAGGAGAGGAGCTGGGTCACAGGCACTCACTGTTCCACTCACCACCTCTCCAGGTTAAAAAAACAAAACACAAAACCTCCAGACTTCACTGGATTTACACCCAGAAGCTCAGTGCCAGCCTGACCTGCTGATTCCCACCCCCATTACCCCCGGGGCAGAGCTGGTGCCCTGTGGGTCTCCCTACGCACACCTCAGCCCACTGATCCCACAGCAATCGTGTCACCGTGTTTGTTGTCATCTCCCAGTGCCTGATTCACTTCAGGAGAACAGGCTGGGACAGGCAGAGCGCATGTCCTGGAGTGGGTGGGCATGGCTGGGCTCCACTGCACCAGCTGGAGCGCCCAGGAAAGCATCCTCCAACACCGAGCCAGCTCCCAGCCCCACGCGCCCGCGGGAAATCAGCGCGCGAGAGAAGAGCCAGGTACTCACTTGATCTTCAGGCTGGCCAGCATTGTCTTGTCGATCCTGAGGAGAGAGCAGAGGAGGGTGTTACTGCAGGCACAGGGCTCCAGATGTAGCTGGGAGGGGGTTGGCTGCTGGGGGCTGCTGCCAAACACGACCTCAGCACATCCTTTGGAGGTGCCAGCACTCCGGCCGACACCACGATCGCCACAGAAAGACTTCATCAGAAAACAAAATCAACCAAGATTTAACCCAAAATGAAGCCTGGCAGCAAGCAAGAAAAGATCCCCCTCGTTCTTTCCTGGTGCAGAACTGCTGCCTCCCAGTCTGGAATGCCAGAGGTGAGCTGGGAAGCAGAGCAGGGCACCGCCCGTGTCCCAGCTCTCTCCAAAGCACAGCTGCCACAAACCACATATTTACAGACAATGGACCTGTGGCAGCCCTGACGTGCTGGCAAGGTCCCCCCAGACCCCACATCTTGCAACCCAGCCCCAGGCAGACAAAACACAGAGCAGCCCCATCACTGCCAGCCCCAGCTGGCTCATGTGGGACCAGGAGCCCCAGTTGCTTCACTCATTCTGGCACTGGTAATGAGTGCTCATCTCCTCAGAGTCATTGTGGTTACAGTCATATTAATATTAATTAATGCAAATCATAGTAATGTCTCAAAATGCAAAATAATGTCTTTTGGCAGCCACTGAAAATGCTCTGTTATCTGCCACATGGAATCAATTCCACATCTCAAAAAAAAGATCAAAATAAGCAAATTTTTGATCTTTTTTGATCATTTTTGATCTAAAAAGAGCAAAATAACACCCCCAACACCCTCTTGTTTTGCACTGTGATCACAGAGAACACAGCATGGCCACAGAAATGCAGCTTCCCCCACTTGCAGCTTTACCTTCTCCACCCCCAGGCTGGGCTTTGCTGTCAGGAGGGGGCTGCACCCCCGGGTGGCACAGGGGTCCTTGGCACTCTGTGCCACAGGCTGAGCCTGGCAGGCACTCGGGCACAGGTACCATTACCTTTCCCAGGGTCCCTCACCCTCACAAAAGCCCACGGCCACGGGAGCTCTGTTCCAGGCATTTCCCCAAGCACCAGCCTCCGTGCTCTGCTCTGGAGATCCAGCATGCTGCTGCTCCTAAAAATAGATCTAGGGCACCTGCTCTTGTGACTCAATACCTTACAAGCCTGCCCAGACCTTGTTGATCATTAAATCACATTGAACATCAGAGCATACCGGGGAACAGAGCTCTTTCCAAACTCAATGGCAGAGGCAAAGCAGCTCAGGGACAGTGGGTGGCTGGGGCAGCTCCCACGGGACCTGTCCCTGAGTGAGGGCTGCACCAGTGGCTCCATCCGGAGTCACGGCAGGAAAAAACAGTTGTTGTTATTTGGCCTCCTAGAGAGAGATGGGGAGAAGAAACAACAACAACCAAAAAAAAACCACCAAAAAAAACTCACACAGGAAATAAACTCCCATGTTTGGGAAACCACAGTTGCAGTGTGGCTGTGAGAGCCGTTTGTCTGCCCTGCCCTGCCCTGCCCTGCCCTGCCCTGCCCTGCCCCAAAGGCGGCAAAATGAAACTTCCCACAGCCCACAGCCCGGGGCTCCCCGGGCCTGGGCAGCGCCAGCGCCGGGGGCAGCGCTCAGGGCTCTGCACACCATCTGCATGCCCACAGCCACACTGGGGCACCGCACCTGTCCCCTCGCTGGCAGCAGATGCAGCCGGCGGAGAGTTTGAAAAATAGCAATTTCCAGCGCAGCAGAGGCTGGAAATAGCGAGTGCAGCCACAGAGGAGGCGGCTGGGTGTGCCCGGGCACCTCACACGCGGCCCCACAGGAAGGGCGGGTCGGCCGGGACCGTGAGAAGATGCGGGCGCAGGTACGGGGCTGTGGCAGGTCCCTTCTTTTCCAGCACACGCCCAGGGAAGGGCTCTCCCGCGGCGCACAGAGCTGTCCAAGGGCTGCGATTCGGCCTCCACAAAATGAGCCCACATATCACAAAACTTATTTGTACAGAAGTCTATCCAAGCGCTCCCTTCCCGTTTTTAAGTAAAGAAAACCCACTCCGGCCACGGCAGCTCTCTTGGCTTCAGCGAGGCGTGTGCTCCATCCCGGGGGACCCTGCCAGCGCCTCGGCGCTCCCGCTGCCCTCGCAGTTGCTCAGCATTTCCCCCGGCCGCTCTCAGGCAGCTCCAAGAACACGGCACCACATCCCCCAGGCGCCGGGGCTGCCGCTGGCCAGTGCCAGCCCCTGAGAACGGGGAGGGTGCAGAGCAGCCTGCTGCCCCAAACACCATCACAGCCGTAACACACTTGGAACAGGCGCAAAACACCTCGGAGAGGAGACCTGAAGAGAGGGCAGAGGGAGAACCGTGTGGTTTCCTCAAGCTGCTTCCCCACAGAGGGACAGCTCTCAGAGGGAGCAGCCAGGAGCAAACAGTCCCGCTGAGCAGGGGGTGCAGGCAGCAGCCGCGGTGCTCTGCTGAGGGCACACAAGGAAGGGATGACTCCTGGAGGTGCCAGTGCTGCTGCGAACCTGCCCTGGACCGGGAGGGAGCTTGCTGCACACGCCAAGGTGCCCAAGGTGGCTGTAAGCATCGCTGTGTGAGTGCAGGAGGAGCAGGGAAAGCAGCGAGAGCGAGGTGCGGGGCAGGCACTCGGGCAGGTAAGGTGCCCCAGGAGCGCGGGGAGCGCCCCTGGCTGCCCCTCAGCGCAGAGCTCACGGAATGCTGCGGAAGGGCCGGAGCTGGGCCAGGCTTGCTGCGGGCACAGGGGCACCAAGGTCCCTCCCGAGCCCGCAGGCTGGGCTCCGGCACGGCCCGAGGGAAGGCTCTGCCGCGGGGCACCGCGCCCGGCGGCTCCTGCTGCGAGAGGAGGGCGGGAGGGCTCCTCACACGGCTGCCGGCAGGGCGAGGGAGGAAGGGGAAGGCACCCACCAGCCGTAGCCGCCGAAGGAGACGCTGCGCTTCCTCTGGAACATGTTGGTGGCCCGGTGCTGCCAGGGCGCTGCGGCCACGGGGACAGCGGCGGTGGCACAGAGGCCACGGGGACAGCGGCGGTGGCACAGCGGCCACGGGGACAGCGGCGCTTTCCGCCGGCTGTGCCGGGCGGGGGGACCCCAGCACGTCCCGGGCAGCCGCCCCCAGCGCAGCAGCGCATGCACACACGCGCACACACAAACGCCACAAAAAAAAGTCATTTCCTTTTCTTTTCGTGGCCACAGGCTTTTCGCAACCTCACGCTGCAAATATCGTATTTCTCCTAATGGCAGGACCACCAGCAGTGCCGCACGGGCAGCGGGGCTGAGCCGCGGACACCGTGCCACCCACAAACATCGTTCCCTGCGGCTGCCCCGGCCACTAGGGCCCGACCCAGAGGGTCACTGGCGGCAGCGTGGTGGTCTGCCTCTTCCTCTCTGTGCCCAAAATGGTAGCGCTGCAGCCACAGCACCAGGCTGGCTCCCTGGTAGGGGAACCTCCACCCACCCCTCCAGTGCCCCTCAGGGGACATCCCACTAAAGGCATCAAACCTCAGTAAGCAAAACCCCATCACTTCATCTCTCAGGGCAAACAGACCCCACCATCCCAGAGCCCAGCAAGGCATCCCCCACTAGTTCCCATGCAGCTGCCTGCAGCACACAGGTTTCCCATCCTCTGGCTCCCTGGCAGCTCTGTAAGGATGAAGTGGCATCTGCAGCCTGAGAACCTCCCAAACACCCCTGTCCTTCAACAGCCAGGCTTCAGAAATCCCACGGCAATGGAAATGCTGACATCTAGCTGGGTATGAGCTCCCATCCCTCACAAATGCCCAGAAAACAGATGCTGTTCCCTGCACCACACTTTGGGCGTTGTAAGGCACAGCAGAGCCTGGGGAGCTGAGCCCGGCTGCAGGGGTGGGCATGGTGCCCAGGGGCTGAGTGTGGTGCCCAGGTGTCCTCACACCTTTCAGCTCCCCAAACCAACCACCAGTGCCCACCTGCACCCACTCAGAGCTGGGCACACCGGGGGATCACCCTCTGCCAGTCCACGTGAGGGGGAGCGGTGGGAACGCCGAGCCCCCCTGGGGCAGGGGGAGCTGGGCAGTGCTGGGGCCACAGCACAGCACTGCAGCCAGGACGGGACAGGCTGCTCAGCCACGCAGCCTCTGCCATGCCCACGGGATCCAGGAGCCCGTGTCCTGGAGCCACTGCAGCTCAAAGGCCAGAAAGAGCCTCTCACTGTCCAGGTCCCACCAGATCACTCACCTCTTACCCCAGTGATCCAGTGCCTGGTGTGGACTCACAGCATCCCCTTGCCCTGGCACTCCATGCAGTGCTGGCTCCCGGGTCAGAGGCAGCTCTAGCCCAGCGTTCTCATACAAACACCCAAAAGCTTTAAATTGAGAGGCACTTGAATTCTATCTGATGTGTGAAAAAAAGGGGTGGGGGGAGAGAGGGTATAGGGAGCTGGAGAGAGAAATCACTCAGCTCCAGGGAGAAAACTTGGACTGAAATCCAGCTATTTCAACTCCTACTTTTCTGCCCACAGCCTTAAAGGGATGAAACGATGGAAGTTCTTTTAATTTTAGAGCTCCTAAGGACATTATTTTAAAAAAAAAAAAATGTTGCAGGCTTTGAAGCCATAATTCAGGTGCTACAAAATATCTGGAGCAGTCATTTGCTTGGAACACATTTGTTCCTGGCCTGTATGATCCATGCCAAAGCTCTGCACCAACAGCAGTGTGACGTTATCCTCTCGCTTCATCTTCCCCCGGGTCATGTCTTCCTTACTCTCCTCCCAGCTGATTTCTGCTCAGCTCTACCAAGCTGCTCACAATTAAAATGTCTGAAAACAAAAGCCTTGGGTACAGCCAGGCTCTGCCTCACATTGGAGCGAGACCCAGTGTGGCTGGGTGGAGGTGACAGGGAAGCAGGAAGGGTAACAGGGACACAGCAGGGCAGGACGTGACCTGGGATCCCCTTTGCTGGGAGATCACCTCAGTCACTGGGTCATAATCGCTCCTGCAGCTCTTCCTCAGGTCACGCCAAAGCACAGGGTAGCCCCCCATGCCTGCCCCAGGATTTCAGAGCACAGGAGGGCAGACCCTGGGACGGCCAAGGGGAAGCATCTCCATTTCCTGCTGCCCAGGAGGGATACCCGTGGCTGGCAGTGGTGAAGTGGAGCTCTTCCTGCTCTCCATCCCCACACAACTGGCATCCCCCCAGAGCCACATCAGCTACCACAGATCCAGGTGGCAAACTGCATTTGAACCAGGCAAAGGTTAAAAACACACCAGGGAGCCAGCCTCAGCTCCCCCGAGGCCGCCAGCCTCCCTGGCTCCCGGGTACCACCGAGGGGGTGTGTGGCACCACACACCTCCTGCCCAGCACCACCTCACCCGCAGGGGCGTGCCTCCAGAAATAGTCTCTGCAATGACATTTTCTCACTTCCCCTCTTCCCCCCGAGGTATTTCACACAGGCTCAAAAACAACCAGGAAAAAACCTTCTTACTTTCAGAGCAGGCACAAGCAAATCATAACTGAGCAGCCAAAATTAGGGAACAAAACCCTGGGGGAGGACAACTCCTCAGTACCATCTGCACCAGTCTAAATTAACATCTCCCAGGGGCCTCTGCCAGAATCAGGATCCCATTGCTCCAATCCAACCTGGTGAGCAGCCCCTGCCTGCTGGGAACAGTGCCACACTGCTGGTGACACCTCAGAGCAGCGCTGTGCCCAGCAAGGGCAGCATAATTCTTCCCTTTCTTACTGGGGTAAAAGACTGATTGCATCATTAGTGCTTTAATATTGCCTGCGGCACTCTGAGGGCATTCAGCTTCCTATTATGATTCTAAAGAAGGTTGTGGGCACCCAGAAATATTAGATTTTGTCCTGACAGGAAGAACATGCCGTGTGCATCATCAGCTTGACCTACAGAGCAAAAGAAAACAGTGTCCAAATTACCTCTGACTCAGTTCATGGAATATTTTAAACACTATTTTCTCCCCTTTATGGTACTGCTGAAGTGAAAAGAGAAACTCAATGTCTTAAATGCAGCTTCCCACGAACCCCAGCTTGCTCTCAGGGGTGGCTCTTCACTGTCCAACAGCTCCAGACCAGAAGGACAGAGAGGGCTCCTTCAGCCACCACGCTGGGGAGGGGAGGCTGTGTGCCACCCAAGAGGACAGCTTCAGACAAAGGACAGGAAAGCCAGAGCCCTTCCTGAGCCCAAGGCCACGCACAGCTCAAGCTGCAAACCTGCTCCAGCTCCTCTTCCACGTTCTTGAGAAACCACTGATGGCTCATGGACCCGTCCCTGAGTCTGAAGTGATCTGACCACTCCTGCTGATTTCTGTGGAAATGGCTGAAAAACAGATCCTGAAGGAAGCCACCACGCGACCTGCAAAGCATCACTTCTCAGGCAGTTGGCACAGAGTGGTACTTACACCAGGTATGGCAGCACCAGCTTTCCCAGCAGCCCAGGAAGCACCCAGCACAGAGGAGAGAAACCCAGGAAGCCAACAGGTGCTGGCCAGGTGGCTGTGACCCCCAAAGCCCCGCTGGTCTCTCCCACCAGCACATGAACCAGCTCTTTGCTGCAGAGGGACACAGATCATGTCCCATCACAGCCCTGTATGCAGAAACTCATCACACTCCTGGGCTCCCAGGCTCAGTGAATTCCTCTCAGCCCACTGAATTTAATGTACAGCATTGCTTGTTTTCTCAAGGCCACCCATTTTAGAGTCCTGCCTTGCTAGCAAGGGCATGAAATTCCTCTCTCATGATAAGGCATGAAAAGGCTCTCTGGGAAAAGCCTGTTCAAGCACACAGATTTTCTGTGCCTGTTTTCTCCACCTCTTCCAACCACCCCCTTCCCATGCCAGTGGAGCCTGAGGGAGGATGCTTCAGGGAAGCAGCAGAGGCTCCCATCCTCGTGCAGTCTGCCTCCCCAGGACCCAGCAGGAAGGTTGCTCTGTGCAGCCACACAGTGCCCACCTGGGTGCCTTGCAGAGGATGCTCCAGAGACAGGCAGGCACCACCGCCCCCACCGTGCTCCCCTGTGTGCCTGGTGGCATCCCTGCTGCAGCCAGACGAGCAGCTGCCACGCCAGCACCAGGTCCCTGGGCGCTGTCACCATGGCTACCTGCACATCACTGCACATCCCAGTCCCCACCGCCTGCAGGAGCAGCAGCTCAGCTCCTTCGCCCAGGCAGTGCAGGGGCTGCTGGAAGGAGGATGCATTGGGGCAAACCTCCCACAAAAACCTGTTCCCAGTGGCAGGCTGGCACTGGCAGCTGCGCCAGGAGCTGGAGAGTGTTTGGCCCAATTCACACAACAAACACGGAGCAGGGGGGTGGCTGCAGCCAGTGAAGAAATTGTGGAGAGACAGAAAAAGAACAGCTCAAACTGAAAACCAGGGCTGGGAAAACGTGGGGGCGGGATGAAAGCATGGGAATGAGAGAGACCTGAACATGCTTTGGCTGGAAATTAGGAGGTTTCTAATTTTCAATACAATCAATCTCTGGAACAGTCTCCTAATTATGGAAATAAAGGAATCAAAAATACTCCAACCCCCTCATCGAGACTCAGAACATTTAAGATGTACCACAAGATGGTGAAGTCTAGTGGAAGGTGTCCCTGTCCACAGGAGGGGGTTGGGAACTGGGTGACCTTTGCAGTCCCTTCAATCCAAACCATTCTGTGACTCTACCATTCTGTGGTGCCCGCAGCAGCAGGGCGCTGGGCTCCTGACCCAGCATGTGTCCTGGCACCTTCCCTGGCAAGGGCTGCTCCTCTCAGACACCCCTGCCCTGCACCCCGGCCTCAGCACACACGGGGAGCCGGTGGCTGCCCGAGGCTGAGCTGCACTGGCACAAGGTCAGACCTCAGCAGCCAGGGCTCAGGTTTGAGGCCAAACATGGACACTCTGAACGTTGCAAACAAGCCACATGGGGCTTGGACTTGAGCTTTTCCAAATCCTGCTACCTCTTGCCAGCATCACCTGTATTTTTCAACCATTTTGGGTGGGCTTTTCAAGAGCTGGGCTGAAACCAAATCACAGTCAAGGAACAGTCCTTCTGGCATCCAGCTCAGAGGCAGATGTTAACTCCAAGCAAGGATTCATCTACCCCCACAAAACTGCAAAACTGTCTGTGGAGAATGAGCTGGTTTTAGCCCCTGGAAAAAATGTCTCTCCTCCTGTTGCTGCTGAAGTCCTGTTCCTGTTTCCACAGCAGCAGCAGCCACCAACCACCAGAGCATCTGACCAGGTACACGACAGGCAGCAGCAGCAGCAGAGGGCCTCTGAGCAGCCCTCAGGACCCCGCTGCCATACAGATATGCTTGGGGATGAAGGGAAGGAAGGGTGACAAAACAAACAAGCAAAGAAAAAAGGCATTTTTGCTGCTATGGTTATCGTCTCTAGTGGGAGGAACCGGCAGCAGGGGAGAATGCAGTATCTGTGAAACGCGGCGTGTGCAAGCGCGAGCCGGCTGCCTGCAATCACACCGCGTGTTGGATCTCCATTTAAACTCCTTGGCGTTATTCCAACCTTCAATAAACCGTGCCTTGTGGACAGATATTGTGTCCCTTCTGCTACTAAAACAACAAGCAGAGTCTTAAACAAAACAGCAGAGCCCAGAGCGGCACAACCTGGCAGGATCCATCTCACAGCCTGCATTTGCCAGGGATGCAAGCAACATCTCACGCAGCCCTCAGAGGCTCTGTGCAGCTCCACGCCAGGCACATCGGTGCTCTGCCTGTGGGAACGAGCAGGACGAAGGGAAATGCTCAGCCTGGTGAGCAGACATTGCACCGCTTTCCTGTCGGGGATGAGCTGCAGCCTCGCACAGGGACAGCGGCGTGGAGGATCTGGCCTGGGGCGTGCAGGGAGGCTCAGACGTCCCTTTTCTGTGCGATCGCCTGGGGGTCCCCAGCCAAGGAGGTGCCGGGGGAGGCAGGACAAAGCCCCCCGCATGCGACCGGACCCCACTACCCCGACCCCCGGGGACAGCAGGCAGAGCCCCGCACGGACTGCTGGAAATCGCCTCCTCCAATGGTCAGTATTTTAAGAGCGGTTCTGGCAGCCACTTCACCGTCCTCCCACACACGGTCCCGGTCCACCGTCCCCAGCCCAAAGCCTCCGTACAGCCCCCGGCCCCAAGCCCTGCCCTTGCCCCGCGGCTCCGAACGCAGGCGGAGAAGCCGAGAGCCGTGGAGGCTCCGCCGCG
>VZRH01001284.1:164868-224157 GCA_013397555.1 Urocynchramus pylzowi | reverse complement strand
GGGCGCTGCCGGCCGGCCGCGGGAGCGGAGCTCGTTCCGGGCACCGCGTGGCGCTGCCCGCGGACGGACGTGCGGGTCCCGGGGGTGGTGGGAGCACAGGGCTGGGTTCTCCTGCAAGTTGGGGCTGCGGGCGCCACTGACATGTTAGAAAATACTCCTGAGCAAGAGCTTTCCTGGAAAGGGCAGAGGCTGGTTCGACATCTCAGCTGGAAACTGCAGGTTTAACTCATTATTTGCTGGCTGTTCTTGCTCTGCGTTGGAGCCCGGGTGGCTCAGGCCAGGCTCAGGGACGGTGTGCAGCTCCGTGTCCTCGCTGTCCTCAGCGCCAGCGCCCGGGCTGGCACCGGCCCTGAGATGCCTCCCCCTGCCCTGGGTTTGCTCAGTTTGGTGTTTGTGTCTCCAAGAACTCAGGAGCCTGAGCACCCATCTCAGGCTCAGCTCTTTTCTCTGGTGTCTAAAGCAGCAGGCATAGAAGCAGCGTGGCTTGTGGCTGGCCTTCGTCCTGAGGCACGTGAATCCCCTGGCTGACCCACACGTCGCTTCCATCCCCCGCTGGGTTTATGGTGTCGAGGTGGATTTTTGAAGTTTGCCACCTAAAGCAAAGTTCACTGGTGTTTGGAGCAGGTTGGATGCAGTTCAGGAGTGGGAAGCTCGGTGCTGGTAGCCTCCCCGTCTCACCCCCATGCTGGATTTTGAAGCAAGCATCAGGCCTGCAGTGCCAGCAACCGGGTTAAAAAGTTATGCAGTGTAATCTCTGCCTCTCCAGCCACAATTGATTGCTGAGGGAAGATGGAAGGTGCAAAAATCCTTTGTGTGTTTCAGCACTGCACTTGGAATCTGGGGAGGAGCAGAGCAAGGTCTTGCCTGGGAGCAGGGTCAGCCTGGCCACCTTGGCATTGGCCTCACAAGCTCTGGTTCCTGGGCTCTGGTGTTCCCAGTGCTGTGTGTGCCCTGCAGAGCACCCGTGTAGGCAGGCACTGGCTGTGTCTGGGGGCAGCTCTCGGTACCTGGAGCCGTGGGCAGGCTGCGAGTGGGCTCCTTGCTGCAGCAGCCCCCCTGAGCTGTGCCAGGCACCCGGGCTCGGGTGCTGGGCTCTGTGCCAGGCGAGAGGGCTGATGGCTGCTGCTCTTTTCCCCCAGCCTAGAAACTGTTGAGACTGCTCTGACCTTCTGAGTGCAGAAACACAAAAGCATGCACGGTTGGGGTTCCTGTAATGATTTCTGATGGGCACAGTTTTGGTTGTTACCTTTCCTATCAGCTGGTGTGAGATCAGACAGCCATTGTGTTTCTTGGATTATTTTTATTCCTACAGTCTTCTCTGCCTCAGAACAAGTGTCTCACGTACAAGTTTAGCGGTGCTTCTGGCTACTGTAAAATGTCTTTCACCCTTGCCTTGCCCGAATTTGTTTTCTCCTAGCTCAGTCCCTCTGTCCCCGAGCTCCCCAGACAGCCTTGCTTTCAGACACATCTTCCGTTAGAGCAGCGGAGAATGCAGGTGTTAATGGAAAACTGCTGTGGAGGCAAGTGTAGCTGTGCATTAGCAGCAAGGTCAGAAGGCTGGTTCTTAATCTGGGGATCTCCTGTCGTTGTCTGTTGCCCAGCCTTGGAGGTTCACTGGTGTTTTGGAAAGGACTGAATTGCTGGCAGTCAGGGTTTTCAGTACGCAGCTCTAACAGGCTTGGGGGGGCAGTCAGAGGAAAGTTGTGCAAGAGAAATCTGATCACTGCTACAAGGTTAAGAAGAGGAAAGGAGTGTGATAACACAGCATCTGTATGGCAAGATGAGGGATGGGAACCCAAGGGGATCGTGTTCAGGGCGGTTCTGTCAGGGGGATAAGAGCTGAGCTCCCACTGGAAGCTCTCTGCTCTGCCTGAGCAGCCTTGCTCCTGGGTTTCCCAGCTGAAAAGTTGAAGTAAGTAGGTCAGGAACACGCACTGAGATAAATCCACCTGCAGACTCAGAACTGCCTCGTGCACAGTAAAACCAGCACCGTGTTGCAGAGTCTTGTGTTTACCTTCATTGTCTGTACATGACTAAACTTGGCAGCACACCCCTCTTCTGGCACAGCTTCCCAGCACTTGCTTTACTTTCCTGCATTGTGCTCCATTGGTTGTGCTGGAAAGTTGTTATTTCTAGAAGCTTTACAGGTCTGAAGTTCATGCATTTTTTTATTTGCATTTGAGAAGCAATGCAAGTCCTTGGGGTAGAGCTTGGACAGTGTGCCAAAGATTAAAAGCAGCACGTGGTTCCTCCTGTGGTGGCAGTGGCTGTCACTTTTGGCAGTAGGTCAGGTTTTTGCCATAGTAGCAAGGCTCTCTCAGGATTAGCTTTTGGTTGGCATGTTTTTCTAAAAAAGCATTTCCTTAGTTTGTCTTTCACTTTAAAGAGAAAGTCTCTACTACAAGCTGTTGAAGAGGCTGCAGGCTCAGAGAAGTTGTATGTAGTTATGTCCAATGACATAAAACTGCAGGATCATGAATCTTGCCCAGAGCTCCAGCGGGTGGGATTAGCCTGAGACTAGCCCTGCTTCCCAGGCTCCCCACTAGCCAGCCTCCTGCCCTTGGGGTTGGATGAGACTGGGAATGGTGGACCCTGGCTGTTAGCAAGCTGTGCCGTGCCGAGTGCCTTGCGTGCTCTGTCTCTGCTGTTGGTGTCCCTGGAGGCTCAGCTGCAGGTTGGGCTGTGGTGCCAGCTGGGGTCGGGGCACTGTGTGAGCTGGGGTGGGTCACTCGCTGTCCCTGACAGAGGGGTCCCCGTGAGGCAGGCAGCTCTGCCAGCTGTGCTTGCAGCACTCCTGCAGAGCCGTGGGAGCGGCCGCCCGCTCCCGTCCCCGCGCGTGGCCCGAGCGGCTCGGGCAGCCAGAGCTGCTGGGGCCATCACAGCTGTCAAAACCTGCCCAGAGAACAACAGGCTGGTTCCCTGCCCTTGCTGTCCCAGTAGCTTTTTGAAATGAAGGTATGTGCAAGAGTAAAGCACAGAGGCTGGTTCTTGGTTTCTGTCTGAAGTACGATTCCTTCCTTCGGCTCTCTTGAAATTTGAGGAACGTGCTCTTCCTGACACAGTTAATGTTTTTGTTGGTGCTGGTCTTTGCTCTTTGCATTAGTCCTACTCTTTGCGCCTGATTTCTGTGATGTTTGAATTGTGTGTTATTGTAGCAGGGTCACCCAGACAGCCAGTTTCAAGGCTAGGTTAATGAAAAGTTTTGGCCAGATAGAAAGTTTACAAATGAGTTTAAATGTAGTTCCCAGATGCGGAGAGTGCAGGGTGGGTAACTCAGGGTGCCAGATGCAAAGCACAAGGCATTTCAGCACCTTTAAGTGCCTGAGCCAGCAGCTGTGGGACCCTGTGGATGTCCTGGGGCTTGGCCCTGCCCAGAGCACTGCAGGCTGCAGCCTCACCATGCTCTGCTCTCTGAGCCAGTCTCAGTGGTGTGAAGCTGCTGAGAAATAAATGCAGAGCTTGTACCTCTGCCCACAGATGCCTTAGAACCAATTTGAGCTTAATGATGGCAGTAGAGCAGCTCTAATGTTTCACTGTGGGCTCTTATTAAAAGATGTCCTTGTTTTACCTAAAGTGGGAAGTTCCTGGGAAGCTGTGGTTTCCGCAGGGGAGGCAGAGGGAGGCACTTCCACATGTCTCCCACCTTCCCTGACGGGATGTCCTGCAGAAATGTTTTCATTAGGGCCATCTCTGGGGCTAATGCCTATTCATTTAGTCAATTATTTGGATTCATTACACTGTTTATTTAGTTTTATTTATTATTCAGCTAAAATTTAATTTGCATTTGCTGTACTGACACCAGCCTTCACAGGTTAGAGCTAACACATACACTCTTGTGAGCTCACATGCACATGTGAGCTTGCTTTGGCTGTAGTCAAAGAAATGCAGCTCAGCTTCATGAGACCTGACCAGGTACTTCTAGGAGATTCCTCCTCTTCCCAGAGGTCTCTTTGTAAGGAGGAAGAGTTGAAGCTATCAGTACATATGAAGTCCTTCAGAAATCACAAATCACAAGAAAAACACAACGCTCATGTGATCTGAAAGTTGGTGCTGGCTCATGGCACTGAGGGGTACCCACTTGGGAGGCTCCAGAGCTCCAGGGCCTGCCAAAAGAGTGACAGCTGGATGATGCCAGCGATGCAGGGTGAGGAGCCCGTGGCTGTGGAGCAGTGGCCTGCTTGGCCACCACCTGGGCCACCTGGTGCTTGGAGAAAGCTCCAGCTCCATAATCCCTGCTTCAGTTGCCATGGTTTTCTTCAAGTAGCATGGAGAGAGGAGAGGTGTTCGGGGATTGTGTGTGTGATTTTGTGGTTTGTTTGTGTTTCATGTGGCAGAGCAGCGTGAGAGGAGAGAAAATTCATCTAGAAACTACTTACTGGTTCACTGCCTGAATGCTTTGTGCTCGCCTGCTTAGTATGGATGGCTGTGCCGGGCCCGGGCGTGCCATAGTAACTGCCCTCGCCTTGTAATTCAATGCATCTGGCTTGCTCAGGTTTGGCACAGCACCCGTCCCAGGCTGCACTGGTGTGGCACTCGAGGTCGGGCTATTTATAACCGCCGGGCCCGGCCGGCATCCCCCGGGTGCCTGGGGACCGTGAGCGCGGCTGAGCCGCGGCTCGGCGGGGCAGGAGAGCGGAGCCGCGCCCGCCGCGGCCAGGCAGCTGGGGACAGCCCCCCGGCAGCACCTGGGGAAACTGCTGCACGCCCAGCATCCAGTTCTGGTGAGCACACGGGACGTGGGATCCTGCGTGCAGTCAGCTGCTGGTCCTCCTGTGTCCTGCCACGCTGGGGCCAGGTAGGCATTCCTTTTGGAGAAGGCAGCGGAGGGCACGGGCTGCGCGTGGGACTGTGCCTTGTGGGGACTTCGCTCTGTGTGTGAAACACAGCTGACTGTTCTGATCCGGCGCTGCACGAGCCAGGCATGGGAAACAGCCTTTTTGCAAACTGCTGCAGGCAAATCTCCGATCTCTTCCAGCCACGCAGCTCTGGCTCACCTGACGAGAGGTCGCCCCTCTTGCCAAAGTCTCCCGCAAGCTGCACTGTCTTCCCGGAGATGCCAGGAGCTGCCCAGTGTGCTGGGCTGTATCCAGACATCATCCCCAGTGAGGCGGTGACTGGAAGCCTGCAGAAGGGCACTGAATACATCCAAGACCTATCTGAGACCAAGGACAAAGAAGGAATGATGACAGTTTGTGATAAGAGCGGTTTGAGACCTGGCGTTGGCACGGTTGGGCTGCTCCAGCGGACAGAGGCATCCCATGCAGTGACTGTCCTTCCAGCCGACCTTGGGGACAGGCCGGCAGGGCTGGTTGATCATGCTCAGTCACTTGAGGCCTTCCAGAGCTGTGTGAAACTTGAGGACAGCGGCTTAGCGCACAGATCCTGCCGCCGGGAGGAGCACGTGGCAGCAGCTGACGGCAGAGCAGGCCCTGGAGCACGTTCCGCTGGCCAGGGCCACGGCGAGGGGCTGCAGGCAGCCTTAGTGCCCCCGGACGGCGCGCTGAGCTGCAGAGCTCCTGCTCCCTGCCCAGGGAGCCCCGCGACACCGCCCTCTGCTCCGCCATCCAGCGCAGGGAGAGCCCTGCCAGCTCAAAGTGCAGTTGTGCTGCCTGTTCCCCCTGGTGAGGTGTCACTTAAGGCCCAGAACACAAGTGCTGGTTTTGTGACAGAGCCTACTGCCTGCCCCAGCAGAAGGTTAAGCTGCGATGCTGATTCCCAGGCCCAGGTTCTGCCCTCAAAGCAGCAACAGCAGAAGAAGAAGAGGAAGAAAAAGAAGCTTCTTCTCCCAGGTGCTCTGTCCTGCTGCATGGAGCCACCACACCGTATGCCCCTCACAGGGGTGGGTGGCTGTGTGTGGGATGGGGCAGCACAAGGAGAGGGGAGGGGTGCAGAGGTGATGCTTTAACTTCACAGGTGAAGGAGGAAGGTGGTGAGGTATCCCACCTGGGTGTGTACTACAGAGGGACCTGTCTGTGCCTTGTTTGTGTCAGCAAAGCAAACTTAAGGGCGTTTTTCTTGTCTTTTTCTCAATTCACATGATAAATCCCTCTTTTGTTTGTGACTGAAAACATGGTCCTTGTAATGGATGGGAGTGGATCTGCCCAGCCCAGCCTGCAGCAGCTTGGGTGGAAATCTGCAGCTGTGAGGGACCAGCACAGGGAGCCTTTGGCTTCCTTCAGTTGTGTGCAGGCTGAGGACAGGCCTGAGCTGCAGGGGTGGAGCAGCTCCATCAGCTGTGCTGAGGATGGCATGTTCCTTCTCTTCCGTCACCCAGTGCATTATTGCAGTGCAGTGGGCACAGTGGCCCCCAGCCAGTTGGCCTCTCAAAATGGTACTGGAGCTGAAAACAGGAAATGCATTCCAAAAGTTGGTGCTGGTAAAGGTAGGGGGTTTAATTTTTAGTTTTGTCCCTCTTAAGAATTTACTAAATGTGGAGAAGGGAACTCCCCACTGACAGAGCAGTCCCTGCAGACCAGGCTAACTCTCAGCAAGTGTCGCTGACTTTTGGATCCAATAATCTTTGAAAAGGATTTGTGTCTGACTTTGGTTTAGAAGATTTGTTTGAATGTAAATCAGTTATTAACTAACTCTTCCCAGGATCTGTGCTGTCTGTTGCTGTGTGCAGCCAGCAGGTTTTGGGTTCAGGCGTGTGCCCTCCCTCATGCCAGGATCTGAGCGCCCGGGTTTGCCAGGTGCCCCTGCCACAGCCTGGCTGTAAATAGGAAGCATGATTAAAGTAGGCCCTGTCACCTTGGCGTGTGAACTCCTTGTCCAGGCACAGAGATGAAACCTAATCCTCCGTCTGATCCTTTGTGCCAGGTGTGACTGCAGACGGGCGGGTGCGGCTCTGCCCCGCTCCGCTCTGCGTGCGCGCAGGGATGGCTCCGCTGTGCTCGCTGTGCTGGGGCAGCAGTGAGAGCATCGTGTCACAGCCGGGCTGCCAGCCAGCACAGGCTGGAGCTCGGCAGCCCCCGCCACACCTCGGTACCAGCTGCAGGAGGAGGGTCCTGGCTGGGGCACAGGCACATCCCTTGGAATGACAGGGGAGAGCAGAGGTCACAGCCTTGGTGGAGACCACAGACCTGTGTGTGGAGGCCGACGTGAGCGGGCAGGGATCTCCATCTGCCACGGCGAGCAGGGTGGTAAGCGGGAGGAGCGGCCGGGTTTGCCCCCGGAGCGGGTGGAACCGCTTCCCTGTGACTCAGACACCTTCCGTGAGCCATCGCATGGCAGCCAGAGCCGGCAGCCACACACAGCTGCCCGCCCGTTTGGGGCTTGAAGTGAGAGCAGGGAACAGGAGAGGGGTCTCTGCAGGTGTCTAAGGTGTTTCTATGCCTCCTCCTGCTGTCTCAAGTAGGCTGCAATCCCATGAAATCCGAGTGCCCCATGATGTGCCTCCCTCTGCGCTGACGCTGCTGAGGCCGCGGCACAGTCAGGCTGCAGCGGGTGGGAGGAACTGGTGACCCACTTTAAGGCAGGTGGGTGCAGCTCTGCTTCCCTCGGGGACCACATGAGGTGAGTCAGCACCCAGCAGGCAGCATGGCCTCCAGGCCAGCTTGTGCTTCCTTGAAACATACCCATTCTGTACAGAACCCCTCTGGAAAGCCTGGCCTGGCTCACATCCGAGGGTTAACCCGCTGCACAGCAGATCTTTCCCAGTCCAGACTTAACTTTCGTTTCTAAACTTAAGACTGTGCTGGCTGGAGCTAGATCCTCTAGCATAAGGAGACATGAAGGCGTTGCCTCTACATGTCTCTTGTCACAAAGTGCAGAGCTGTGCCGGCCCTGCCTTCACTCAAGTAAGGAAAAGAGGGATGGAAGGTGTGAGCATGTTGTATTTCTGCAGACTAGGAGCAGTATTCTGATTTCTGAAACACTGGGTAATTTGGGGATCTTACACCACTGAGCAGTGAAAAGCAGAAGTGTGGTCCTGGCTGGTAACTTTCCCTTGCTGTGTTCACTTTCCTGTCTCACTTGGCTTTGCTGCTGAAGGTGTTTGCTGTTCTCCAGACTGGCGTGTGCTTGGGTTTCAGTGCCAGCCTTCCTTTCAGCCAAATTCTGTCTCCTTTCTGGCTCCCACAGCAGGAACAGAAGTGATCCTTCCCTGCTTGGGTGGGCAGGGGCTGGGCCAAGCCTGGCTCAGGCTCCTGGCAGGTCATCCTGTCTGCAGTACCGGTAGCCCCAGGTGTAGCATTTCCGTGGTGGCTTGCCTACACTCCCTCCAGATCCCCACGTGTTCAGGCAGCCCAGGAGTATGGCTGTGCTGGCTGTAGGGTGTGACGAGGGGCTCTCCCCAGCCCTTTGGGCATGGTGTGGTTTTTCTGAAACCACATCTCTCGAGGCACTCTTGCGTGGAGCTTTTCTTCCTCCTTTCTAGCATGACAGCAGCTTGCTGGAGCCAGAGCCAGGCCTCTCGTCTGACTTACCCATGGCTTCATCTGTCAAAGAAATGAGCAGCAAGTGCTGGGGACATACGCACAGTGACAGGGAACATGAGCAGCAGCTGCTGAGCTGCTGAAGGCAGCCGAGGCTGCGTGAGGTAGCTCTGCTACCTGCTGCCTTTTGGAATGGGTGTGCTCTCATTGCATTTTTTGCCCTTTCACCATGTCCTAAGTCAGCCCTGACAGTCATCTCTGAGGGTTTGCTGTTGGCAGTTGTCATCTGGGGCAGGGACATGACTGTCCAGGGATGCTTTTGCAGGGCGTGTTGCTGCAGCCTCATGTTTTGCTCCAGAGGTGTGCAGGGGGATATGGTGTTGCCATCCCTTTTCTGGGTTATTGTGAAGGCTGGATGGCTTCTCTGGGCTGCAGGAGCAGTTGAGGCTGAGGGAGGAGAACTGGCTGTGACAGATGTAGCTCCTCAAGCCACAGCACCAGTCTATGAGGCTGAGCTGCCATTTCCCCTGGAGTGGGGACTGGTGCCTTGCTGGGAGGTGAGGATGAGAGGCACCTGCCAGATGGAGCTGGCTGCAGGGCTGCAGCCTCGAGGCATTAGTCTGGCTTGCAGCTGTCCTGACCCTGTGCAGCCTTTCAGAAAGGCTGGGAAAGGTCCCCACCTGCTCCATCTGTGCTGCCTGCAAGTGGGTGCCTGAGAGCACCAAGCTGGAACTGCTGCACGTGAGCTTGGGGTGCAGCTGAGTGTGCTGGGGCAGCCCTGCTGGGAGCACAGCCTGAGGGACACGATGCCTGCTGTCTCCAGCACCCACTGCCCTGGCTGTGCGGGGTGAGGTGGTGCCCCAAGGGCACCAGCCTGGCACGTTGGGGCAAGGAGTACTCTGCCATGTCCCAGAGTTGCTATCAGCAGCTCTTTCTGTTCTTCCAACTTCTCCTGGCAGCCCCTTAGTCCTCTTTAGTGTGGTCCCCAGCCTGGTTCAGAGGATGTAGGCTCCTCTAGGAGACTGGCAGCTTCCTAGATCTTATCAGCTCTCTGACGCCATCCAGCTCATTGTAAAAGAAAACAAACCATTGCAGAGCTGTGAGGTGGGTGCAGAGAGCTCCCCAGCCGTGACGCATCTGTCTAAATGAGCACTTAAAATGTCGTCACCATTTTCTTGAATAAAAGCGCTTAGGCAAAGCCTCGCCCTGGCACCATGGGATCTCTGCGAAGTATTTTGGAGATGCAGAGGGTGGCCAGATGCAGGCAGGGCCGTGGGAGCTGCTGTGTGCCTGTGGAGTAACCGGGCTGCCACGTGAGCGCAGCGGTGCGCGGCAGCCGCTGGCCTCCCTCTCCCTCTGCTCTTTAACGTGTTGCTGCAGAGGTTACAGCTGCCTCCAGGCCGCAAAGCACCACACACCCTTTTTTTTTTTTAATTAAGAGGCTTCTTAAGACAGCTCAGTGTGGTGTATTGTACACTGACCCATCCTTCCTGCTCTCCTTCCCTCCCCTGACTGCACATGGTTTGTGGAAGATGCAAACACCGCAGGCAAGCGAGAGCACCTTAATTATGCTGTGAGGAAAGGGAGGGAAGGGCCTGGCACACCTCTGTCTAGTAAAGAGCAAGTGGAGAATAAAACCCTGCCTTTTAGCCCCTGATTAGCCGGGCTTTGCAGTGTCCAAGCCAGTCTCTGCTGCCCACTGGAGAGGACCTTGTCTAACCCCCTCTCTTCTTGCCCAGAGCACGCGTCTGGCGTGGCACTGATGAATGGCAGCGGCCCGCATGACAGCCTCAAGGGCGAGAAGGATGCCAAGCAGAATGGCCACGAGGAGGCTGACCCGGGAGAAGATGGGAACGACCAGGAGGTCATCGTCATACAGGATACGGGATTTACCGTCAAGATCTGTGCACCGGGGATAGAGCCCTTTTCCCTGCAGGTACCTGCCCTCGCCAGCTGGGGAAGGGAACAGAGGTGGTGGGGAGTATTTGAGCCAGATCCTTTCAGCCAGGCAGGGAAGGAGGCAGGAAAGCCTGGGAAAGGCCCCTGTTAACCCTCACAGTCTGGACAGTACCTTCAGGCTGCTCACAGCTCCCTGACCTGTCTATCTTCTGACCAGGACTAAGTGGGGAAGGAGGCAGCAAAGGATGGAGGGTGCAGCAGACTGCCTGGCCAGTGCCTTGAGAGAAATGAAGGAAGAAGAGATGTGAGCAAGAGGCTGCCTAGCCCAGGCCTGCCTGGGCATTGCAAGGACAGGGAGGGTGTTTTGTTCTGGGTCCCAGGTGTGGAGCAAGGGGAAGGCGAGCTCACTGTGGTGTAGCTCTTTGTCCATCACAGAGGGGCTTGGCTATGGAGCTGAGCACAGGGAAAATGGCCTTCCCACTTCTGGGCTGTTCTAAAGAAGTGTTGTGAAAACGTGATTTCTGGGCCTGAGCGAGGAAGGGAAAATCTATTGCTTGCTCAGCAGTTAATGACATGATGCTGCTTCAGGCCAGCCTGGGTTTGGTACAGTGACAGGTGCTAACACAGCTCAGGGAGCTCAAGCACCAGCCTGAAGACCAAGGGAACAATGCAGTCTCCACTTCCCTCTGCATGGAGAGCTCTGCCTCATGTCATGTGGACAGTGATGTCCTGCCAGGTCAGGATGGGCTCTGATGGGCTTGGTTCATAGTCCCATTTAGCTTGATACTTCACCAAAAACTGTCTGAGTGAAGTATCTCTTAATTCTGGGGAGAGGCATCTGGAATCTAAACCCAGTGGGAAGTTCTTATCTCCCCAAGACTGGCAGAGAGTGAAGCAAAATCCTATCCCCTGTGGAAATGGCTGTGTCTCAAACTGGCTTTTTGTCTCCTTTAAATCCCCCTGGCTGTTAGTTTAATAGGCTAATAATAGCAGGCCGTGTTGTTTACAGCAGCTTATGTAAACTACCCTGAGTCCTCTGGGTTTTCCAGCAGTGTCAGTGGTGCTGGAGCAGAGCATGGAGGTGGGGGAGCAGCCCTGGTGCTCAGGGTGGGTCTGGCCTCCCCTGAGCCATGTGGAGGTGTGGCACTGGCACAGATACACCGTGCATGGGGAGGAGGAAAACTGGGCTGTCTTCTGTGTGCAGCATTCTAGGTCTCACCCCTAATGTGGTGTGAATGGGTAAGGGAAGAGCCCCCCTTCCCCCACCACCTTCTGTTCCTTCACTGCCCTCTGTCACCTCTGTCCCATGCCAAGTGCTTGGTGCAGTGCCTGGCTGTTACTTCTCTGGGTGCCCAGCCCCGTGGGGTGGAACTCAGGTGGCTGACCCTGCCAGAGGTGACAGTGCCCTCCCAGCAGGAGCAGAAGTGATCTCCCTGGGAAGGGATCTCCCTGCCTTTCCAAGCCTGGAGAGAGAGGTCTGAGAGGTTTTTGATATTGCAGCTGAGAGGCAAAGTTTGGCAAGAGCATGTGGGAGGGTAAACAATAATTGTCTGGTTCTTACCTTCCTAAGGTTTCTCCTCAAGAGATGGTGCAAGAAATCCATCAAGTTTTGATGGACCGGGAGGATACCTGCCATCGGACCTGCTTCTCCCTGCAGCTGGATGGCAACGTGCTGGATAACTTTGCTGAGCTGAAGACAATTGAAGGACTGCAGGAGGGCTCGCTGCTGAAAGTGGTGGAAGGCAAGTTCCTTCAGACTTGGGAGGGAATGAGTGAGGGTTTTCTTAGGGAGTGATTCTGACCACCTGTCAGCTTTTTCCTGGGGTTCCATTTTGAGACCTGTGTGCCAAAGGAGTAAGCAACTGTCTAATTCCAGTTTCTTTCCTCACTTTTTGGTCATCAGAGCCATACACAGTGCGAGAAGCCAGGATACACGTGCGCCACATTCGGGACCTTCTGAAGAGTCTTGACCCATCAGATGCTTTCAATGGTGTGGACTGTAACTCATTGTCCTTCCTGAGTGTCTTCACCGAAGGAGACCTGGGAGGTAGGGTCCAAAAGACTTCTCTGGTGTGGTCAGTGGTTTCATTCCCTGACTCCTTGCTTAGTTACACACACAGTAACAATCAGCCGTCCTGTGTCATTTAGGAGTGCAGAGAATACTTGGAGTACTTCTGCATCCCTCTTTGAATGATGACTGGGGGAGGGAATGCTGCACTTTTCAGAACTGACTTTATGTCTCTGTCCGTTCTAGACAGTGGAAAACGGAAGAAGAAAGGTACTGAAATGGAACAAATTGACTGCACCCCTCCTGAACATATCCTGCCAGGTAGCAAAGAGAGGCCCCTGTGTGCCCTTCAGCCCCAGAACAGAGACTGGAAGGTAGAGTTCTCCTGTGTCATTGAAACAGCTGCTGGCACAATCCTCACAGCAAACTGGTGGTCAGGGATTGAAAGCTGAGCTGAAGTGGACTTTGGGATTTGCTCTGCTTGGTGCTTAACAAGTGCTGGGATAGCACTGCTTAGCCAAAAGAATAAAGTCCAGGACCTGGTGTGCAAAACACTGGACATGGAGTCTGGACATCTGCAGAGTGTGGAGGGGCCAGGCTTGCTGGGATGGGTGGCATAGAAGGGAAAGCAGCATTCCTCTGCAAAGTCCTGGAGACAGGATCTGCAGGTCACTACAGATTGCCCTTAGCTTTCCCATGCCCTCCCACTCGAATTCTGGTCTAGAAGCTGCCTTTTGAAAACAAGTACAGCAAGAAACCCATAGCCTGTGCAGCCCAAAGGCCCAGGGTGTCTGTTTTCACCCGTGTCTCACAGTGTGAAAGGCAAACTAGTGGACTGCAGAGGGCTCAGGAAGCTGTGCTCTGGAGACCAGGTGCGTTTGTAAGCTCTGCTTCTGGAATTGAGCAAGGGCAGCAGGTAAAAGGGATCTGGCATGCACATTAAGTGACTCTAAGTCAAAGAAATTAATTCCTGCTGATGGGAGTTGCTTCTGTTGTGTTCTCCTGCAGCCTTTGCAGTGCCTCAAGGTGTTGACGATGAGTGGCTGGAACCCTCCACCCGGGAACCGGAAGATGCACGGGGACCTCATGTATTTGTACGTCATCACGGTGGAGGACCGGCACGTCAGTATCACTGCCTCCACTCGGGGATTTTACTTGAATCAGTGAGTAACTGAGATTCTTCCTGTCCTGCCCCGCAGCAGCCAACTGGAAAACAACTCATGAACAAACAGTTGCAGCTTTTTTTTTTTTTTTCCTGTGGCAGAAACAGCCTATTTGAATTCGCTGCTCACATGGGTTTGTGGGAGTTGCTATACTGGATTGGGCTGTTCAGTTATGCCTGGTACCACTTCTCCACAGTAGCTAAATGCCTGGTGCTTTAGGGAAAGTTTAAGCATCCCATAATGTCATCAGCTATTTAGAGCATTTTGAGTTGGGAGGAAATTCCTTCCTGACTATTGCAACTATCTCATTTTGCCCTGAAGCAAAAGCACAGCCTGTCAGAACTCCCTGAGCTGGGTGCAGATTTGACTACAAATAATTTTTTTTTTTTTTTTTTTTTAATGGTAGCTGTGAGGCTGTTGTGGCTGTGCCTGTTGGAGCGGCTGTGCTGAGGGGTTTCTCTGTTAAACAAAGGCACCTTTGGTGTGTTTGGGAAGTTCTGTGAAATCAGTCCTTCCCAGCTATAAAAATAGAAGCCTCTCTTGATCCTGGGGATGGCTGAAAAAGGTCTAAATTAAAAACCCATCAGGGCCAGGTACAGGGTAACTAGCTGTTTCATGCGGGGAGACCGGGTAAGGTCCTTACTGCCCATCTGCCTCTTTGCCCCGTGGTGTCTCTCCCTCAGGCAAGGGCACATGCTACAGCCTTTGATACTGTGCACGTGTGAAGAGCTCTCAGTCATGTTCCACATTCCTAGCGTGTGGAAAGTCTCAGGTGTGACAATGGCTTTTGACTGTTCCTTTTTTTTTCTCTCGCAGGTCTACTGCATACAACTTCAATCCCAAACCTGCAAACCCTAGTTTTCTCAGTCATTCCTTGGTGGAACTACTTAACCAGATCAGCCCTACCTTCAAAAAAAACTTCTCTGCTCTGCAGAAGAAACGGTAGCAGTGCTTCTTCCTCTCTAGTTCCTTGAGCAGCCCAGTGTGAAGCTGGGGAGGCTCAGCTGGTTCTGGGGAGCTGGATGCCACTGGTGCAGCAGGGACTGCAGTGCCTGCTTCTCTGAGCTCGTGTAGTGGTGGGTGGTTGGGACACGTGAGTGGAACCTCAGGGACCACAGAGCACCTGACTGAACGACAGGGCAGCACCCTGAGGATCTCCCTGATCCACAAAAGAGACTGAAGCATATCAGTGAAAGTAACTCAAGAGGGCTTTGTGTAGGCTTACAGTGGCGAGGGGCTGGTTATTTTAAACGTGTCTGTGCATGTTAATATTCTGTAATTTCCTCTAGCTCCTGTAATAATAACACAACAATAAGGCATTGTTTGATTCTCCCGTCCTTGGTGCAGGGGCCATTTGTCCTGCTCCAGGACAGCGGGTCCTGTGCAAAAGCCTGTCATTCTTCAGAGTCACTTAATGAACTGCCTCGGCTCAGCAGGGTGTGGATTGATAGGCACATTGTGTGGCTTTTGGGAGCTCTGCTCCTGCTTCATTAAGGAGATGAAAGTGACACTAGACAAGGGCTGAAATTAGCAGTGGCCTCCAGCCACCACTATGACTATCTGGCCATTTAAAAATTGCTGTACTGTGTTGCTTCTTGGGCCAGAAGTAGCTTCAGATGAGCCCCCAGCCCCTGCTGAGAGCAGGCAGGTTACATGAGAGACCTTCAGCAGTGCTTGGGTTTCCACTGTGTGCAGCACAGGGAAATTTCTCTTGGAATAGAAAGGATTCTTCCTTTATAAATGTGTAATTGTTGTTTCTCCCAAACCAGGGTTCAGAGACACCCCTTTGAGAGGATAGCCACTCCTTTCCAAGTGTACAGCTGGACGGCTCCGCAAGCAGAGCACGCCATGGACTGTGTCCGGGCAGAGGACGCCTACACCTCCAGACTGGGCTACGAGGAGCACATACCTGGACAGGTACTGGTCTTGCTTTGCCTGATGACACTGGCAAGAGTTTTGCTGCCAGCTGTGCTGAGAGCAAGTTGACTTCCAAAAAGTAACCTCTGTTATTTGTGGGAGGGTTTTGGTCATCAAAGGAAAACTTGCAGGAGTCCTTGTTCTTCACAGGGCCCTTGACTACAGGGGCTGTGCTGCTCAGGCTGCAGCTCCATGAGCACAGAAGTGACTGAGAGGAGCACCTTCTGCTCGGGTGTTTATAAATTCCATGTTCCTTCTCTGAGGAGTGCCACTGCACAGGAGGCAGACCACTCCCTTGTGCCAGTCAGGCCTGGAAAGGCTCTTGTGTTTCATCTGCAGCTTTCTAGCACAAAGTGGTGCAGGGCAGCAGTGGCCAGCCGTGGGCAGCATGTGCCTGCAGTGTGCCCACAGCACTGGCTAATGACAGCTGCACCATGCTGCCCCTTCAGTGCCCCTGCACTGGCTGGGCTGGTGCAAGATCTGTCCCAAACTGCTGTTGAATTAAAGTCCATTCTCGAGGTGTGTTCATTCCTGCTATTAAGTTACTTCCTCTGAGCTCCACAGCACCCTGAATTCTTGCCCCTTCCTCTCCTTTCTCTCCCGAAATGCCTCGTGAAGCAGGAATGCTGTCTTGCCAGCCCCTTCCCACACAATACATTGTATCCCACAAGGCTTTCCCTCTCTCTTTCAGACCAGAGACTGGAATGAAGAGCTGCAGACCACACGGGAGCTGCCACGCAAGAACCTGCCTGAGAGGCTGCTGAGAGAACGAGCCATTTTCAAGGTAACTTTGGGATATGCAGGCAGCTCCTCACACAGCCCATTCTTTGCTGCCTGTGTTCTGGTTCCTGGGACTTGTATTGAAGCCCTAGCCAAGCTCACAGCAGTAAAAGCTGGTGACCTGCCTGCCTGCTGAAAGGCTTTTGGGAGGAGAGGAGCAAAGGAAAAATTTTCAGGGAGCTTTGAGAGTGTGGGGGCCCATCCTGACCCCTCTTTCTCTCCATGTGCCTCCAGGTTCACAGTGACTTCACTGCAGCAGCAACACGAGGTGCTATGGCTGTCATTGATGGCAATGTCATGGCCATCAACCCCAGCGAGGAGACCAAGATGCAGATGTTCATCTGGAACAACATTTTCTTCAGCCTGGGCTTTGATGTCCGTGACCACTACAAGGACTTTGGTGGAGACGTTGCTGCTTACGTGGCTCCCACCAATGATCTCAACGGTGTGCGGACCTACAACGCTGTGGATGTGGAAGGGCTGTACACGCTGGGGACTGTCGTGGTGGATTACAGAGGTTACAGGGTGACAGCTCAGTCTATTATTCCTGGCATCTTGGAGCGGGAGCAGGAACAGAGTGTCATCTATGGGTCAATAGACTTTGGCAAGACAGTTGTGTCACACCCCAAGTACCTGGAGCTGCTGGAGAAGACCAGCAGGCCGCTGAAGATCCAGAAGCACAAAGTTCTCAATGACAAGAATGAGGAGGTGGAGCTGTGCTCCTCAGTAGAGTGCAAAGGCATTATTGGCAATGATGGGCGTCACTACATCCTGGACCTGCTACGCACTTTCCCTCCAGATCTAAACTTCCTGCCTGTTGAAGGGGAGGAGATGCCAGAGGAATGTAAGAAAATGGGGTTCCCCAAGCAGCACAGACACAAGCTTTGCTGTCTCCGTCAAGAGCTTGTTGATGCATTTGTAGAACACAGGTGAGCAGAGCTCCCCCCTTCTTCCACCTGCAGCTGGTCATGGTTCAAGTCAGGACCTTGTTGCACTGTCCTGGGAACATCCCAGCAGAGCTCCCAGAAGTGAGCCGCTAATTGCCCTATTGCTTGGCTGTGTAAATGCAGTTATAGGAACTTAATTGACAAGAGGTGAGAACAGAAGGGATTTGGAGAAGGGAGCCAGGGAAAGAGATGGTTTGTGTTTTAGTCTGCAGATCTATTATTGTTGGTTCCTCAAAACATTTAGAAGTTCTTCTTTCCCTGCAGGTGTCCTTTCCACTTGATGGCTAGGGAATGGGAAGAATTTATGCTTCTTTTTAAGGCTTTCCCAATGTCCTGAATGTTATGTTTGTTTCTAGAGGCTGGAAAAAATCCAGTGGGCGCTGCTGTAGGCGTGTTTGTGGTGGGATGTTTGGGCCACTTGGTGCTGCCGAGGCAGGGGAGCTCAGGGAGCGGGACACACTCCAGACGTGTGGTGCTCTGGGACTCTGCCGAGCTGAATTGCCCTTTCCCTTTGCTGCAGGTATCTCTTATTCATGAAGCTGGCTGCGCTGCAGCTGATGCAGCAGAAAGCCAACAAGCAGGAGAGCTCAGCTGCGCTGGAGAATGGTGCCTCTGCAGAGAATGGCGCCGCAGACAGCGAGAGGCCTGAGTCAGAGGAAGGGAAAATAGACGACAGCGTGACTGGGCTCGATCAGGTGAAGGAGCTCGCCGAGACCATCGCGTCTGACGATGGAACAGGTATTTCATCCTCAGCACCAGCTCCCTGGTGGGCTGGCGCTGGTGGGAGCTGCGCCAGGCTGGGGGTGGTTGGGGTGATTGATGGTGGTTAAACAGGACAAGCACTGGCTGCCTGTCAGTGTTGCCTGGCCTCTTTGTTAGAGCTGCTCACACCCTGATGAATGACTCGCCCCTGGGGACAGGGTGAGTCAGGTGTCTGAACCCAGCAAGGCCACCAGCCCCTCAACTCTTCCCTGGGAGCAAGAGCCCGGCCAGGCTGGCCTGTGGAGTGCAGGGGAGGGCTGGGGCTAGGCAGGAGGCCAGCAGGGCAGGGGCACCTTTGGGAACCCCAGGCTTGGACTTCTGAGTGCATATGCTTGGAGGTGGGGATATCCACGGGGGTTTTTGGTCATCTTACGTGCTCTTATTCAGACTTTGCAGCCATTCTCCTTTACAATTGATTGTTTTTATAATGGATTTCTTCAGAATGTGCCATCGTTGCTGTTTTTAGTAACAAAACTTAATTTAATAGCTAGGTCTGTCGTTTCCTGAACTCCACATTAATTTGTATTCTGTTTTTCCTCCTGCTCCAGTGGATCCCAAAAGCAGAGAAGTGATTCGGAATGCTTGCAAGGCTGTAGGCTCCATTAGTGACACATCATTTGATATTCGGTTTAACCCAGATATTTTCTCACCAGGTACGTGTACCCAGAGCTGGGACCAGCCCTTCAGGGGCTGGCTGTGTCCAGCCAGCTGCAGACAAACTCTGTGCTGTAGCCAAGACTGTTGCTGGCTTTTGTTTGGCTGGGCAGGGTGCAGGGCTCTCTGTGAAGCACGGAGATGCAGAAGAGAGGAAGCAGCAGAGGACTGCAGTGCTGGGGCTGCCAAGGGCGGGCGGGGAGCGTCTCGCACCCCCGGGGCAGGGCTGCGGGTTGCTGCCAGGAATCCTCCTGTGATTCTCCAGCATCCCAGCCGGGAGACCACGTGAAAAGAAGCAGAGGGAGGAAAGAAATCAAATTTGATCCTCTTGTAGTAGTTTACACAAAAAATAACTGATGTTGGGATCTCAGTGAAGGGCTGGGTTTGTTTTAGTAACATTTCAGTGAGCAGTCACAGTGCCCTTTCACATGCACACATCAGGCACAGGCATCATACGTGAATTTCCATTACTTGAAGCCATATTTTTTATTGGGAAATAAAAAAGCTCCCAGAGTGTTTCTAGGGGTGAATACTGGGGCAGTGTGCAGGCACATTGCAGGAGAATTGCCAAACCATTGAGTTTGAACAGCCCAGCCACTGCCTGAACCCAGCAGCCAATGAATGCTCTTCCCATCAAAACATTTATAGTTTGAGATAAGTTTTTGAAGCATCTTTAATTCCAGGGAGACAATTATTCTTAACTTTTTACCTGCTCTTACTATGTACTTTATGGGGAGGGCTTGTTTCTGTGAGTTGCTGTGGTTGATGTTTTTCCTCTTTTCCTCTCCCAGGTGTTCGCTTCCCGGAGTCCAGCAAAGAGGAGGTGCAGGATCAGAAGCAGCTGCTCAAGGACGCTGCTGCGTTCCTGCTGTCGTGCCAGATCCCAGGCTTGGTAAGGAACCCAGAGCCAGTGGTGATGCTTCCCTCAGAGCTTGGCTGCTTGGTGACCTCTGGGACACAGCTTTACCTGAGCAGCTGCAGGCTCTGGCACTGGTGGGGGACCACAGGGAACAGCATGAGCATTGCGTGGAAGGCACGAGGGGTTTTCTTTTTCCCATCTTACATCATGGCACAATTTTCTCACCTCAAACCAACAAAAAATTTTTGGCACTGGTAATTAAAGCTATTGCTAAGAGTTTGGGACAATAGAGACCACATAAACCATCCTCCCTAGCCCTGGGCATCCTTCACAGCTTATTGTTTTAGCTGACCCTGGCTGTGACTCAGTCTGTGACTAATAATTTGAAGTGAACTGGGAAATTGTTTTTACTAATAGCAGTCATTAAAAACTCCTTCTGTAAGTCTTAAGCATTTTGGATGTTACCCATGCACCTGGCCACATAAGAAATCCCAGTTTCTCCCTTCCGGGACGCTCGCTGAATCGATGGCTAATGCAGCTGTCAGAGCAGGCACTGGACCTGGCAGGGGAGAACTCAGGAGCTCTACTCCAAGAGGTCCAGGAATTGTGGGTCTTGTTTTAGGAGAGGGTTTTCCTTGTTGGAAAGTTTCTTCTGAACTCTAAATGCACTAATTCTGTGTAGTTAGCACACCCTTGAGAACCAGCTGTTCAGTCTTTAAACAAAAAAAAGAGGTGAGTGAGTCAGAAAAGGGCTCGGTGATTGTTGATTACAAGGTAGTTGATACTACAGTATATAAACACTAAACACTGCAGAGACCTGTGTGAGAGCAGGTTGCAGACCAGCTGCTGTAGCAGGTAGTCCTGTGCATATCAGAGAAGAGCTGGTGTTACTCCATGACGTGAATTAAACAACTGTTTATCAGCACTGCAGCACAACTTAACGTGCAAGTGCTATTTGTCCTTATCAGCTATGTGTGCACAGCTCCACGTACTCTTTTAATTGGAAATGGCAATTAGTTAGTGACTGTGAGGCCCTTAAAGAAGGGTCAGCCTGCTGCTTGCACAGGTAGGAGTTGTTTTGCCTCTGCCTCTGAGAGAGTGTAGTGCTGCTCCTTCCCTGCTGAGACAGAGCAGTGAAACTGGCCCCAGTGGCAAGGACCTGGCCCAGACTGGGCTGGCTACTGCAGGTGTCTCCCCTACCTGTGTTACCATGGTGGCCTCTGGTGTTATAGCAGGTGTTACCCACCAAAAGAATCTTGTTTGGGGTCAGTGCCTGATTTCAGGGCAACCCTCAGCCCCAGGTAAGGAGGTGTCTGCAGTGGCATTGGGGAACCCCTGTCCTGCCTCCTGGTGTGGGTTTTTTTAAAATATTTTTGAAAATGGAAGTTCTTTCCTTCATGTTTGTCCTCAGTAACCAAAGTCTGTACATACCCTGCAGGTCAAGGACTGCCTGGATCACACGGTGCTCCCGATGGATGGGGCGACCTTGGCTGAGGCCATGCACCAGAGGGGCATCAACATGCGTTACCTGGGCAAAGTGATCAACTTCATCACCAAGACCCCCGGCCATGCACAGCTGGATCACATCTTTGTAAGCATCAGGCTTAACATCAGACAGTTCAAACCATTCTGGCCAATCATTTGTCCTGAGGAGATTCCCACTTGGCCAGTTATTCTCTCTGTGTAAAAACAAACAGCTTCAAAAACAGGGGAGGAGGGAGGAGGACCTGTAAGTGGTGGCTGGGGAGGTTTTCTTCCCAAATCCTTAATGGCTTTCATAATGTTAGGAACTGTGAGTATCTTTTGGGGTAGAGAATTGCTCCAGGGATTCCCAAATGTAATAGTGAGTAACACACTTGGATTTTCAGCCCTGCATTTTTTAAGCTTCTAAGACACATCTGGGCTTTGGATCAAACTCTGAAGTGTGAGTGTCGCTGCCCAGGAGCAGGCAGGGGCTGGGCTGTGGCAGCCCCTGAAGCACTGCTGGAGCTGTGCTGAGCTGCACCCGTGGCTTGTGGGCACAGAGGTGCCAGGGGCTCCTCACAGGCTCCAGGAGGGCTGTCAAATGCTTTTGCAGTTCTGTGCTGCAGGGAGAATAGTGTATCTGCTGCAGATCTTGCTAAAAGACCATTTCAAAAGCCCAGTGTATTTTTCCATATTATTGCCAATGCACTGTCTGTTCTTTATTCCTTTGGGTAGAAAATTGGAATCAGTGAATTGATCACTCGATCAGCCAAACACATCTTCAAGACGTACCTCCAGGTATGACCTGCAATCTGACCTCTTGCCTCATATGTCCTCCCTAATGACTTTTTTCCACAAACAGAGCTGTTTGGGGTTCTCCTCTCATTAGGCAGTTCCTGGGGGTTGCATGGCAACAAGAAGTACAAGCTCATTAGCACTGAAATAGGTACAGGCCTGTATGTAAGGAAAAACAAGTTCCCACTTGAAGAAAGCTTTCTCAGAGAGCAATCATTCATGCTTTTCCTCCCCAGATCCTCAGTCATTATGTTGGAGGCTTTTAAAAGTGAAATCACAGCTTGTTTTCCTTGTAATACTTTTTCCTCTTAAATAGTGTTGCTTTTGCCCTTCTAAGAAGCCTTTTTAATTGGCTCCCCACACTACATATCCTTGTACATGTTCACACACAGCCTAGCAATACACCTGGCTTGGTTCCAGTGACAGAATCTTCTTTGCACTCTCTGCTTTCTCCGTCCCAGGTAGCAGCCCAAAATGTATATGCCTACACTACATTTCTGTGTGTAGGCATTTACATTTACATTGTACATATACACTTAATCCTCCATTGCCGTAATTCTGTCTGTGCTAGTGCCACTTGTACATAGTGCCTTCCTGTCCCTCTCGTGGAAGGTGCCCCTGTTTGTGTAGGACTGGGGGTTGGAGCAGTGCTGTGGGGTGACAGGTGTCTCTCCCGACTGACTCTGGTGTCTCACTGTAGGGTGTGGAGCTGTCAGGTTTATCTGCTGCCATCAGCCACTTCCTCAATTGTTTTCTGAGCTCCTTCCCAAATCCCATTGCCCATCTTCCAGCTGATGAGCTGGTCTCCAAGAAGAAGAATAAGAAAAGGAAAAACAGGAACCTTGGCAATGCTGATAACACTGCGTGGGCAAGCATGACCCCTCAGGAGCTATGGAAGAATATTTGTTCAGAAGCAAAGAACTATTTTGATTTCAGTCTTGAATGGTAAGTGGAGCAGGTGACCATGGCTTGTCCCTGGATTCACCAAACTTCTGTAGCTCTTGTTCTTTACAGGACCTCCCTTTTTTGTTTGTTTTCTGTTTGAATAAAATTTGTACCCTTGAGGGACTTACACAGATCTTTAATGGAAATAAATTGGGCAAAACTAGGAAGGGGGAAGTGAGATTTTGAATCAGATGAAACCTATGATGCAAAGGCAGCCATGAAAAGCAGAGGAGGAAGGGAAACCTTTCCTAAGGGTACAGAAGGGATCAGAAGGTGAGAAGCAGAAGTAGTATAGGAGATACTTGTCTATATCAACAGCGATTTAGGCTGAAGGGAGCTTCTGTTCCAGAAAAAGGACAACTGCTCCTATACATGAGCAGATATGGGGAATAAGGAAGGGGCACATTGGGAGTGCTAAACTGAAGCACCAGTGAAGTGGCCCAAGAGAAAAGCCATGGCTAGTTGGATAAACCAGCTTTAGGCAGTTGGACAGTGATCATCCCCTTGTGTCAGGGACTGCTGGCTCCTCACCAAGAGCTGAAGGTACTTAGCCCAAACTGCAGTGGGCTTTGTGAACACACGTAGGGTTTCTGTAAAAGCACTGCTCTGCTCTGTAGGCTTTCACAGACCGTGGGCAAACTGCACTGTTAGTCTTTGGTTTGGGTTAGCACCTGGCTGTACAGGGACCTGTGCCTCAGGTACCCACAATGGAGCAGTGGCCTTGAGCAGAAACTCCCGAGAGCTGAAGCTTGTGTGTACTTTCTGCAGTGAGAATGCTGACCAAGCAGCTGAAGTGTATAATCTACAGAAAATCACCCTGCTCCGTGAAATCTCCCTCAAAACTGGAGTCCAGGTAAGATCCACATCCTCCCTCCCTTGCCATCATGTTCTGTATTGAGGAACATGAAGAGTAAGTGCAATGTGTTTTGCAGGCACAGCACGAGCCCCAAAAGGTCTTTGCGGTGTTCGTGTTGGAATACAGGTTGAGAAGGAGATTTGTAATCCAGTTCCCTCTTAGGGTAAACTTGCTGGCATGTCCCTTGGAAGAACAGCTAGCCTCAGTACAATGGCACTGCCTTCTCGCTCCCCTGTGGGCTGTGGGACAACAGCTGGATGAGCTCTCCTGTCACGGGTTCAGTGTTGTCACCATTTTGTGGTGCCATTTTGCCATGTACAGGTGGTAGTGCCCACCTACATCTGACCACCTTGGAGAGTTCTGTCCCAGCTCATGGTACAGGAGATGCTTTGACTGTGAATCCACATTCAGAATTTTGCCCCTTTTCTTGCCAAGTGCCTATGGAAGTGGTAACTGTGCCCTCCACTCTTTTTGGTCCCTCCAGATCCTGCTGAAGGAGTACAACTTCGACAACAGGCACAAGCCCACTTTCACAGAAGAGGATATTCTTAACATCTTCCCTGTAGTGAAGCATGTAAACCCCAAAGCCTCCGATGCTTTCCACTTCTTCCAGAGCGGGCAAGCAAAAGTTCAGCAAGGTACAGACCCACGTGCCTCTGCCTCTCAGGATGATCACTGATAATGGGAAGAGCAGGGTATGTGGGGCATGGCCACCAGGACACCCCTGCCAGCCCTGGTTTGGTAGAGAATCCTGGTGTCCAAGACCATCTGGAGCACTCCTGCTATAAAGTCACCAGCAATGAGCAAGGATGGCTCAGGGCAGTGATATCCTTCCCCCAGGGCAGTGACCTATCTGTATATCCCACTGTTGGTCTCACTTCCTGTCTCCAGCAGTGTTAGAGGCTATTTTATATATATATAAATATATATATATGGATATCCCTTCTTTTCAGGTTTCTTGAAGGAGGGCTGTGAGCTCATCAATGAAGCCTTAAACCTGTTCAACAATGTGTATGGTGCTATGCATGTAGAAATCTGTGCCTGCCTGAGGCTGCTAGCTCGGCTCAACTATATCATGGGAGATTACTCAGAGGTAAGCAGGGGCTCCAAGGGGATCTCCTCAGTGCTCTCATTCCCTCCCCATGCTTGCTCAGGCTCACAGCGTGGTGTGACTTGCCCTGGGTTCTGTTCTGTTCAGGCCTTAAGCAACCAGCAGAAAGCAGTGCTAATGAGTGAGAGGGTCCTGGGCATCGAACACCCCAACACCATCCAGGAATATGTGAGTATGGGGAGCTGGGGGAGCAGCAGCACCTCAGGGGTCTGCCTGCAGTCTGAGAGCCTTAATTCATGTCTGCAGCTGGAAAACAATTGCATTTTCCTCTATTCTGTAGCTTTCTTTCCAAAATTCTCCACTTCATCATCTTTTATGATCCTGCAAAGTGAAAAGCTGAGTGTGTCCTGTGTGCTCACTATTTGTCCTGCTTAACCTAGGTTTCTAGTGTTTGTCTGCTGCATCTTTATTTAGCTATATTAATTCTCCCAGCTTTGGCCCTGGGTTTATGTCAAAAACAAAAAGAGGAAAGAATCCCCCAAAACACAGTCAGACATATGCAAGTCAGGTTGGAAATATTCTGCGAGGGGTGTTAAGAGAAACTGAAATAAAACACACAGCTTCCTCAGTGCTGTGTCCTCAGGGACACCTCAGTGGGACTGTGCATCAGCCAGCAGACTGGACTTTTCAAAGTGACTGAAGTCCTTCTTCAACCAGTGAGGAAGACTTGTTATTCATGTGCAACTAAGGAAAGGAGTGGAGAGATTAGTTTCCTTTACATCAATGCTGGGTCCCTTCTCTTGTCCTAGATGCACCTGGCTCTGTACTGCTTTGCAAACAGCCAACTCTCGACAGCACTGAACCTGCTGTACCGTGCACGCTACCTCATGCTGTTGGTATTTGGGGAGGATCACCCAGAAATGGCACTCTTAGATGTAAGTAATTTGTTCAAGTGTCTTCAAGTTCCTAATCTCTGAGAAACCTCTTGGCCTTTAAGATGCCCACATGATGGCTGTTAAAAACAAACACTTAGGCAGTGCTTTTCCTCCCTGGGTTGTTACTGGTTGGTGCCATCAGATGAAGGAAAAAAGGAGTTTGACCCTTTAGCTGGGAGGGTCAGCCTCTGTGCTGAGCTTTGCACTGGGATACTGCAGATGGGGTTTGACCCCTTGTAATCCTTAGGAAAACTCCTTTGTTTATTATGTTCTTGTTGCGCTGGCATAAACTGGAGAGTTTGTTACCTCCCTTGTGCCTGGATTGTTTGGGCCAAGCTCCCATGGGGACGATGGTCCCTGTCACGTGTTACTGCTGCAGGGACTGCCCAGGGGTTGCAGCCCTTCTGGCAGTGACACACCTGTGTCACAGGGTCCTGCTGTTCACAGAGCAGGGACTGTAGTGTCAATGTGTCTTTCCCAATGCCTGCTTGGCTTCTCTGTACAGAACAACATTGGCCTGGTGCTCCATGGGGTCATGGAGTATGACCTGTCCCTGCGGTTCCTGGAGAACGCCTTGGCCATCAGCTCCAAGTATCACGGCTCCAAGTCTTTGAAGGTTGCCCTGAGGTGAGGCAGGGTGGGGTGCTGGGCTGGGTCGCTGCTGTCAGAGCAAGCACAGTCACTGAGCACTCACATGGGAGGGTCTGGGCTTGAGAACTGCATATTCAGTCTTGTCCCAGAGCCAAGGTCATGGTGCAGTATCCAAGTTTGTTATTTCAAAAGGTGGAGATCTGTTGCTCTTAAGGTTAATTGGGGGGTCTCTGTGATGCTGCTTGCTCAAAAAATCTGTCAAGATAAGTCTGGTCCCTGTGGACTTTCAATACAAAAATGTATGTGGGAAGTAAAGGTTGGAGAGCCTGTAAGGGAATTACACTTGGAGACAGGGACAGTATGTTAAATGCTCATGTTTAATTGTTCCAGCCCTCAGGGAGGGATCTTTGAGAATCATTTAATGTGCTTTTGTCTTTTGCCATAAAGTTCTGTATTTGAATAAAAACCCTGAGTGGCTTCTATGTGTTCCCAAGGGAGCTGGGACTGGTGACACCTGTAGGATCTGCTGCAGTGCTGGATGCCTTCTGTCCTTCCGTGCAGAACTGGTTCTGTCAGCCAGGCATGGCCCACTCCTAGTTCTTGCTGCCACATTGCAGCCATCTGTTCTCCATCAGGCTGCAAATCAACCTGATTAAACACCTGCAAGAGCCTGCCTTGTTTTCCAGTGGCTGATGAATGTGCAGGCTCCAGAGAGTCTTCAGCTGTCCCTCAGTGGCACTGGGGTGCTTGGAGAGGCCCATCTCCTCCCACAGAGAAACACTGCCAAACCCAGCAATTTCTTTTTCATTCCAGAAGCGCCAAGCCCAACAGTCCAAGCCAAGTTGGCTCTCCCAGCTGGCGAGAGCCCGGGGGACTCAGGCCTGGCTCTGCCTGAGGGCTGAGGGCTGCAGCCTTCCTCTCCAGTTAATAAATCCAGCCCCAAGGTATTCTCATGGATGTGCCTCTCCCTTCAGTTCACTGATGCGGCCTTCAGCTTTCCTGGATGCAGGATAAAAGATGCCCAGCTCAGTCTTTACCTCTGTAGGTCACTTTTCAGCATTCCATCTAAAATCCAACCTAATTAGTGTAGTATTTGGATCCTCAGCTGGGCTGGGAAGAAGTAACTCCCAGGGTGCTGCATTCAGTCTCCTTTGACACTCGTGTTAAGACTTTCAGCCCGGACGCTGATGGCACAGTCATGCTCGCTGCAGCACAGAAATGCTTCTTCTTCAGAGAAGTGACTCAGCCCTTTTCCTTCCCTCAGCCACCACTTGGTTGCCCGAGTGTACGAGAGCAAAGCAGAGTTCCGGTCGGCTCTGCAGCATGAGAAGGAAGGCTACACCATCTACAAGAATCAGGTGATGAGTGGCCCCACTCTGCACTTGTGAGCTGTCACTGCAGGGCCAGAATTGAGCAGTTCCACTGCAAACCAGTGCCCAGCCTGGGCCTTGGGGAGGCCTTTCCTCAAACAGCTCTGAGCGGATGCCAGGGAGTCCTTGTAGGGCCAGGGCAGAATTGCTGCCCTGTGCAGTAACTGCCCACTGCTATGCCAGGAGTCTTTGCTCAGCTTCCTGCAAATGTGTCCATGCTCTACCCATGGCTGGACAAGCACTTCTGTTGTGGCATGGCTCCACGTTCTGATGGGGCTTGGAAAAAACTGGTCTCTTCTTCCCATGTTTTGTGCCACTAGTCTTTAGATACCAGCTCCAAACTGGTTTGGTAGTGAGCTCTCAGCCTGGCTGCTGCTCAGTGAAACTCCTGCCCCAGCCCAGGGCTGTCTGAGCACGTCTGCAGCTGCACGGGGTGACTCAGCTGGGCTGGCTGAGGGCACAGCCCAGTGTGGGGAATGCTGGAATACTGGTCCAGGTGGGGGGATGCTGAGATGCTGCTCCTGGAAGAAGGGCCCTGTGCAGGGAATGCTGCTCACCCAGCAAATATGCTCCCACTTGATGAAAATGTGAAATGTTGATAAGAAGGCTCCCAGAGGAACTGTTTTACTGGTTTTTAAATGCCAAGGCAGGTAAAATCCATTTTGCTGAGTTCCTGTAGGGATGCTGAGCTGGCAGCACCCGGTGTGTTCCCTGGGTTGGGTCCTGCTCTCACTTGTGACGTTGAACCTTTTCTTTTTTCCCGTTTCCCATCAGCTTGGTGAACACCACGAAAAGACCAAAGAGAGCTCCGAGTACTTGAAATACCTGACGCAGCAAGCGGTCGCTCTGCAGCGCACAATGAACGAGATCTACAAGAATGGCTCCAATGCCAACATCATGCCACTGAAGGTACCCCGGAGCACTGGGATCGTGCAGTGCCAGCAGCAGGTTGTGCCCAGCTGCTCCTGAGGGACACGGACTGTCAGGAGGGGGTAGCTGTTGTCCCTTGCCAGGCAGAAGCCCTTGCCAGGGCAGTGGCTCGGACACGGCGTGCTGTCATCTGTGTGGATGGAGCACAGCGTTGCAGGGGGCCTGGGGAACCAGCGGGGTGCAGGGACAGCTCCTGGGTGAGAGCCTGGCACACCTGCACACAACCCTGCCCTGCTGCTGACTCACTGACAGGCAGCGGGTTGCTCAACCCAGAAATACTTCAGTTTCCTCATCCTCAAAAATGCTGTCATCTTTTACCAGGTGCTTTGTTCTCCTTCCAGGGATGTTGTGGTTGGGGAGGCCGGGCAGGGAGTGCAGAGGAGCTGTCTTACCTTACATGGAGCAGCAAGGACTGGCCCTCCTGGGCCAAACCCAGCTACTCCTGCCTGCCTCCACACCTAGCAGAGTACCTGGCCTGAGCCATGGGTGCTCTCCCTGCCAGGCTGTACCCCAGCAGATTGGGAAAGAAGGTTCCAGCTGCAGGGAGGACAGAGTTGGGACAGTGCGCTGTGTGTGGGTGTTCTCCCTGTGGAGAGCTAGTAACAGACCTGAGGAGTTCATGGCAATGAAGGGAGAACAAGGACCTTCAATCAAATAAAAGTAAAGTCCGGGGAATTGTGGCCAGTGAAGAGGCTCAAACCCATAAAAACAGCACTAAAGGGTTTACCCTTGTTAAAAAAAGGAGGGTAGAAAACCCAACACATTTTGGAACTGGCACTGGGATGTATTTTACTGAAGTCCTGCAGGGTTCAGCAGGAGCTCCCTGCAGAGACTGGTGGGAAGCTCTAGATGGTGCTTTCCAGCTTATGGATATACAGAGGTAGATAATGTAAATGATGCCATTTTCTCAAATGGCATCATTACCTTTCCCGTTGGTAAAGGGACATGCTTAGCAGTTCAGAGTCCTCTCTAGGTTCCTAAAACTTCTTTTCCCTTGTGATGTAGTTCACAGCTCCCAGTATGGCCAGTGTCCTGGAGCAGCTGAACATTATCAATGGAATTCTCTTCATTCCACTAAGGTACAGTGATTCTTCTGGGTTATGCCTTTAGAAATCAAGTCTGTATTGTCTTAGTTAACAAAAGAGCAGAAACCATCTCCCCAGGATTTGTTTGTTTTAGCCAATATCCCAATTCAGGCCTTGATTAGCATCATCAAGACCTGCAAGCAGCAGGACTAATAGATTTTTTTTTTTTTTTTAATTATTATGAGCTGTCTTTTATACTTCTAGTTGAAAGTTTGTTTGGGATGATGGTGGAAATAGATGACCTGAGCCAAGACTGTTGTTCTAAGACTGCAAATAATCATTGGTGGTAAAAATGCAGCATCAGCAGCTGGAGGCTGCCTGGCCTCAGCAGCGAGATGAACCCCCCTGCTCTGCCCCAGCCCCACTGAGGGAGCAGATCCTGGTGCCTCTTTGTTCAAGCCCAGCCAGCAAACTGGGCCCTGGCTGTGCTCAGGCATGGCTGAGCTGTGGGGGAGGGAGGTGCAAGCAGCGTTCCCCCACTGAACATGACCTTGTCCTGGTGCTTCACCATTCCCACAGCCAGTCTAATGTCTGCTCCCCTTCCTGCTTTCCCCTTCAGCCAAAAAGACTTGGAGAACCTTAAAGCTGAGGTGCAGCGACGCCAGCAGCTCCAGGAAAGCATGAAAAGTGGGGAACAGCTGGAAGCAGAGGACAAAGCTGTGGAGGAGAAAGAGGCTGAGCCGAGCATGCCTTCTGCTACCATCCCCTTAACACAGAGCTCTGCTTAACGTGTACCTCGCTTTAAAAAAAAAAAAAAAAGTTTAAACCACCCTTTTCTGAATCTGGCCCAGGGCCTTAGCTGCCCTCGGAGCAGCTCCTCCTTTTTGACAATGTTATTGCACTGGTACAATTAATACACAATGCAAAGAACTAATCTGAGCAATGTAATCTGTCTGCCCAAGCTTGTGTCTGCCACGCGAGGGAAGTGGCCGGAGGCAGCACAGACCCGTCCTGGCGCGCGGGGCCCTCCTGCCGTGTGTGTGTCCGTGTCGTGTGTGTGCGCAGCAGTTATTTCTACTTTGTACATATGAATTCCAAATGAACTGTCTGGAGGAATGTAACATTTCTCAGGTCATTTTTATGTTGACTAAGGACACTGCTTTGCTAAACCAGTAAAGAACCAGCCCCATCACTGCTCCACGTTCTTGTAAAATGTGGATTCCAAGCCAAAAGATTGATTTCCCCCCAGTCACTATTCAAGCTTGGGCTGAGAACAGCCATATTTGTGTCACTGAGATGACTGAAGCCTGTGACACGTGCAAGTGGGGGATGTACAGCATTTTCTACATCAGGATATAGCCATGGGATCCCTTTAACCATTTTTTTCTATGTTTGGTTGGCAGTTTGGCAATTCAGTGGGGTTTTGTAACATTCACATTCTAATTTTCAAGGTAAAGAGATAGATAGATATATATATATAGATATATATATATATAGATATATTATATTCACCGTTCCACCTCTGCCTCTGCTTGCAGCTGAGTAACTTGGGATACTGTATCCAAAGAGTGAGGGCTTCATCTTTAAAAAAAGCGCACAAACTTCCATTGCAGTGGAAACCCCAGTGCCTCGGTGAGGTGGGAATGCAGCAAATGAGGGCTGAACTACGAGGAGTGAGGAGGGAATCACGCCCCTATTTAAGGGCAGGGGAGAGGGGAGGAAAGTTTAGAAATAAGAGACCTGGTGTCATTTGCAACAGCAGCTGTTGACACAGAGTTGAGGGCCCTGAACCTGATGGAATCACAACCAGAAAGTACCAGGTTTTGGGGAAGGGGTTTAAATAAAACCTGAAGGTCCCCCAGTACTGAAACCTCTGGCAAATACCTTTGTCTCTGGCATTTTTGCACACTGGTTTTGGGACTGGTGCTGGGAGCTGCCATTGCTGGCAATGGACGGTACTGAATGGCAAGTGCCACTAAAGAAATCCTCCTGTCCCCTCCCCTCCCACACACATCCTGTGGGGTTGTCACTGTCCTCAAGCAGGTAAGATGTGGCTGCTGCAGGCCCTGGGATGCCGACAGAGTTGAATGTCCTGTTTCCCAAGCAGATCAAGCTGTAGAAGAAGGGCGGGCTGGCCGCAGCCCCGCGCTGCCGGCGCGCAGCCTCGCCCTCCCTCGCCGTGTCTGTCCTGGATCGTGCCCCGTGCTAATCCGCGCTGCTTCTTTTACTGACCCTTGGAGCCAAGTGCTGTCCCTGTGCTCTGTACCCTGTTTCCTGTCTGACCCTACAGGTATTTGTAACTCGGGGCTGGGCCAGGGGGGAAGGAGGGAGCAGCCTCTGAGGTGTTGGAGGCAACAAAGCAGAGTCTTCACTGCAAATGAACTTGCTCCTATTAGAAAAATTCTGAATTTCCTGGAAAGCAATCAATAAATTACTACAGTGCATCTTTCCTACAAGATTTTTCTTTTACTAGTGTCTTACAGTCCATTAAAAGCTTTTTAAACTCTTGCAGGTATTTTTTTGGTTTCTTTACTGTTTGGTGAAAAGTGTTGGTACCAGCACTGCAGCCACCACTCCTGTTCCTCTGAGCAGGAGCAGGGGGAGAGAACAGGACCAGCTGACCCGGAGGCTTTAAAAGCTGTAAATCAGTACCAGAGTCACAACTCCAGCCCAGAGGGGGTAGGACCCACAACCTCTGCTGTCAGAATCCATTTGTGCTTAGGGAGAGGAGTCACTTTGCCCTCTCATCCCAGGGGAGATGTGGGAGCAGGGACACAGCTTTGGGGATGTACTCATGTGAAATGAAGCTGAAGGAGACAAGGCCTGGCTACTGAGACTCCACAGCTAAGCAGCTCCAAGGGCAATGCAGGCTGGTAAATAACTGCATTTACCAACATCTGTCTGTACCTCACTACCTCCTTTGGGTTCTGGGGGGTTCTCATTACTCTGTTCACAAGTTCTTAAAACATGACTGTAAGAACTGAATTGAAATGGGCCCTGGGACCAAGCTGGGCTGGAGGCAGGCAGGTACTCAACCCGTTCACTGAAAGATGTTCCAGTGCCCATCAGTGCTGTATTGGGACTGGAAACACATACAGAGCTGCTGTCAGCACAGCACTTGCTGCACAAGCAACACCTCACCAAGCTAAGGGGGAAAATTAAAATTTAACTGCCCATACTGTTCTTGGCAGCTCACACCTGAACCTGCCTCCCTGTGAGAAACTCACAGCTTACGGATATATGAGACTTTCCTTTCAACCCTCACCCCAAAAACCACTTCTGTGCCACCCTGTCACCCCATCTGGGACAGCCCCTGCACGCATTGGCTCTGGCAGAGCCCAGACTCAGTTTTTTTCCCAAATGCAAGTGGGTTTCATCCAAATGTCCATCCCGTGTCTGTTCCCACTGCAAAGTACCACCCTACCAGCTGCTTCCACAGACCTCAGCTGGCGGGAGGGCCCTTTCATTCTCTCCCCATATCAAGCTCATGAGCACATCCGTGCTCTTCCATTATGAAGGCGTGCCCATTCCAGTTCCAGCCACTGGCCCATCTCTAAACAGTCCTTGAGGCAATTAGGGCCAAATCACAGGGAAAAATTAAACTAAAGCACACAGAGGCAAAAGACCCTAATAGCAGAACAGATGTTGCCAGAACCACCCAGTGCCTTCTTCAGCTTTCCAGGTGCCCAGCTCCCCTGCGCTGCCCCGAAGCCGAGAGCGATTGCTCCGAGGGTCGGCGGCCACGCTCAGCGCCGCCCTCAGCTCCAGCACCAAGGGACAAGAGCGAAAGGCAGCTCCTGTCTGCGGCAGAGAGAGGGTCAAGACAAGGGAAAATCCCACCAAACCCAACCCATCCAGGGCTGGCCTGTGCCAGGTGCAGGGAAAAGGCTCTCCTCCCCACCTGTGAGTCCAGCTTAGCCCTCCAGAACATTTCCTGCAGCACCTCACTGCATTGGATCAAACAACAAAACCTCTCACTACTCCAGGTGCCATGAACCAGCTCAAAACCACTTCCTGCAGCCTCAGGTGAGCACAAGTTAAATTAAAATCAGAGCAAGGGCAAAGCAGGTGGGAGCAAAATCTGAGGGTGAAACACCAATAGCTTTTTTCAAAATAGTTTTAATTATTGCATCCAAGGAAACAAAACCACATCTAGTTTTATATGCATTTAATAGTTTACCAATTGGTACAATAAGATTTTTTAATATGCAGAAAACATGAATAAATTTTGTTTTACACAGTCTGAGAGCAACAAATCTTACTGTAAAACACAGAGCAGTATTATATACATTCCTTTACCGATTTGTTTTAATTGTGTCAATAGCTTCAGTTAACTCCTACAGCCTGGGAACTGTTCTCTCCAATTGCAACCTCTAACAGCGCTCAAACAAACATCTGACATTTGCCTTCACATCGATGTCGGGATCGACTCTAAAGCGTGAGGATTTTGCTAACTTCTCTTCAGAATGAACTTGGGGAAGCCTGAGGGACAGGCAGGACAGGAAAGCAGCTACTTACATGACACAGTGGAAAGATAAAAAGGCCAGTTAACGCCAGTTGTGACTTGCAAATCCAACGCAACCCCCCCATCCCCCCCGTCCATCCCACCCCTCTATGCACGTGCTCTTGCTACAGGACTCTCGGTATTGATTTAATACACGGACGTTATATACAGCTGGACACAACAGCTCACTCCAAGGGCGCTTTTCCTTCACTCAACTCAGCATTTGCAATATTCAAATCATTAAAGGATTACCAAGCCACCACTGTCTATGAAAACAAGGTATTTTTCCTTTTGAACAGCTCTCAGGGGAGTCAGGAGCTGTCTAAGAGTGCTTTCTCAGGCAGTTCACATGGACAGGAAGCGGCAGAGGAGAGGCAGGGACCCCATGCCCACAGTCCCCCCTCGCTACCAACCAGGGGTTGTTTTCCTTTCCTCAGTGTCCTGGGCACACACTGGTCACACCACACAAAAAAGCAGGATGGATTTGTTTCACCTTCTAAAGTGCAAGATGGTATAAAACATCAACCTCCAGTTTCTATCTAAACCACAAAAAACATTGCACTTTCTGGCCCGTGTGGCATGCCAGAGGCTAGGCTAAGCCCAGGGATCTGCAGTGGCTCTGGTGACAGGCCAGAGCTGGGTCCTGGCACACGCTGCCAGCTTTAGTCAGGAAGTGCCAAAGCACCAGTGAACCTCTTGCCCTCTCCAATGCATTTAGTTCATTATTGACCCAGTAACCTCACTGTTGCAGATCTGATCACAGCAAAGGCACAGCACAAGCTGACAGTAACAGTGGGGACGGTTCCACAGCATGTCCCAGAGTGTCCCCCTCACTCCCATGCCTGTGGTGTGGCTCCCTTCCAACCAGGGCTTCAGCTTTGGTCCGGTTGGGACCATCCCTGAGATCATTCCCTGCTGCCCCAGAAGGCTCACTCTGCACAGGAGCAGTGCTGAGCCTCACACAGCAGTGACGCTGCTGCCAGCACTGGGGCCGGGTGTCCTGGTAAATGCTTCTTTGCTACAGGGAAAAAATGCAGTAGACAACTTCCACATCACAGGTACCTTTAATTTCTCATTCAGGTTTTGAGTTATGTACATGAGGGTGGTTTACTTTAGACTTAAATAAAGTTTCTATGTCCTACCAGGAATTAAACAGATGTTATTACTTTACAGTTGCAGATGCATGAAGGGATTTAAGATGCACTACTTGTGTATCTGAAATTCTCCAATAGGACAAAAAGCAGCAAATTTTTCCAGTCCAAGCAGCTAACGAACAAAACAGACTTTATTCGTGCATGCTTATGCAGCAACACACACTGAGAATGACAGAAACCACTGGATTTGAGATTAGCCTGGATCTTAAACTGGCTCTGAAAACCCCCACATCAGAACCCCGCTTTCTCCACCGCTTCCCAGAGGATCCCACACCCCCATCCAGCTCCTCCCACTGAACAAAGGGTTCTTCTGGGCTGACTGTGGTAGTCTCCCCCTCACCAGTGCAGTGTGCTCACCCTCCAGCCCACCCTATGCTGGTCAGGGACTCTCAGCTTTAAAAGGGACATTTTAAAAGCCACGGATTAAACCATAGGAATAAAATAAAGCACAAATTCACCTGTTAAAACATCAGCCTGGTACTTCATTGTACTGTCAATTTTAAAGTTGATTTTTAAAAACACCTGGTTAGTTTGGTAAGTATTGTAATTCTTGGTTATCTACAATGGAATCTGTCACAAAAATGCTGATTAAAATATTAATTTATAATATTTTCATTTCAGATCAAAATATGTAACTTTAGGGATATGCAAATTAAAAATTGTGTACACCAAGCAACATAAATACTAATAACTGAGCTGGGCTGGTTTTGCTGATAGGATTTGGGTTTGGTTTTAATGTTTATCATCATTCCCACAGATGCATGTGGGCTTTGTTCATGGCATCCTTCTTTTAGAAGCCTGCATGGATCTGACCTGCCATTGTCAACTGATTCTCAAGATACTTAGTGCTTCCTTTAAAGCATTTCAATGCTGCAGCCCAAGGTTTTTCTCCACTTGCAAACCCTAGGATGTTTTTATTGGAGCCACATTGCCAAGGTGAGGATCACCTCATTGTCCAAGGAGGCACTAAGGAAACCAAAAAACTTTTGTATACCCCAATTTTCCTGCCAGTGAATGAGGGAAGTGTCCTTTGATCCTGCTGTGTAAATAGGAATTGCACATCTCTAACAAACATGGAAAGCAAACAGCAAGTTGGACCATGGCAGTCATTTGGGAGAGGAAGCTCTACTGGAAACTGGATCACTAAACTCTAGTGGGATGGACAACTCCTCCTGGAAGTTCATCTAGCATTAAAAAAAAAACCAAACAAAAAACCATTTAAACTTAGTTTAACAGCACAGCTTAACCATTGAATGACCAAATAAAAAATAAATACATTTATCACATCAGCTGCGACTAAGATTTGTTGTCTTATTTCAGGTTTACAGTCAGTTCTATAAATATACCAACCCTTGCGTGATAGGAGGCCAAAACAAATGTTTTCTGTTGATTTGGCAAATGTTTCATGACAAATATTCCAGAGTTTAATTAATTTCCATTAATTACATATAAGGTTCAGAAAATTCTGAATTGCAGCCTTATTATCTAGTATTCTTAGAGAAGATTTATTAAGCACACTTAAGTGATGTTACATAGATACACATTTCTGAAAGAGCCCTACAAAACTTTTCCCAAATGAGGTCACCAATTCAGGCACCAACAGACAGCAGAAAGAAAAACAGGTATAATTATCCGACATAACGACACTGTCAACTATTCAGTTAAGTGCCCTATTCCAATCATCCCACTTCTGCCTTCTCAGGTCTAATGTGACCAATGCCAGCCCATGTTCTTAAACCTATGGTACTTCTAGACAACGTATGTAAATTTACAGTATACAATTTGGATTCACCATGCATGAATACTTTGTGTGTAACATTTAATAAGCTCAATCTACATCCAGAATAATTTACATGAAAGGACAATATTTATTTAAACAGAGCTCAATGGGTAACCATGGTATCTGAGTGCATCCAGAGGAAAAGGGGTCACTGTGAACTCCATCAGCGGCACTCCCACACTTTTACTGTTTGATCTACACTCCCAGTCACCACGTACGGGGCTGTCTTGTGGAAATCTGCCAGGAGACAAAAGCTCACGTTACCAGTGAACCCAGAACTTCAGCATTTCGTACTCTCACTGAACGGCACTGCTTTTTCAAAACAATTCTACCAGCTCAAAGGCTAATTCCAAAGCTCCTGGCTACACTTTTGTAGCAAAATTCTCTCATGCTGTTATTAAGATCCGGTAACATGAACCAGAAATGTCCAGGAATTCAAAGTAACTATTTTCTGACTATAGTGCACATCCTTTTTTTCCTTTTGCTGGGCAAGCACTGACACTAGAGCCCTCCCCACATGCCTGGATGCTCTGGTGACAGGTTCCAGAACTCCCTGTCAGTTAGCATTCTTATCCATGTGCAACACTGGCAGCAGAAGTGGAAAAATCCAGCACACTCCAACTCTACAACTCACATGGGTGGGGGGTTTGACTACAAACTGGAGTTAATTTCTAGTTCATTTCTTCTACACAGAGAGCACAAGGTGCCACTAGGGCCCCAAGGTGAATGCCAGCCTGGTGCTCAGCTGCAGCCAGTGGGGAAGCAGCAGCTCTGGCACAGGGAGCAATACATACCCAAAGAGGTAACAAAGTGTTCGTGCGCGTTGAGGGTTTTCATGCATCGCTTGTTCTTGAAGTCCCAGACACGGAGAGTCTTGTCATCAGCACAGCTCAAAATAAACTTTCCCCCAGAATGGAACAGGACGCCACGTACCCAGTTATCATGGCCCACCTTGTGCACAAGGAGAGATCAGTGAGCAGGCTGAGAGCTGGGCATCCCACACCTCGCGCTACGGCACACTGAGGGACCCCTGCCTGGCCCCGCGAGGACAGCGCTGAGCTCCTGAGACTCTCACAACTCACAGCTTATCTCCAGCTTCTATTATTACACTCTGTCAGTCCTCCCAACAATGCAAGTTCCTGTACTTGAAGGCAAACAAACAGCAGTCCTCATGTGATCTGCACCAATTCTCTCTCCGCCCCCAGCACCACCACCCAGAATCTGAGCTGGGAACAGCAGGCTATGGCCCGTGGGAAGTCCCACATGTGGCAACAACATGATATTTCACAGAAGACACAATTCAGATAATTACCAGCATTTCTGTAAACAAACCAAGCCACTCATCACAGAACCTACACCACAGTACTGCACTCACACTATGATTTTGGAGATTGTCAGTATTTCTTAGCAACAACAAGATCTGACCCATAGAAGCCATTAAAACTGTATTTCCAGCATTTGCATTATTATAACTCTGGCTTCTCTTGAAAACATGACATGCAAGATAATACATTTCATTAAAACTGGCTGTACATATGCAGCTATGACTGCCAGAAAAAACAGCAATGGACTTACAAGTGTCATAAGGCACATGCCAGTGCTAATGTCCCACATCTTAATGGTCTTGTCTCTGGATCCAGACAGCAGAAAAGGCCCAGGCTTGCCACTCTTCTTAGTCTACAGAAAATTATGTTTTAAAGTTATGATACACATAGGATGGAAGCGGCAAAAAGAGGAATCAGATCCCTTCCTAGTGATATTGTTTAGTACCAAAATCAGATCATACAACAGCTTACAGAAAGTAAACCCACACTGACAAAGCTGGGTCACAGGCACTGGTACTAATGCTAGAAGAATTACACAATCTGTTAAAAGAAATGGTTGTTCGTCCTGCTAATTCCACAAGCCAAGTAACACTTTGAATACACACCTGCCTACTGCAAGACATCCTCCGTTAACAGCAGACACATCTCAAGTGCCACATCTTGGGACAAATGAGGATGCAGCTCACACATACCTTTGTGTTCACATTCTTCATAAAATGCAATGAATCAGGGCTAGGAATTTCTGAAAACTCCCTACTGTGAAGCGATTTCTGTGTGTGTCCATGCTCGGTGTCACCACCGGCCGAGCTCTCACCTGCCCCAGGTGTGCAGGGAAGGTGCTCCCCTGCGGGCTGCGCCCGATCCCACCAGCAGGGGGCAGGGGAGGCACCACTGCAGAGCCCACACGGCCTCAGGAAGGATGCACGGACTTCCTTTTAATTATGAGATTATAAGGATCTTTAAGCGATTCAACTAAAATTTGACTTAAATAACCTGCAAAAGCCATCACTAGTCAAGTCCATGTGTTCAGTGTGTCTACTTTTCCCCTGGGGTGTCCATGGCCTCTGGAGGCAGAGGGCAAAACAGCAATGCCGGGTGGGGGGCTTGACTAGTTCTGCTAGTCAAGAACCTGAAGCTTATTTCTATTTCATTTTTTCACTTTAACATCTTTAGAACGAACATTTCTTCTGGCCTTTAGCCTTTCTTGAGGCTCACTAGAAGGAGGTATCGGTGATCACAAACTGGGATTCGTTTTAGTTAAGGAATGCTTTCTCCCATCAGTAGCTGTACAGTAAATCACAGCAATCGGAGCTTGACTCCCACACAGTACACACTGCACCCAAGGCAGCTTCATTCTGCATTCCTGACTGGCTCCTTCCCCCCTCTACCTTCCAATTGTTAAGCATCCTTATCATCTTCACATTCTGCCAGAGAAGCTGCTTTACACATTTCTTTGCTGCAGTACAAGACAGTGGTCCCACTCTCACCCCTCCCTGAACAGAGCATCTCCCTGAAGTTCACTTTCACTAGTGCAAGGATAGGTCCTAAACACAAAAGCTGGATCCTGGGAAGCCGAGACGGGGCTTAGCTGCGCACCAAGATACTCGGACAAAAGTACTCATACACCTGCTGTACCTGCCAGGCCCTTTGAGCCCAAAGCCCAGTGGCTGTCAGTGCTACACAGAGGACGGACAAAGACCTCCCTCTGCATGCTCGTGCAACAGCCCGGGAATGTTACCTCTGATCCTGTAGCTTCTGATATGGTGGAGTAGGAGCTCTCGGGAGCCCAGGAAATGCACTCTACCACATGCTCGTGCTCTCGGAGCTCAGCTTTGCATTCCTTTGTCGCTACCACCCACACGCGCACCGTCTGGTCGTTGGAGCAGCTGGCAATCAAGGTGCCGTCCTGGTTGGGCCGCACCATGCGCACCCACTCTCTGTGCCCCGTGAAAGTCTTCACGCAGTAACTGTGCAAAAAACACGGCATCGCTCAACCACCGGCGCCACGGCCCACCGCACGCGCCCTGGGACGTGAGCACGCTTCGCCTGCTCAGCGCTTAGGGTACAACATTACAGCGCACACATGTGCACCGGGCAGGGGATGGAGCACGCCTTGAAGGGCTTGTGGAAAGGATGCTGACATGAGAAGGCAGAGACAGCTAGGAGCTAGCAAAAACTTGTTAAGGCAAAAAGCAGGAAACTTGGGGGAAAATTAAGCTGACGTGACTGCTTGCATTAAACAGGTATTTTAAGAACAAGTAGAGATTCACAGGTCATTTAGGTTATTAGAGACAACTGATAAATGAAACAAGCAAGAAGACAAAAAAAAAAAAAATCAAGAGGCACCTTGATCTGTGTCAAGAAAGGTAACAGATACTCCCTTTAAATTCATGGTTCACCAGTGAATTTATTTTCCCAATTGGTCATGAGCTAGAGCTCTACCCTCGTAGCTTCCAGAAAGACAAAACCAGTTAGCTTTAATTAGTCAGCATTAACATCTAAGCCCCTCTGCCTAATGATTGAGGCAGAATCTTTCAGTGAATTACTCTAAATGGCAGAACATCATTTCTCAATTCAAAGAGTGCCTGCTGACATTCAGATTTCTGTGTCCCATTTCTACACACAGTGGTTTCTCCTGGCTTTTGTTCTGGTGCTGTTTGCTCACAAGTGCACTTACCCTGTCTGGACTTCCCACATTTTGATAGTTTTATCCCTTGAGGCAGAAACTATATGATCTCCGTTGGGCATGATGGCTACCGAAGAAACGTTATGATCATGACCTAAAAACAAAACAAAGCCTTTATAAAGTGGCACTGGCAGAGTTTTCACAGAGCACACAGGACTTGCCAATTTTTTATGTTGGTCAAGTAGCTACAGCAGCAGAAGGTGCTTTATTGAATAATCTTTACATGTAAACTTGAGGTTTTATGAAATAATCATCCATATTTTTAGAACCCACACAGTCCAGACACTGAGCATCCTTAAAGGTGTTTTCTGTTTACTTGCGTGTACCTATGAGTGGGTGTTTATTTTTTTAACTCTCAAACATTCTCTATTTCTACTCACCACTTCTAAAAGATGATCCTAAAAGCAAGGAAGAAGCTCTTACAGAAGACTACACAAAACGTTTGCTGTCAATATTAGAATCTTATAGCTGTGGGTGCTGTACTTTCTCATTTTTCCTATGGCTTTCAAACCCAGCACAAAGCGAACGTTCCCGTGTGATCAAACACACGCAACCAAACCGCACATGGAGCAGCCACAACTACTCTGGCACTGATTCCTCCCTTCCTGTAGCCCTGCATCAGGAACACAGAGAGCTGAAGGAAGGAATCTTTCACTGATTTAAAGGCAGCTTTACTGTCTAGCAAGCGTTTAATATTTAAAGCTAAAATCCCTCTGACTGTCATTTTATTTCAGTATCATTATGCGATGCTTTCTATACCATCATGCATAGTAGATTTAAGATGTTATTTCATTCCATAAACACTGTATATATCCCCTATTTACAGAGCACTCATAATTATATCTCCCCTTTTTCTTTTGGAAAATACTCTGGTCTATAACCCCTTTCCACATCAGCAGTTTTCCTGGATTAAAAAAGAAAAAACTCTTCACTTTACAGACTGCTAAATCAATCCCTTTATACCTTACCATGCATAGTTCTGATGCACTCAAAGCCCTGGAAATCCCATAGCTTAATGGTCATATCAGCAGAACAAGAGGCCAAGAGTTTGCCAGTGTGGTCAAAGGAAATGTCTTGCACAGAGTCTGTGTGCCCCTTCAGGGTTCTCTCAAAGTCTCCTGTCTCATAATCCCACACCTGACAAGGGAACAGACAACCTGTTAGCAGCAGCCCATTACTATTTGTATTCTCCAGCCTCACATTTGCACTCCGCAGGCCAGGCTGGTACCTTGTTCAATAATTAATCAAGCAAGAGACAGACAAGCCCTAAAAAGCTTAACAGCAGAGAAAAATTAATTTCTTTTTATGTGATTTTGTTACTTATAAATTAACTGAATTTTGAAATGCATTTTGAAAACTGCTTTTCAGCTAACATTAAGCACTATAAGCCCAGCAGGAGAACAAGTTTCACTGTATTGATGTCACCTATTCCACAGCCAGTTGTCTGGAGCACACACATACCTTTATTGTGGCATCCTCTGAAGCAGAGACCATAACACTGAAAACTGGATGGAAAATGACTCGAGTGACAGGACTCCTGTGCCCACTCAACGCATACTTCTCTGGAGGACGAGGAATCCACTCTTTAGGGTCTCGTTTCTGACCAAGAGGTCCACCTGATGTGAATTCTTCCTTAGCTTCATTCAGCTTCGATTCTAATTCCATTACCTAAGTGCAAGAATTTTAAAGAGATCTTTCATTTCCAATTTTATACAAGATCTAATTCACCTTCTTCATTAGTAATCCAAGTAATAACTGACTCCAAAACTCACAGTAAAGCAAAGATTGCATGGACCAAAACTGATTACCAACATTCAGCAGCACTGGTTTTAAAAATCAAACCTAAATTAATCATTTATAGCTTATTCTTTAATAATTTATAGTTAATTCTTAATAATTTAATTATTAATAATTTATTCTTTTCAAATTCCCAAATATTTTCACAGGGAAAAAAAAGTTCTACAAAATCCCCTTTACTCACACACTGTACAAATACATCTGAATTACTATTGTGCCAAACTACCAAAGAAGGCTGTGCTAACAAAAAGGAATGCTACTGCTGCAGGAATTCTGTGCCCTGTTGGAGCTAGCACACACATTAACCAACAACAGAAACACTGGAGGGCTAATAAACTCTCGCTGTATTAACCTGCACAAGGGATAGGGCTTCATTGTTAACACACTGATTTTAGGGGTTTTTTGCTTTTAATACACTCTTGAGCCATTGAAGCATGACTAAAAAGAGTTTTGTACTCTCCACTTGCAGCACAATCCCCCACTGGAATGCACTGGAGCTAATGGCTCCTTCCCTCTAGGGCCATGGCCAAAGACAACAGGCAGCACTGATTTTTCCTCCGTCCAGCCCAGCCTGACCCTCTGCACACAGTGATTCCATCTCCCTGCTCACCAACTGCCTCAAGGCACCTCCAGCCTCTCCAGCTTCAGGACTGCACATGCATGTTCAGTGCTGAATGCTTTCTGGGCTAACTTTTTATTCGTGTACATCCAGCAGACCTCTACTTACCTTCTTTTGTAATCTTATAACAGATGTCCATTTCTTTTCCAGAAGTCCAGCATACTTCTTATCTAACTCTTCATTCTGAGAAGAAGCATTTAAAGAAAGAGGAAGAAAAGCAACACAGAAAAACAAACATCAGAGATGCAGAAGTAACTAAGTGCTGCACTTTCTTTCCATTACAAAATTACAGTCTCATGCTACAGTAATCCTAAATGAGATGAAGATAACAGGCATCAGAAAATAACCATGCCAAGGCTTACTCCACAGCAGATAAAAGCTCTGAGGACTCGCTACCTTGGTCAGAGACAGATGTTAATCTACTATTATAGGGGGGCACTTGTGAAAGCTGGAGTTATTTGCATGAATAATCCATACAAAAATTAAATCTCTCTTTCTAGAGCTACACATCAATCATTCAAATTTACTCAAATAATTTCAACCTTCACCTTTTCTTTCCACTTTGGTATAGCCCACTCCAATTCAGATTTTCTTGCATAAAAGTCGCGAAACTTTTAGCAACTGTGTTTTCTCTTTCCCTCAGGACCATCTAACCTATTTAGATTGCTTTCCTAAGCTTTGGGAAGAGGAGACTAAATTAGGTTGATAGATAAGGCAGATAGGGAAATGATATCAGGATTTTCAATTATAAGAATGGTATTTCAATTTGTCGTTTCTACTTATTTATTCAATACTAGTAGCAAATTAGAGAAATTAAGTCAAACTTCAAGCATTTTGGAAAAAGAACATTGCAAGATATATAACAAAGAAAAGGCAAGGATTTATCCAGAGGGTTTATCCAGCACACAGAAGTTTACTACTCAATCCAGCTGTAGCCATATGAAATGCACACCTCCTATGCTAATAGGTGGCAAAGTTAAAAATAATACCAAATTATCTGTGACAAAGGCAAATCAACAGAATGAAGTTTCGAGAAATGACTGGTCTGAGTCATTGGCATCTGTACAGTCTAAGCAAACAGAGCTGCTTACCAGAGCTGGTCACACAATCACAGAATCACAGACTGGTTTGGGTTGGAAGGGACCTTGAATCTCATTTTGTTCCACCCCCCCTGCTAGGGGGAACACCTTCCACTAGACCAGGCTGCTCCAAGCCCCATCCAACCTGGCCTTATTGGATGATAATCTCTATGAACTGTTTCAGCCTGCCCTCCCACTACATGGTTACCCAAGAGGTATGCAACAGACTCAGGCAATGACTTAACTCCTGACTCAACTCAAATCTCAAAAGAATTTTCCAACATTGGCTCTGTATGATAAAGCAGAGGACAAAAGTAATCCAGTTTTTCCTCCTGTTTCTCAAAGATTCCCAGTGAAGTCAGTCTCCAAAGCTGCACAGTCTCAGACCATTTCAAATCTGGTTATAGAACCATTTGCTCAGAAATGGTCAAATCACTCAGTGATTATTTTTCCCTTTTCTGGTAAGGCAATAAGCTGTGTGAGCTCATCACCTCCACTTCTGAAACTATCTGAGCTAACAGGTAGGCAACACACACACGTTCAGAACAGATGCAAATGCCATAAAACTGACTTCTCAACTAAAATACAGATGAAGAATCTTGTTTGAACTCACCACATCTAATTCAGCTTCCTTTTTAAAAACCGAATATGCCTCCTCATAGCCATTGGAACGGAGGTAATCTGCTATCGCTCGATTTCTACAAAACATTTTAAATACAATTTAAGGACTCAGAGAAATATTGTCATCACAACATAGTGCATTCTGATCAGATCCTTGTCTATGTTACAAAGTAAAACAGCAAAAAATTTCCAGAATTTACTCAAGATAAATGTAGAATTCACAGATTGCAGCTTATATTGCAATGTGCTTACTGCAAATTGAAGAATCCATTTTTTATGCCATCAGTAACTTTGAAATTATATTTTCAACATTTCCCAATTCTAGTTTCAAATACCAGCAGTTCTATCAAAAATAAAGAGTAGAGAGATCCAAACCACAATACAGAGTACTTAAAGGTCATGTGAACAGAGACACTCTAAAATCTATTTTGAAACAAATGCTAATGATTGAAGTTTAACGAAAATGCAATACAAACTTAAAAACAATGATTCCTTACAGTTCATCTCGTTGCCTTTGTGACAGCACCATCGTGGCTGAGATGTCAGGTTAACGTGATCGAGCAGTGGCTTCTCCTCAAGAGCTAAAGTCTTGGGAACCCAGGATCCACAATTCAGTCTGCCACAGTGGCTTAAATCACCAGTATTTCCCCAGATGTGAAATCCAATAGGAAATCCAGAGGCATTCAAAACAGAGGATTCAATCCATCTACAAGGAGGAGAAAGAGACATCATTTGAAACAAGCATTCCTCAGGCAGCTTTCTTAGATTTATCCAAACAGCATCTTCAAAGACTCTGGCTCTTCCCCAGCATGGGGCCCTTGCAGCTACAGTGCTACACAATTGCAGCACACAAATGACTTTTACCACTCCAGTACCACCACCTGAGGGAGTTTCGAAGAACCTTTGACTAAGAGACAATACTTGTTTTCTTTTCAGTCATGTGTTAATGTAGTTTACCTAGAGTTAATACTTCATCTCAGCCATGTTTAGGGCACGGCAAATTTTTAAGCAGTCCTCCAACCTGATCAGAGTGGCACCACTACCATGGGAAGAGCTGCCACAGGCCCGTGACCGCAGTTGGGCTCAGGCAGTGATCACAACAACTCTGGCAAGGCCAGCCAATTCGGGATACAGCTGAAACCCAACACGCTCGAGGTAGTCCAAGTCAGTGGAGCTGTGCTTTTCCAAAACACAGACTCATTAGTATCCTTTGATTCAGAAACACGAACTGCAGCATTCTCAGTGCACAACCTACTTCAACTGGGCAGCTTCAACCTCTGCCACAGTGACATCACCAAACCCACGTTGCCTTTGCTTTCTGCACTGCAGGGACCTTGAGAGCACCACGGCCATGGGAAGTGCTGAAATGGCACTTCTTGCACACCTGGCAGGTTCTGTGCAGATCTCATCATTCACTCAGGCTGCTCAGCAAGTCCGACTGACCAACCAGCCTTCAGCACTGAGATAAACTGAGGCAGCGCACAGAGGCCCAGAGACAGCAGGTGGGTTTGTAAACTTTCTACCGACTGCTTGAGGACGGCATGCTCCCGCTGCCTCACCTCTGCCCCTCCCTAGACACACAGGTACACTGACTCCAGTATCACAGCTCAGTAACAATTTCAGTAAGGAGCCTCCTCTAAACAACAGCCTGCTATGAAAAAAGTAAGGAAAATACTAAGCTTGTATTATTAATGGCTACTTATTCATCACAGGGGATCATAGGCTTCTTTCTAAACCTATCTAGGCCCTGCTGTCTGCTTCAAAATGAGCTTAAGCTGCAAGTTGCTTGTTTCCACCATGCTGGTGGATCTTCCACGTTAAATGCTGCACACCGTAATACTGCCTGCAAGCCAGTTACAACAGGAACACTCTGAACAGGCAATGCCTCATTTAATTAGTCTAACCTCTTCCCCAATAACTATTTCAGAAACAATTCAGCTGAAAACTAACAGCACAGGCTTCATCCTTTCAGATAACAGAAGCAAGCATTTAATCTCCTCTTGTCCCATAACCCAATTCATGGCAGGTAAAGAGACAACTGAGTTTCAAGAGATGTCCGGTGCTCAGCACAGAGAATACCACATGCAAATTAACGGAAATTTAGTTAACATCAAAAATAAGGCCCTGCAGTGCTGAGAGGCGCCCGCAGAGGGCGCGCCGCGGGACAGCCGGTGCAGAACCGGGCGCGGGCCCGGCCGCGGCCGCGCAACGGGACCGGGCACTTCGGAGCACACGGCAGCGCTGCGGGAGCGCCCGGCAGCGCAACGCTAACACACAAACGTCCAAAACCTGCCTCTAGGCCTGCCACAGGGAAAACCTGAAGGTGGGATTTGTATTATGAACTACCACTACGCAGTGAATGCCTAGCAAATCCAGTGCCAGCGTACTGACTCCAGTAAAAAAATCCCAATATCTCATCAATTTTGTAGTGGCGTTTGCAAGATGCAATTATTGCACTTGTCTAAAAATAACAGCAACTGTGTTTGTAAGGTCATCTTTCCCATGTCACCTATTTAGAAATGCATTTTCCCTGTCAAATGTAAAGTAACCTCAAACTTCTCCATATCCCATATCCACTTCCCAACACCTGGGCTGCTCCACAACCTAACTCTGAATTGTTAGTGAGAAACAGATCCTAGTACTAGATAAATTCCAACAGCCACACGGCAAAGCAGCTACTCCTGCTATTAGCAAATTACAGCTGAGCTAAAGCCACCAAGCAAATGATCTACAGCTTCTCGCTCCTCTAGAAAGGGTCTGTTCCAAGAACCCAGCTCAGCATTCCTGACTTTTAACTACAAAGCCGCCTGAATAGAAGACAAAGTATTTTTAGGACTGCCTACTTCATAGACAAAATCAGAAAAACAAAACAAAACCAACCAAAGCCCCCTGCAAACAAAGAAAAAACCAAAACAAACAAAAAACCCACACACAAAGAACTCACTCAAGCAGAAGTGTCCAAATGCAAAAAACCCAAAAGGGCCACCATTAATTACACACCTGTGCCACTATGTGCACTACCTTTTTTTCAGCTGGAGCAGACTTTGTGACATACAGGCTTCAGCAAAGCAAGACTAACCGGTCCTCCTCCATCACCTATCAGCCACCCTCGTGTTACCCCCAACAGCTCAGCCATGAGAGGCAGCTGGAGCTCTGGGGGAACCCTGGGGAGCAAAAGCAACCCACAAAGAACTGCCACCTGATCATTACATCTTGCCTCAAACCGGTCACTTTGTGTCAGCATATTAAGGCAGTGTCAAGACAGAGTTAGATATTCTTCTGAAAGAAAATGTGTCTTTGCATGAGAATTTTACTCTGTCCACTATTAAATACAGGAGAAAGCACACTGAACTTAGCCACCCATGGAGTAACAGCTACTAATTAAGTGTGAACCAGGATGTGCCTTTTATTAATATCCACTTACACTCCTCCAAGTTGTAGTTTCTAACTTAAAACCTATCTGATTTCCTGTCAATAGTCTGCATGTATAAAAGCACCAAGTGGCAAACCTCTGCATAAGGACAGTAACAGAGGCTACAGGTATTCTCAGCAAGATCAGGTGTCTTTGTAAGCCTTTTAAAACTGGGAGCTAGCAGAAGACCTGCTGCTGGCACAGGTACGACACATGCAATGGGCACCTCTCGCTCCTCCTGGCAGCGCAGGAGCTGCACGGTTTTCTAGAACAACCCAAACCATTCCTTACCTATACAAAACATACTCCTCAGCTCCACTAACAGCAGCAGATCCTCAGCAGGCAACTGCACCTCATCCCAACTGCCCACCTTTCCACTCAGCTACAGATCAGGTTTTATACTCAGGACTGGCAGAAACATCAGAGCAGTAAGAACAGCAGACTTACTTCAATCCTTCGGTGCTGCAGGACTACAGAGTGGCATACTAAAGCATCATCTTTAAAAATAAATTAATTTTAAAAGAGGCAGCCAAGAATCATCACAGGCCAGAATTTTTCCCTGCTCAAGTTTCTAAAGCACAGAGAATTATTGATGAAGAGCAACAAACTGAGCAGAATACCTGAAAAGCAGAAGAACCCTCACCTGTAAGGGAAGGTAAAAACAGCACAGTGCAGGTTCTGACCTTCTCATTCGAAAAAAAAAAAATAAAATAAATGGGACCCTTTGCCTCTTCATGTCTGACCATTGCCCCCCTTCTTCCTAAACTGAGGTTCAAAGATTCCTGAGCTTCACCACACTGAGGACACGCTCACTGCCACTGCAGGGGCTCCCGGCTCTGCCCGTGCCACCTGGGGAGCACACGCCCCTTGGCAACTGCTGCGAGCAGGGCACCCAGCCAGCCCACGCCACAGCGGGCACCACCGACCTGGCACCACCGACCTGGCACGGACAGGGACACCCTCTTCCCCAGGGTGACTAAGAGGATCAACAGACCGCTGCTGCTTCCTGGCTTCAAACACTGGGCTCTTCCACTGATGGCTATCAGTGTGGTTCAAGTGCTTCCTAGATTACTGGAAAACTTCACAATAACTTAATGAGAGACCTGCAAATGATTCATAAATGCACCAACAGCAAAATGAAACAAGTTCAGCTCCATTTGTTAGCTGAGACAGCTCTACAGGAGGTATCCAAGCACAATAGCTACACACTCAGCCACAGCAATGAGCTAAGGAAAAAATAATCACTTTCAGGCAAGAGATTCCCCTCAGCTCGTGGTATGTTATGCCAATAAATGATACACCTTGGCTTGTAGGTATTTCTATGGCTATGTTCATACTTGCTTCAGGAGACACTTAAATATTTTCTATCTGTATTCTCCAAATGAAACTGAGAAACAGATTATAGAATCAAATTAATTCACCAGCATTTTAGTCTCAACCTGACAAAAATACTTCTTCATTTACCAGAACCAGCATCAAGCAAGAGCAAAATTACTGGAATTAAAATTCCTAAAAGTGCCCATTCTGTACACACAAAAAAATAAATCAAATCTAGTCTGTAAATTTCTTCAGAGTTCATTATGATTTTGTTTAGCAGAGTATACTGGATGCTAAACAGTACTACAACTTGAGTTATACACCTAAGCCCTTCCAAATCCCTGTTTTCAGAACTGTATCCTGAGGTACCAAATTCCACCATCACAACAAACCTCAGCATCTTCCACAGGATTCTGTCATTAAGTTTGGTTCAAGGTTCTCCGATGCCTCTGTTTGCTCCCATCAAGTGTGTCAAAAACACTTTTAAGGACCAACACCATAAACAAACCCCTGAAATGGCTCAAGTGACTAACAGTGCCCATTTCTGCTGTTCAGAAAAAGTCTCAGTAGAAGTCATCCCCAAGTGAGCTGTGAGTGAGATCCAGCTCACTCGCAGTGAGCCCCGGCAGTGACGCATGGCAAACCCAGCTGTGCCAGTGCCTCTGTCACTGGCAGTGCTCTGCTACCACAGTGAGGTGTAAAAAGACCAAAAAACAGCTTCAGCATCATTCCCTGCTTCACAACATGGGCAGCAGCAGCCAACTGTTCCATACACCAGCACCCCAGGTTCACTCTGCTGCTGCTGTCCAGCAACCTCATGGTAGTGCATATCCCAAAAATATGTCCATTGCTCCTCCAGAAACTTAACAGTAAATTAATTTAATTTCTGCAGTTTTTATGACCATTGCTTAGGCTCCATAAACATTCTTCACCACAAAAACACAAGCTATGTATACTAAACATTTAACTGTAGCTCATTATATTAAAAATTAGAAGAGATACACGGCATCAATTACAGAGCTAAAGCATCAGCAGATACAGAACAGACCAGCAAAGTGCAGCTCTGAAAGCTCAACAAAGCTTTAGCTCAACACTGCTGTGCTTCAGGAATTGTGTATTTTTGCAGAATTCTAATACTTTAGTTAACTCAGCTACAAGACCATTTTCTTCCGTAAGTATTATTGTGACAACGTTTTAAATTATCTTCTCCAAGAACGTTTATTGAAGGAAACAAAATTGGACACCACTTTTGCAGACTGCCAGCTCAGGCACACCTAATAAAAAACATTTGGTGTTAAAAAGGCACATGAGCCATCACCAGCATCAGGAACACAAAACTGGGTTCACACTGTGAAATCAATTAAGAGTTTTTTATTACTCACGTTTAGGTTCAAATTTAAATCTTAACTTATCATTTAAAATGTCAATAACCCATACAAAAGTTAAAACATTCTGGAGTGTCCAGCTACATGCTAGCAACTTTTAAGTGGTTTCTCTAGTACATTCTATCATTCTTAAAAGGTTTTTTTTACCTCAAAGAAAACTCCTGGAGTTTACTTCTTGAGTTGTTAATATACGCAAAATCCTACTTCAGTTACCTCCCTCTCTTCAACTAATTTTACAATCCCAGTGAAAGGCCAGTCACTTATGAAAACCAAAGGCACCAAAAAGAGTAACTGAATTGATATAATCAGAATTAAATTCCACATTGCTTTAAAGATGAAAGGATCCATTTGTGCATTACTAAAGGAGAAACTCTTGTTGCATTGTCTCTTGCTACATGTCTGGCACAGGAGGTCCTTGCAAGGTTCTTCGACAGTGTATCCTGTTTCATAACATTAACAAGAGAACTTAAAGGGGTTATTTGGGAGTAATTCCCAGGCAATTAGAGCTACAGTCCTTATGGAACTAGACCACATGAATTGTTCTCTTACGTCTCTGGATTATGTTGCTGAATTCTACCAATTATATAAGAAAACTTCCTTTTAATTAAAACTAATTTTTAATGGGTCTGATTTTGTTTTAAAGCCCATAAGCAAAACACTGTTCTATCAAACTCAAGCCACAGAACAGGACAACTCTTTCCACAAATGTACTCAAAACCAGATTCCATACAAGTCAAGTAATATCCATGGTTCCTAGGCATAACTATTAGGACCTGAAAAGGGTTCCTAGATATGTCTCTATCTGTTGATAGGAAAGAAAAACAGTAACAAGTAAAATAATCCAGTTCCTCTCCTGCTTCCATCTTACCCCCCATTACTGCAGGAAAGCTCATCCACAGTAGAATCAGCCAGGCACAGCCACGCAGCTGCTCTTAGTGCAGCAAACAGACCTTATCCTAGAAAATGTTGGAATCCATCACCTGCTAAGCCAGCAGGGATGAGTGGGAGAATATGAGAAAGCTACTCATTTATGAGCTGGGTTAATCTTTTTTCCACTTTTCAGCCTACATCAGTAAAGCTGGCTGAGGGATTACGACGAAGTGAGCTCCAACAGCTATCTGATTTGGGAAAAACAAAACAAGAAGCAAATCTAATCTGAATTACAACTCTGAGCCTTATTTTTAATTCATATGTTTAGTAAGCCTGTTATTCTGCAATTAAGGGAAGTATCAAAATGCCCGTAGGTCAACACTCTGCTTGATACATCAATGTAGTATCCACAGAGTACAGTGTGGATACTGTGCAGTGCTTATAATAATTCACAAAAAACATTTTCCGTTTCAGTTCAGTTACAGGTTTATCAAAGGAAATATATTTTTAACATGAAAAAAGTGAAAACTTTTATGCCTGTTTTCTTCCCCATTTCACCTATTTTACAGCTTTTTCTAAAAACCTGATACAGTAGTTTAGTTCTGAAAATAATTCAGCACCAAATCCATGGGGAACCAGAAAGCAATCTGTAGCAGACCACATATAGTGCCTGTGTTCCAAAGACTTGGAATGCAGGTTGCAATTACATCTGAAAAATAAAGCTAAGGAATGTCATCAAGATGCTATAAACCAGGAGCAAGTTGGGTGCTCCACGCAGCATGCTGCCAAAAGAAATGCCTGTGCATTTTGAAAACAACTCCTATGCCCGTCTGCTTTCCCATATTATTTCAAGCTAAGTTTTTAACACATCACTGGCAGTCACTACCCACCTTTAGGACTGTAAAACAACAAAACACATTTCTGGCCTCGTTACCTTCCCAGGCACGAACACAAAATGACTTTGAGGAATCTGGGCCAAATTTGCTTGGAAAATATATATTTTTTTTTTTTAAAAAGACTTTAAATTAATTCAATCTTGACATTTTTTCACCATGTATCACTTCAGTTTTGCAATTCTGATAGAAGCATGATACAATTAATTCTCAGGAGAAGCATCTTGAGTGAGCACTGTCACATGGTCTCATTTTAGAGCCTTTGAGCTTCCTCCAGGTCAGAGCTCCAGCCTGAGGTCTGTGTATAGCCTTTGGTGGAAAACAAGGGAAAACATCCTTCTTCTAACCTGCCCGTTCAATTCTGTGTGAAAATGCAGGTAAATTTAGCTACCAGTAACAGGAAGAACTCGGGCTGCAGTAGAAAATGAAGCTCTACCAGGTGTGAGAAGGTTTCTGACACGGCAGTCCCCACAGTGCTGCTCAGGGCGCGGTGACAGCGGCAGGACAGCAGGCAGGGGTAGCGTCACAGGGCCCGATGTTACACGCTGCTGCTCCACACACCAGAGCAAAGCCAGCAGGGTCAGCTGGATGACTCCAGCAGGGTATTTTTCAGTATCCTTATTGCTAATTCAAACAACACACACACATTTTGGGATAGCAATTGTAGACCACCAGGAGAAGAGTGCTGCACTTAGATATGTCTGTCAGTAGGCATGCACAGGATTTGAACTTTGTTGTTCTCAGTTCTTCCTCCCAAACTTCTCTGGCTTGAAAAATTAAGTAACAGATTTATAACTGTAAAAGAGGTCACAGAACTATATCCAAATTTAAATAATTCAATCATTAAACTGCCTGTTATACTGAAAATTGATATTAACAAAAATGACCACGTATTTATTAAATTTATAAAGAAAAATATCCAGAAGTAAACTTAAAGGAATACCTATGTTAATAATTCAGAAACGGGGGAAGGTATAAACCACAAAGAAATCCAAACAAGAACTTAGACAGAACTTCCACTCTTCAATCATGAAAACACTGTTGGTCCTTTATCCATTTTCAAATCTTGTTGACCAAAAATGGTTTCACTTGCCCAGAGGGGGGGAAAAATCCAAAACCAAAAAGCTCATCGTAATTGTGATCTATAACATCTTATTCTATTACAGGGAACAGTGTTCAACCTTTCATGACACTAGTAGGAAAAATAATGAAATCAGGGCTCTGGTAGAAGGTGTCTCACCTTTCTTATCATCCACCTTCACCTACTACACTCCTGCCTCTAAAACAGAGCTGAAGGTGAGAGAACCAGAAACTTCTACCATTACTGATTTAACAGACACCATCTGTTTAAAATACATACAGACACTCATTAATGACATCATCCTCTTAATAGATTGCAAAGACATGAGCATTTAAACAAATTTGTTTAAATTGTTTATCCAATCTCTTTCTTCACCCCAAAAGGCAGGTGAATGCAGCACAAGACAAGCTGCCAATGTTTCATTATGGAAGAAATAGTAATTTATCTGCAGCAAACAGCCTAGATGCTTCCAGCTGATTTTCCTCTAGTCTTAAAGAAGGATAAACGTAACACCTTTGCTTCAGCATTAAGCAGAAAAACAAGGCAGAGGCAATCTCGGGGGGAGGTGGGGAGGGGAACACTTGTCTGTCTAATTAAACCAAAGGAACTTAAGGTTTGTGGCGCACAACAGGAACAAGTAACAGGGATACAAGAGGCAAGGTATAAATAATCTCAGTCATGAATGCCCCGCACTATCCCAGATGCAAACCAGTACAGCACCACGCCACAGAGCCTGTCACCTACCTCACAAGAGGTGTGACAGCTGAGTCACCAACCAGCCCCAGAACAAGAGGTGCCTCTGAACAGCCTCCGACCAACTCCCTCAGCAGGGACCTACTTAACAACGGATCCAAGGAAATTACAGGACAGACACTACTGCTGCACCACCTACAAACCTCAACCAAGGATGGTCCCAACTCTGGAAACACCTTCTCAAGGCTGCAGCAAGTAGTTACTAATAAAAAATATCAGGTAAGTCTTCCAGAATCAACAAAAAATCACAACCACAATGATGTATTTATTACATTAATTTAATCACAATCCTCATCCAAAGTCCACCAGCAGCCAAGCCAAGCTGCAGAGCTCACTCAGAAGCAGTACCATTAAGAAGGAAATGGCAAAAATAATTCCAAATGTATTAACTAGCAAGCACTACTTTGAATTAATAATGATGATTTTTTTACATAGTTATACATGCCTCAGTGCTCTTGGTATTGGTCAGTGTGACAATGCTGTGCACAACATTAGTTTTGAAAGGACTGTATGTTTACAGTCCCAAGGAAATGGAGTTCAGCATACACTTACTTCGTACATAACATTTTTCTTTGAAATTTCCTGACAGTAGATGCCAGCAGGAAGTGAAATGATAGGTGGCTTCCAAGACAGTGAACTAAAAGCAAAAGAGCCTAAGTCACACCTATCTAATCCCTTAAGGAGAGAGCAGGATGTTAATAAAAAGAAAACAGAATAAGCTTTTAAACATTATGAGACAAATGCGACAAACATTGCCTCATCCACGTCCTGCCTCAACCAAGAGGAAAAGGCCCTTTTTTGAACAACTGAGATAAGATACAGGTTAGCAATACACATTTGTCGGGCTAACCCGCAGCAGCTGGCATCTCCAGGGTAAAACTGGAAGTCTGTTCCTCATGAGACAAAATCCTGGTTCTCGCCAAGGCTTTTAATATGTACTGATCATCGGTAGGTCTTAGAACATGGTAGGAATGAAGAAAAGTTTTGTTCTAAAATAACTGTAATACATGAAAACCAGACATTCAACCCAACCGAGGCTCAGGATCCCACCATTAAGCTGATGTGACAGAGCTACAGCTCCCACCACACCTCTGCACCTCAGTGGTGGCACCATCCTGCCCACAGAGCACTCCCCCAGCATGGACAGCATTCAGAGCAAGAATTCTGAGAAAACAGCTTTACGTACTTGAAAACTGATTTTAAACAGGTCAGATTGTATCTTGATGTAAATGCCTACCCCTAAAAACTTAAAGTGTAACCTACTCTGTCAGGCAGATCAAAAGATAAAGCAACATCACCCATGAATAAAACCCTCAAAAGCCATATTAGGAGCCCCATTCCCTTGTGTCAGGTAATAAAGTAGCTCTTGAGAAAGCCCCTGAACCCAGGCAAGGCTTCACCAGTGCAATACATTTTTAGTAGTCAGGTTGTCCTGCCAATGATATGTAAGCTCTTATAAAAGGGAGAAAGAGGAGCCAGTTGTAATGTCACTGACAGATCTGCAAGTATGGACAGTGCATAACTTAATGACTTCTCTGCAACAAACTCCACAGGAGAGTCCCATTCTATCAACACACATGGCTCTGATCCTTGGGAAAGATCTTCAGTTGCCATCACAAATTACATGCTAGAGGCTGGAAACTCCCCCATACTCTACAGGAATCTGAAATTATTATCTATTAATAATAATTACGGATTTCTATTGTCCTCTTGATTTCCTGAATTTAGGCCTACACAGTTCTTATTTTCAGCCTGACAAGTATTTCAGTGCCCACTTCATGGATGCTTCAGCTGCTCTCCCAGTCTTTGCCTTTCGTTTAGAAAATGGGCCAGCAGTTCACCAAAGCAGAAGAGAGTTGACCTAAACTGAACTATTCCAACGACACTCTCCTCCATACTACGTAACTCCAACCCCGCTAGTTCAGGAATACAGGCCAGCTACAGAGGGTTGTAAAAAAACTTACAAACATTATGCTGTCTATACCTGAGCTACCCTGAGGCAGAGGGGTCCAGCTATTGTTTGCCCAGAATACTCCCCAAGAAGTGTAAATACATTATAATTAACGATGGACATGGGCTATGGAGTTCTTCATGGAATACAGGGTTGCAGAGCTGGACAAGGCAGTCAGCAGATGTTGATTCTGGAACTGTCCCATCCACAGCAAGCTGAGAGTAAAGACATAATCAGGCTGGGAGGAGCACAGGAGCCAGGACAGGCACAAGAGTTAGCAGGATGGGTAAGACAGAGCCTGTGTGCAGCCAGAAAGGAACAGTTGATGCCTTTCGCTTCTGTAGAACCCAAATGAACAAGTTACTCCTGTAGAAAAAGTGACTGCCATCATTTCAAGGGCAAAAATCAACCAAAGCTCTTAAGATGGAAAGAGTTTTGCTTGTTTCTTCATTGGCCTTTGCCTGGATACACATTAGACTCAGGTATTTGGCTCACGCAGCCACTGAATCCTGGAACATCTACTCCAAGCAAATGAACTACAAATAATGCAGAATCCATTGCCCCTTATTTTAATTTTGGGCATAGTAAGAGAAGCACAGTCTCTTTCTTGTGTGCCCATCTCCTATCACAAACTTCACTCCAGAACTGAGACCCCCCATGAAAAAGCAAAACCTCAGCCTGCTTCAGAACCATCCATGTTCAATGCTGTACTTGTTCCAACCAGCAATGAAATCAGATGGGAAAGCCATGAGGCACATGTGGAACAGGACAGCACTTCCATAGGCAGCCCCTCCTAGGTGCTTCCTCCAATCCCTATTGTATTCCCCAAATCCTTTGTTCAAACGCTTTTCCTACACAACTTTAAGCAGTAGTACCCAAGAGGGACAGCAATGCTCTTACAGAGCTACAGTGCTCAAAAGTGCTTCCAAAATCCTGAGATGCTATTTTACAAGAACTTGGCACATGACGAAGGGCAATGCAATCCAGTCTGTACACTGACAGCAGTCACTCCACCGTGGTCACCAAAGAAACCAGGGATTGTCTTTTTCTGTGTGCCCACCCATAATCCGCTCTAACCAAGAAGTTCCATGAACAAATAACAGCATGAAGCCACAATACAGAGGCTTCTCTAGATTCCAGAAAATCTTGTGTTCAAAACACCAGCACAAAAATTGCAATTCTTATCTAAAGTGTAAATAAAATCAGTTCAACAAGTGCATATCTAAGTGGATAAATTGAAGCGGTTATCAGACAAAAAAAATCCGGCTTTGCAACAGTGACTGGTCACTTCTCACTGCCAGACAAATCAAAATCCACCCTGCAGAAAAATCAGTCTCAGAACAGAATGTGAGATTTGTTTCATTTCCGAAGCTTCCTGCAGCATTAGATTCTTCCCTAAAGAAGAGACTTCATTGTTACGGCAATTAGTATTCCTCCACCCCGGCAAAGGGAGGAAAAAAAAGCTCTGAAAGGGTAATCGAGCCATTTCGCAGCTTTGCCTCCTTACTCCACCCAGTCTCTTCCCTGCTCAATGGCTGCTCACAGCATCCACAAACATGGGAACAGCAACAGAAACACACAAAAACGAGATGCCCAAGAACAAGCCGGATATTTGCAATGCATCTTACAGTTTTAAAATATTTTCTTTGTTTAGTTTCCCAACATAATTTTCCTATTTAACAAAATGACTCTAAGGGCAAATAACATTCTGACAGCCGACCCTCCCTCTCCCGAAAACCAGCCAAATGCTGCACAATCATCTACAAAATGATCATCACTGAACGGAGGCTCTTTAACCACCACCTCCTAATGCCATGAACAATACTGTCATAGGAACATATACTTAAAAGAATCACCACAGAAATACATAATTTAGCAGGGTCAATATCCCCAAACATTTAATTATATTAAAACGATGTTTATTAAAGATTTTTAATATAGCTTAGATTAACCTTCCCCCATCCCTAGTAGGCAATTCATTATGAAAGGACTTGACCTGCACCAACCAAGCCCACTGCTGCAGCACTACCGAAATGGTTCGAGTGATACTATAGCAAAGAAAGGGAAGGTGTCACATTATTATTGGTATTAAAGGTCAAGTTTAATTGCATCCACCTTAAACAAAAAAAAAAAAAAAAAAATCTCACGCCCACAGAACTGAACAAACCCCAAACTTTTCAAGGGAGGCACCACTCCCACCCCCCAACTTCCATCAAAAGCCCTGCCTGCATATAACCTCCTGCCGAAACAAAACCTCGGGAGCAGCAATTAATACAGGATTTAAGCAATATTATAAGGTTTTCACGGGAAGCCTGTGCACCTGCAGCCATCCAGGCAGTGATATGACCCCCAGAAGGAGAGATTAGACCTCCCTCCCCCGTTTTACTGCAGCTGGTTCTGAAGGTCTGAGCCACCTCCTATCGCTGCTGCCTACTGAGCACTGCAGGAAAACTGGGGATGCGAGACAAATTCTGAAACATCACCTACTCCTTTCCCTGGATTATTAATTCCCGCCTTGTTTTCGGTGCCTCGGCCGCGCTGGCGAGTGGGGCCATCGCCCGACGGCCGACCCTGCCCGGGGAGAGGGTGACAGGGGGAAACCCCCGGCAGGAACCGGGAAGGGATGCTCGGGGTCCCCTCCGCGCACACACCAGGCCCATCGTCCCTGAATGCTATTATATCGCTATTTACCCTGGCCCATCGCCTCCTCCCGGTATTTGCTAAGTCACGGACGGA
>VZRH01001284.1:153185-164375 GCA_013397555.1 Urocynchramus pylzowi | reverse complement strand
GGACGGCCGACCGCCGCCATCTTGGGCGGCCGAGGCGCCGGGTGCCTGTCCCGGCGTTCTGCGCGCGCCTCCCGGCGTGCACCGCGCTGCCGCCCGCCTGAGGGGGCGGCTCGGGGACACCGGGAGAACCGGGAGTAGCGGGTGCTTTCCGGGAACACACCGGGAGTACCGGCCGCAGGCCACCGAGCTCAGGCACAGCGGCAAAACGCCGGGCATAGCAGCAGTGGCACCGGGCACGCCAACACCGGGCACGCCGGGTGTCACCGAGCACCGGGAAGACGAGGCACCGCGGGTACACCGCGTCGCCCCTTGCCTCCCTCAGGCACCGGGCGCTGTAGTGCTTTCCGAGTGTCCGTTCCCAGGAATCCCTTCCCGGGACAGCTCTGTTTTAGTGAGTGACCTTGTCCGCAGATCTGGGTTGGCCAGAGTGGAGAGAAGCGTTCGGCTCTTTTGTGTCCATCACCTCCGTGTGACGGGAACTCCCCTGTGCATCTCCCGGTGCCCCTTCACAGGGCCACTATGGAAACACTCGCACTTTATGCTGGGAACTGAATGTTTGCATTATCTACAAGCCCCATTTAGTTAAATCTCAAAATGTCCTTTGTTTAGTATCTCAAAATGGTAGTTCCTGGTGGTAAACTGAGGCACAGACCACTGCTGCTTTATCCCATGCGCTCACAAGAGGTGACACAGCAGCCTTGGCACTGCCTGTGCCAGCTCCTGTGTGGCCAGCACAGCCCAGCAGCTCCGGCCAGCACAGTTCTCCCCTCAGCTTGTCGATCTGAGATCCCGTGCTCGGCAGTGCTCCCGCGTCAGGGACAGCAGTGCTTGCCCAGGAGCTCTGCGCAGCCCACACGGTGAGCACTGCAGCTGCACTGGCAGAGGAGCCTGCTGCTGGCCCGGAATGCCAGAGCCCTGCAGGCCGGGGGCAGTGGCCACAGCCACCTCCAGCGCTGGCAGCACGGCAGCAACGCACTGGGAGCGGGGCCACGCAGCTCTCTGAAATGCTGACCCAAGGGAAGAGGTAATTCCATGTGCAAAATTATCTAGATAGCAAAAACTGAAAGGAACTTCGAGGGACACTGAAAACTTCATAATCAAAAGCTGTACAGTCCTATCTGTTACTCCTGTGAGTAGCAGTGGAGATTACTAATGTAACGGTTGCCTTATAGATCTCTGTGTTTGTACCCAGAGCACCTGAGGGAGCTGGTGTCAGCCTTGCCTGTGCTGGGCCTTGGCCCCTCGCTTGCTCTTGTTTATTTTATACAGCAGTATAAAATATATATATATATACAATACAGGGCTGTGCAAACCCTCTACACCACACAGGCACTCGTCAGGGTATTTCATTGACAACATAAGAAACAGGAGACTGAAATTTAGGAGAAGACTTTCAAATGGTTGCCCAAATTACCTTGGCTTTACTTCCATCTACTTGCAAAGCAGACAAAACTGTTTTGACAGCCTCAAAATTTGAATATTTCAAGTATTTTGGGGTGCGTATTCAAGTGATAATTAGCATCTACCCCAAAAATTAAATCTAGTTCTCAGGGATTAATGAATTATCCAGAGATTGTTAGGACACTGGTATTTTATTCTCCTTTTGCAGCTGGCCTTCCTTGTAATATCATTGCTTGATCCTAGAGTGGAAAAGAAGTCCCAGCTGCCAGCACGGCTGAACGGTGAGGAGTCTCAGAGCCCATTTTTCTTGATCATTTCTTTGATTGCTGCCATGTACCTTGATAATAGCAAACACGGACCCTGCGCCTCAGTGGGGACAGGCAGATCCAAATTGCACAGCTCCTTCTGATCTCAACTTCAGTTTTTCCCTCAGAATATTCCTAAAGGTAGTGTTTGCAGCGTGCACAGCCCTGCTGCAGTGTTAGCCAGGCTTCTTCAGGGGAGTCTTTGCCATCTGGGGTGGCACACGCAGCAATAGCTACTACAGCTGAGATTATGATTCCAAACGTTCCATCAGCCCTCGCCACACGCTTCCTGCTAAACACGGAAACTGGATTCATTGATAATTCATATGTTGCCTCTGAATGAAAGTTGTCATTAATATTCTACGCGTGTATGTATTTGTGTAGCAAAGCACCTGCAGTGACTGTACCACTGCAGCCAACTCGTGTACACGTTTCACGTCCGTGGCGGTGCCTGACCTACAAAAGATGTGAGCTGTTACAGCCACAGAGCTCTGGAACAGAAAGAGTTGCATGAAAATGCCTCCACAGATTTGAACTGAAAGATCGGTGCAGTTTTAGGTCGGGACTGAATTCCAGTGACACAAATACTGTCATTACAAGGTGCCTAAGCACATACCAAAGGAAATTGACTTGTAGCTATGTCTTGCAATTCAATTTAATGAGTCAATGGGCATGTCTACCTGTGTCATTAACCCTGTCACTGGGATAAATCACAAGAAATGAGCATTTTTTTCTTCTTTTTGTTCACTAGTAAATAGTGACTTCTCTGTGGCTCAAGCAAGACTCTAGAACTGCAAATTTTCCACTTTATTGGTCTTATAGGTGCAAAAGTTTTAGAAATCCCACTCCCAGTACTCATGCAGCCTTTCCTCTACATTATAAACATAAGGAAGAGGGCAATCTGTAAGTGTGTCCTGGTCTACGTGACATTCTCAATAGCATTAAAAAGAAGATAAACAAATCTTGTCTTTGAGGTTCCTGTGTAGGGAACCTTGGCCCTGTGCAAAGTCTTCCCTTGTTGCAGTAAAATTTTTCACTGAAGTGAACCCCTTTCCTAATTTGGTATGAAGGAAATGAAAATCAAATTTTCTGCAAGTTTTACTGCTAAAAGTGGCCATGCCTGTTTTCATTCCATTTTGTGTCTCACCTGGACTGCTGATCGCATAGAGCTTATAAAGAGTTTGTGCTACTTTTGATGATGATGTGTTTCTGTATCTTGATGCAATAGTCTTTGATAGTCCAATGCTATTCTGACGATACTGCTGTCACATGGTTCCTTCTTTAAACTCACGTGTTAGTTCTTTTCCTAGAGCCAAAGGGTGAAAGTCCAGGTACAAGTAGCATTTCAGCCATTTATCCGTTCTGTTCCCACTGGTGTCCCCTGCCAGGCCCTTATCCAGTCCTGAGTGCTCACCCTGGAGGTGCAGCATTCCCTGGCAGCCCTGGGCCTGGCTCCCGTGCTAGTCCTGGGTTATCTGCTGGTTCCTCTGTGTTTTTGTGAGGTTGTAATTGGTGTCTGCTCGGCCTCACATTCACCTTCTCTGTCCCCATACAGTGAGTGGGATGTTAAAAATATCCTTTTTCTGGGAGACTGTGAAAGCAAGTGTTGCCTACAATAACCTTGTTAAAGTTTTTAACATAGGAGTTTTAATTGCAGGTATTTATCGTCAAACAAGAAGATGTTTTCTGTTCCCAGAATTTTAAAAATTATGAGAATTATGTTATTCAAGGATAAATATCCTTACTTAAAAACTTTTATTCAATAGTTTCAGTGAATTATATCTTCAACATGTTTTTCAGGGTTATAGTGAAGGCCAGTAACATGCACATTCCAGTTAAAAGAATAGTAAAGTAGTGCAGGGATAATAAAGCATCCACCTTTTAATCTAATTGGGGCATGCACTTTTGCCTGCAAAAGCTGCACATAGTTCTCATACTAATGCTGCAGCCAAACATGCAGATCAAGTCATCATAGGCTCCTGTAGCTAACCAGGATAATTTGTGCATTAGTACCTGATTTGTGTAGAAAACTGCTGCAAAGGTTAGTGCAGGTATTTGGGATGGGATGCATCGCTCCTGGCTCTCCCAGATGTGGTATACAGCTGCAGATCAGCAGTTTGATGGACTCTAGCACAAGCCTTGCTGTACCTCAGCGTCCCTTGTCCACTCAAACTTGCTCTTTAAATTCTGCTTTTATGGCACAAATCTGATGTTCATGACACTGTAAAACGTCAGGGAAGTGTGGCCTCTGCACCATGGATGCTGCAGCTTTCCAAACACAACTTTATGGGACAAATTATCTTTATTTAGTCAATCCGTGAATACTGGAGAAAGATGTTATTCATTATGTGATTCCTTTATGTGGGAAATGGGAAAAGTCCCGCAGGGACCGTCGCTGGGGCTGTGCCAAAGGAACGATTGCCGGCAGTGGTGTCATGTCGCGGTGACACAGCCTCTGTCCGTGCTCCGCAGGTGCGCCGGGGGCGGAGCCGAGCCGGCCCCAGGTGCTGCGCGTCCCGCGGGGTGACGGACTTTGCTGCTCAAGTTATGCAGGCGCTGCACCGGAGATCTGCAACTACACGCTGAGGTATGCGGGGAGCCTGGTCAGTACCTACAGGGAAGATGACTTTTAATCTTCCATGTCTTCTAAACAACAGTATAATCCTGAGCAGAAATACTTCCTCGTACAGCAAAATGAATGCTCTTTTCCTAACGTCCAATCTGTTTAGCTGACAAGCCTGCACCAGCTTTAATAAACTGACAGTATATCCCCCCATTAAAAACAGCAACATTTTACAACAAATAGAGCTATTCAGAAATGTCTGAATGTGAACATTAAAATGCCATACTGATGCTTTATTTTTTACATTTTAAAATATTTGTTATTACCAGAAAATAAAAATTGTCTATTAGATTAGAAGCTCATGTTTCTCAGCAACATCATGAATATTACTGGTCTAACTAGAGGGTTGAGATGTTGAAACAGATGTGTGCTGAGAGCCCCATCAACTTCTAAAGAGCTAGTCCAGGTTTCTTTCCAACAGGACAGAATATTGCAGCTTCCCTACAAGGAGGAGGTAGGTGGCTCAAATGCTGTGTGATTCACGGCCGTAAGAATGCACCACCACCAACCCATGCGTGGATACTCACACACCCTGATCAAATTATATGTTTGACACATTCTTAAACTGAACCTTTCTGCAAGCAATTACACAGGTTAGTGATGCTGTGATTCAGTGTGGTGCTGGCTGATGATGAAACACTGCAGGGCTGCTCCTCATGGCACATGGCACCAGGAAACAGGAACCTTAGCTTGCCTTTTACTGGCTTCCCTCTGGAGAACAGCTGTATTATCTTAAACGGTTGTGAAAGGACAACTTAGAGACATCCCCTGTTGCAGTAGGTATTTTGTAGTAAATGTACTGAAAATTGTAAGTGGAAGAAAAAAACCTGAGATTTAAAACTTTTGTCAGACAGCAAAGACACAGACACAGTGTGGGACAGAGCTCTCTCTGGCTCTGGGGGGCTGCAGCCGCTGCCCAGGGAAGTGCAGCTTTGGGAGCTCTAAAGGACAGAGGCTGTGAAAGGGTTTGTTCAGTGCTACATGAACAGGAACACTGCTGCAGTCAATCCCTTCTGGGTGCAACTCTAAGTCCCAAGAGGGAGGGGAAGGGAAGGAAGAAGGAATATCTGTCCATTTTTGGAAAAGTTACAGATTCTTAACCCTGATACACTGTGATATCCTGTGCTTTGTCCTCTCAGGAACTCTTTTTCTTTGGGGCAAATAATTTCATGTCTGGAATACTTGTTAAAACATTTCCAATGCCAGCATTATTCATTCATGTTTATGAAGTCTGTTTACATTTGTGCTTCAGTAAATGTCACCATAAAAGTAATATTATCAAGTATTGAAAAAAATCTTTTCCCAAACCAGTGGTAAAGCTCTTGGTGACTGTGATGGAATTAATCATCCAACTGGTCTTCAATGTTTATAAAGAACAGTGGATATGTGTCCACACTCTGCTGGCTGAAAAGCTCTCTCAGACATTTGGTGTACTTTTGTTATTTATTCTAAGCATCATTTAGTGCCCTCTGTGACCTTATTATGTTTATATATATATATAATTAGAAAAAGATATATTTTAGGATGTGGCAATTTTGGCCAGGTTGAAAAATGCACTTAATTAAAATTGCTTCAGAAAGGATCAATTGTCCCTGACTCTCCACTGGATTTTCTGTATTAATTCCAAATAGGAAATTCTAAACAAATTCATTAAACTAATGTGTATTACCTAAAAATTGATAAAAGACTGAGTTCTGTGGTTTTAAGAGCTCTCTATGAAAAAGGGAATAGAACTTTACCTCAAGGTAAAAAATCAGCATCCAACCGTGACATAAGAGTTTGCAGGCAAGACTTCCACTGGTGCCCCTTAGAGCTGCACTGTAAGGAGATTGTAGTTATGTAATAGAATGTTTTAGTGAATAGTTTCATAGTTCAATACATTTTCTATGACTGGGAGAGACGTGGGGCAGAGTGGGCTCTGAACATGACAGGACAGGATTTTCATAGTGATTACTCTTTATTTTACACCAATGCTTCCTCTGACTTAGCCAGAAGTGATCCACAACTCTAACTAGGAACAAGATGTCAGACTTGATTTATAAAAATTACAGTTGTGAGGTTCAGTTTGTTCTCATTTTAATCCATGGTGAGATCCTTGGTTAGAAATGGCGTTAATAAATAATGACACCCTGTATTTGGAATTGAGAAGGATTTCTAATCGAGAATGATTTACTAATTCTTAAAAACATAGGATTGAACTCCTCTTTGCTTCATTTAGAGTCCCAGTAGATTTCCGTTTGGCCTGGAGAGTTTTCTCTGTCCCCGTTTTCAGGCTTCATTGCATTATCTGTATTCACTGCTTTATCTCCTATGGCATCTTCTTCATTATTAAGCAGGGTCTGAGAAGGAGAGATTGGATTAGAACAATTTTGTCATCTTATGGCACAAGACAATACAAAGTATCTCGTAACATTTTTGACGTACTGATAAAGCAGATTTTTTGATATGAACTGTATCTAACACATCTGATCTGTACAGTCTTCCGATACGTTGTATTTGCAGAGCTGCTCTGTGACTTTTCAAAAACCTACAAACTAACCAATTTTCCTCTTTTAAGGACTCCTGGAGGGGAATGTAACACAGCCAGGGATGCTGACCTGTCCGTAAAAACTGAGAACTGAGTAAATAAGGAGCTTGAGTTTGCAAAGTTATTTTTTCCCATAGCAACATTTCCTAGGATTCTTTTTTCTCTTAATTCTTTTTTAGAGTTAATCAGTCTGATGGTACATAACACAGCTGAAAGAAGCACCCTTTGTTTTCTTTTAAGTTGCCAATGTAACCATAATTTAAAAAAAAAAAAAAAAACAACAAAAACAAAACCAAACCAGGCAGTGTTGGGGAGGGCAATTGATTGACAATGTGCCAGATTAATGGAGTTAGGTAAGGCTGTTAGAAAGTAATTGAATTATGGCGAGACAATAATAACTACAATGGGAGTCTGGACTGTAAAATTTTCAGCCATAATACCTCAACAGACAGTTCTGAAAAATTTGCCTTTGTGCCACCTGCACATCTGTAGGAACAGGCATGTCCACTGCTGGTGAATGCCAGGGTGGGAGCTCAGTTCTGGAGCACTTGTGTGTGCAGTTCCCGTAGATCACAGAGCTTCTGTTGCAGAAGCAGGAGGAAATTAGGCTAAGAGTTACTGTAGTGAGTTGAAAAGAAAAAGTAAGTTATGAGGAATAAAAATGGACTTGTTTGGGAAAAACTCCATCTCCTACCTTGTCTGTTTGCTCAGGAGACCTTCACCTTTTATTTTCAGGTGAGCAGAGCTGGGCTCTGTTTGCCAGCAGAGCTTTCAGAAGCATTCTTTGAATGCAGAGAGATACCTGTAGGCAATTTCAGCAACACAGGTTTTATTTGCATTTTCTTGACAGAAAAAGACCAAACACTGAAAAAGGTGGTGATTGCATTTTAATAACCAAGAAATCAAGTAAGTTTCAAATGGCTAAGAACAGATTCTCTGGGGAAAATAAGCCAAAAGCATTTCCACCTTCAACCTGAGAGAGTGTGTGACCTGCCAGGTTGTGGGTTCACCATTAGGTACTTTGTACAAACCACCTTTTTTAATTCAGGGTGGTTTTCCCACAAGGGAATCTTTCCATACTCCAAGTTAATTATGTTTCTCTCCTCTTGAGTTTCTTTACTACCTAGAATTTTAAGCTAATGTAGTCTATTTTAGGTTTTTAAAAGTTCTCAGTGCTATGATATCTATGTAGTCATCTAAAAAAAGATTTCTTAAAATCTGAATACAGGGAAGTAGAGGACAGCTAGGGATCATCCTAGCTCTCACAGAACATAATATCTTTGGGCTAGCTAGAATAGTTGTTCTCAAGTAGTCCTGCTATACAAAATGTGTACATTTCAATGAGGTGAGTTAATCCCTATGTTATAGGAACAGACTTTGATAGTATTATCTGTCATTACTTACAAAACTGTACGAATTAGAGTGCACTGAGCTATTCTGGGGCCAGACCAGTTAAGGAAAAACAGTGTTTTACAGGACACTAAAATTGAGTTGCTTAGCGGCACTCGGCTCCAGTTGGGGTCAATATCAGCAGGGACTGCTGTACAGAGAGAGGGCACATATTCTAAAAAGACAATGCCAGATGCTGAGGTTGCAATAAATCCCTTGCCCCACAACTTCCACCAGCCTTGTTTTTAGCTGTAAGTCTTCAAAGCCTGTTAGCAAACAGCAACAAGTGTTCTACTGACACCTAAGATGGGGAAAATAAAACACCAGCAGTGCTGAATGTCACACTTGGAAATGGCAATCATACATGTTCCGCAGCCCATTACCCCCTGAATATTAAAAAATAATGTCAGTCCTTGCTGGGGCGATGCATCACCAGTCAGAAAATGGAAAGCACTGAGCTCAGAGAGAGCAGAGCCCGCTGAACGTGCGGGCAGGAGCCTGTGCCAGTGAGCTGTTACCTAATAACTTGGTAATTCAAGCTCAGACACAGAGTCAGGGAGAACAAGGGAGCCTCTTGTAGCCCGACATTTAGAGACCTGAAACCGAAAATCCATCGTGGCAGACAGAGGGAAGGAAAGAGAGGAGGGTGCCATGAGTTTGGTGTTTGGCTGTGAGCACACCAGTTGTGATGGGAGAGGTGAACACAGCAGAAGAGAGAAGTTGCTGTTGGTATTCACAATCAAAGAATGTCTGAGCAGGGCGGTGATGGGCTCGGCAGAGAGTCTGTAGCCCCCATAGTAGCCAGGTGGCCAGTTCCCCACTCAGTCTGCCAAGTGAGTGGATCGTGAGCTCGGGGCCAGACAGGGTGCCAGGTGGCCAGATCCACCACTCGGCATCCAATTAACAATGACACTGGTTTGGAGCCAAGCGACAACGGCTCTGCGACGGGGACAGGGAGCATCACCACGCCACCAGTCCGGCCCCTACGGCAGCTTCTGCTCCTTTCCATTCCTCTAGAAAGCTTGGGCTTCTCAAGACTTTGCTTTGAGTGGTTTTGGTTGGTTGGTTTTGGGGTGGTTTTTGAGCAGTAAAGCTGTCTAAATCTTTTGGATGTCTTAGTGTTATTCTTTTCTAGCACTTTCTCCATGGCTCAGAGCACAGCTGTGCCGTGCTGTGAGCAGTGAGTCTGTCCACACAAGAGAGGAGCTACCCAGGTCATTTAATTTCCAAACTGCATTGGAGTACTGATCCAATTTAGGGAATGTTAGCCCATGTCTGGATCGTGGCACAGGTGGAACACACCTGATTATACCTGAATTGCTTGGCAAGAAATAATGCTCCACTTAGTTCTCATCAAGAATTTTGGAAATAAGGACAGTTTTCAAATTCTGCTTTTCACACTGATTCAACATTCAATAAAGGCAGTTGCATTTTAAAAGTTTTTTCACCTCAGTTAGTTATACAAGATGCTCTTCATTATTTACACATTATTTGATGGGTCTGCTTTTCTCACTCTTTACATCTGTCACAAATTTTCCATAGCTTTAAATGGAAGTATAAAATTCAAAGTTTATTGTGATTATGTGGGCATAACAATGGATTTTCTGAGTAAGCTTTGAAAGACAATCAGGATTTGGGAGACAGAATGGCCCAGTGAGGCTGTGTTCGAATGATGCTGTTTGTCCACACTAGTGGCTCTCTGGAGACAGTGCATGTGGTCTCTTCTCAAGCCTTACTGGTCTGCCTCAGGAACAAAGCCAAAAATTTTTGAAGTCTTTTCCACTCCCTAGAAACCAGGTTGAGACATGTAAGTAGAGAAAATCTGTAAGTTTTATTGATATGTTGTGAATACATAGGGGTCTTCCATTTGTAGCATCTTGCATAAGTACTAGGTTATTAGTACAAAAAATAAAGGTAAGGGGAGTATTTTAAAATTTATCTCTCTTTAAGCTTCTCATAGGCTGAAAATAGCATTCCACCTTTAGGCTGGCAGTTGGGGCAAGATAAACATTTCAGAATCAGGCAAAAGGACTGGCTGAAAGTGAGATAATGTTTTATAGGAATGTAGCTATTTATAGCCTGCAGGATGCAGTGGTTCAGCGGCAGCCCCATGACTCACGGTCAGCACAGGGAAGGTGCTCCCAGGGGAGAGGCCTGGCCAACATCTCAGAGCTGTCACTGCAGCTGCACATGTGACAAACTGACACAACGATGGCGGGGGCTTGTGATTCCACCTGGGCAGCTGCAAATAGTGACATTTAAAACTCACTGGCCAGTATCAGATTGGTCACATCTCACTGATGTGCTATATATCAGTACAAGGATATGCATATGAGACAATCAGCTACATCAAGCAGAGTGTTTAAAAGAAAGGGTGGTGTCTCCTTTGGCAGATGGAACACAAAATACCGGTGCTTGTTTCAAGTTCTCAAATACTCTATTTGTTAAATCATGTAATACTTCTCTGTGTTAGACTTTTCAGTGATGAGACAGGAATAGCAGTTTTGATCCATAACTCCTTAAAGCCAATGAAATATCCCAGCATTTTTGGATGAAGAGGACAGTAACTGATGTACTGTGATCCTGAGTTGACTCAGAGTGGCCCTGTGACCTTGTGTTAGCCTCTCTCACCAGTTTCCATGGCAAAACGGAGCTAACAGTGCTCAATTATCCACTTTATCTACTAAATAGGGTTAAGGCTGGGGACGTTACGACCATTTAATTACTCTTTGTAATGAGCTCTGAAGAGAAGTGACTAAGAGCCGGTGGTGGTGGAGTAAATCTCACAGCTGCTGGATAAACTGTGTGGGTCGGGTGGGCGGCCCGGGTAGCAGCAGATGCCGATGCTGCCCGTCCCCGCGGGCTCTGCGGAGCCGGTCCCCGCGGTGCGGGTCCCCGCGGTGCCGGTCCCCGCGGAGCCGGTCCCCGCGGTGCGGGTCCCCGCG
>VZRH01001284.1:135307-153120 GCA_013397555.1 Urocynchramus pylzowi | reverse complement strand
GTGCCGGCAGAGCGGGGCTGCCGGGCGGCTCCCGGCGCCGCCCCCGCCGAGCGCTGCGGTCTGCCCACGGCCGGCGTGATGCCGAGCGCCTTGCATCATCCGCCCGCCTCCCCCTCTCTCCGCCGCTGCTGCGATAGTCACAATTAGGCTGGGAGGAGTGCGTCCGTGGCAGTTCTGCCCGTTGGATCCTCGCAGGCCATCCCACGGAGGTGGGGTTTGTGCCGTGCTTACGTGTCTGTATTTTAAATCAGGCTGTCCTTGTGTAGCTGCCCTGCAGCCCGCGTGCCCCTCGGTGCCCTGCGCACGCCGGGCTGCAGAGCGAGGCCCTGCTGGCTCCCCGGCCATGCGGCCCCGAGCGCCCCTGCTCGCCCCGTGCTCATCTGCCCCCTCCTCGGCTGGCCGGCCCTTCGCACGGGAGGGAGGGAGAGGTTCCCAAGGGATCTTGAGAGAGAAAGGGAACTTGGAGAGAGAAAAGACTATACGAAACCAAGCTTTTGGTTATCCGTGGCGGGACAGGTGGCCAGTAGCTGACACGGTAATCCCCGACTGACCCTGCTCGCCGCCGTCCCCTGCGCACAGAGCAGCTCACGGTGTGCGCCAGCTCTGCCTTTAGCGGGGCCTGTCACACGGCTACACCAGCAACCCAAGCACGTCTGTAATCTCTGGCCAGTACACAATGAACTCGCTGGGCAATTTTAGTCCCTGAAAATTATTTATTTTGAAAAACAACTTAAAATAAGAAGCTTTTGATTGGTGGCTAGGTTCAGAAATGCTTAATTGTTTTGTTTTGACTTTAAATGTTTGTGAAATATAAAGAAATTATTACTCTTTGTCTCTTTCTTGTATTCTAACAGGATTGCTTTTAGAATACCTCCATCATTTTGGACCAGCAGAAGGGTGTTTTCATGTCAATTTCTAAGGACAGGAACTAATGTAAGGTTAGGAGGGCCTAGGTAGGGCCTTCCCCAGATAATATTTTTTCATTTTAATTAATTCTTCAATCTCTATTGGTGTTTTTTACCAGCATCATCAGGCTTTACAGTATTTACATTTGGGTTTTTTTTTTTTTTTCAGAATGTTGGAGAACAACATATGAAAGAACAAAACCCAAATTATATTCTTTTCAAAGATATTATCACTTTGTCATTAATGTAATATGGGGCTCGTTTATCATGACCTCACATTCTTAGATGCCAGTTGAGGACTTGCTGAAGGACCAGACAGTTGGAATGACTGTCTATAATTGAGCTTCATCAAGTCAGCTGCCATCCCAGGGATCATGGAATCCTGTTCCTAAATGCCTATGGCAACAGAGTTTTGTGGGGAGTTTTACCACAAGAGGATGAGAGTCTTCTCCAGGTTCAAATAACCTCTCTCTCCTGGCCCTCTCTTCTCCAGTGATCCCAAATTGTGCTGTGGGCAGGCCCTTGGATAGGCAATAGCGAGGATTTTGCAAGGCATATAAAGGATAAAATTCTTTGCTTTGATTGCAGGTGGCTTTCACTACAGCACTGCTAGATTCGTGCTAATTTCAGTGTACACTAGATGTTAACCTCAGTGTAATTCTAATTTCATCTTTCCATGCTCCAGTCCCTCTGTTGCCCCCCTTGACACCCACATACCCACTACCTGATAGTCACGCCTGGCAGTGTGCTCAGAAAGAGCTGATGAAACACAGAGAGCCCATGCCAGACACCATGAACAGTGTTGCCCCAAGGAAACAAAAATTGCCTGTCTATTTTACACCCATGTGCTGTGCAGATTAGGATATGGCTTCAGGTATTTGAATGCTTTAAGCCTGACTGTAAGATTTTTTTTTACCCCCATAATAATGAAGTAGAACTAAATGCTCTGTTTTCCAATATGCCACAAGGCTGATTAAATAGGAGGCTGGGAAAGGGGATGAAGAGTCAACATTTAGCTTTGGGTATTCTTTTGTTTGTTATTTTGGAACAGTAGGTTGGAGCAGATTACAAAGCTTGAAATGATTATAAATAGTTTCCTGATTTAAAAAAAAAGAAAGAGAAAAGCAGAAGAGTACTTAATTTAAACCTTGCCCTGAGGAGCTGGCAGCTCAAAGCTTACACGTGGACTTGTGTAGTGGCACTGTAAAGAGTAATTCCGAACCAAAAGGAAATTAAACTCATCTAGTTGGGTTTGCTTCAGTGTTCCCCCAGCCCAACTGTCTGTAGAGCTGTTACCAACATATTTGCACTGGGAATTAGGATGCTATTATTTGTAAGAGCAGTTATTTGTAACAGCTCTCCTCCACTGCAGAATGCCTTCTTGGCACCAAATGATTTCTGCAGCAGTCCTGCAATGGCAACAGTCCTCGTAATTTTAATAATTATTATCATCTGGGAAATACCAATCAGTTTCTGGGGTCCTGGATTTACCTATAGCATTAAGATTAGTTAATAAATATAGTAACAGTGATATCATTGTTACCTGTAAGATTTGCATGGGCAGGAAGCTTCACTATCTGACATCTGGGTAGAACAAGGAAGGAAGGGCCAGGCAGGGCATTAGGGCAAGTGAGGAATGGAACAGCAGCCTCCTTCTTCCCAACTCTCACAGTGTGACCTCCACACAAGCTCTTCCCATTCATCCTAGCACTTGGTTTTCCTGAAGAAATCTGGCAAAGGATCAGGCAATGCATAATGGAAAGGCTGCTGCATGCTGGAAGTGACAAACCCCACAGCGCTTGGCATTCATTTCTGTTGCATTTGGAGACGTGGACTGGGTAATCCAATATGGCTTTTGTGTCTTATCTGGTGTTGTTTGCAGCAGGCCTGTTTAGTGAGCGTGTCACCTTTAGGCATTAGTGATGAACAACATCTGAAAATGGGACCCTAACAGGCTGCTGCTTAAGCAGCACAAGAGCACAGCTCGTGCTCCCAGCCAGCCTGGGCTCCATGGCCAGCACTGCCTGCCAAGCCACGCTGACCAAGGGCTGTCCACTAACTGTCCTTGAGCCAAAAATGTGAACTTATGGGAAAACACAATGAAGCAGTTTGGAAGTATCTGTGGAAAAGAATACACCTTTATTTATCCCAATCTTCTTATTTACTTCTTATTTACAGGTCTGTGCAGGCATAAATAACACATCAATGCATTTGCTTACTTCATGTTGCACCTGCTAATTACTAGGTACAAAATATCACTGTCTCTGCCTAGTGCATTAGGAATTGTAGAGGGGTTTTGGACTCACTAATAAATACAGATTTTGTTCTCTTTTGAGAACGGGGCTGAAAGAGGACTTAGAAAAAAAGGCCCTGTGGATGGTGTTTTTATTGCTGTCCTTTAGTGAATATCCAAAAGGATTTCAGCACTATACTTTGCCATCTCTTCTAAGCAGAATACAAAATTATATATAAATATATATACAATTAAATGTACTTCTGCAGCACTTTGGGGAAGATGGGGCTAACTCTGACCCAGTTTTTCACTGAAGTAGATTAGTGGTTCGATGTGCCTCAAACTGAAATCCATTAAAAGGTGCTGCTGTGCTAAAGCTTCATCTCTAGTGATCAAGTTTCTTTGAGGAGTCTGCGGTTACCCACTCAAAAATAGACTCACTAACAGTCACTAAGTAATTTTTGAATATTTAGGTCACTTTTCATTTCTAGTTTTCAGCTTTGGAGGCAGAACCTGGTACAGGTAGTTATTGCTCTGAACTCTGCTGCTCCCACCTAAGTAGGAGGAATTTCACCATTAACTTCAGTAGCCAGGACTTCTAGATCTGTTCAAATTTAAATGAACGAAAATTTCAGCATTGCTGCCATCACAGTTCCATGTTTCAGGGTAGTATATCACTTGCTTCTGTTCCTATTCAATCCTTGTGGTTAGTTAGGGGTTCTTTTGACTAAAAAGGCCATGTCAATGTAAGCCCAAAAAGGTTGAGGGGTTTGGTATACCTCTTTCCCTTCCTTTTAAGTGATTTCAGCCATACCTGGATTTGGGATTTGCTGAGCTTCAACAATCCCATTATAACCAGAGCAATGCAATTTGTCTGTAGACAAGCTCTTAATGTCATTTACAGTGATTATATCCGTGTTAAAATTACAGTATTGGTTCAGAGCAATGTCATTATTTTAAATAATTATTTAAAATTATTGTAAAACAAATCAGTCATCCTTTTTTGTAAAATTGCTTCAAATGACTTTTCTTCAGATACTTCTCTTAGAAGGAGGCCTGTTGTTGTTGTCTGTCAGCGGCTGTCAGGTGCAGCAGCCGTGGCTCACAGCAGTGTCACGACAGCACGGAGCACGTCGGGCTTGGCAGAGGTGCCATCGACTGCTCGGAGCTGCTGTGAGGGCTTTCCTGGGTGCTGAGGCTTTCCTGCAGCACAGGGAGCATTGAGTGTACAGTTGGATTGTTTATTATCAGTATTGCTTTTATTACTATTATTTTCTGGATTTTCCATGTTCATTTTACACTCTTTGCCTTCTCCAAGGATGGATTCTCCATTACCTGTTACTTGTTCCCTGATGTTATGCTCGTTCTGGCAGGTTGTGCTCACACCCTACAGTCACTTGGCCACAGCATCTTTTCTAATCCTTTGGAGTAATGGCTCTTCTGGGTTTAACCCTACAAAGAAGAACATGAGATTATCTTAACTTGGTACTTCATTATTTGATACTTGAAGATTTTAGGAGAAAAATAATAAAAGTTTCCCTTTCTCCTCTCCTAACTCAACAGGGTATCATGACAGCTCCTGTTTTGAATGTTTTGTGTCACTGGGACTCTGGACAGTTTAAACACAGAGAACCAGTCTTGGAAATGAAGCTCTGAAGGTGTCTATCTGTGCTTGAGGCAGCTGACTCTGGAACGCTTTGCCGGGCTGTCCATGGGAGGGAGACAGGGAGCCGGGCCAGGGTGGGCTCTCCATCCCGGGAAACCGGCAGGGCTGGCCCGGAGCGCCGGGCAGGAGCCGGGCTCTGCGCGCCGCTTCTGCCTGGGGATCACCGAATGGCTCAGGACACGAGTGTGCTGCCAGGAGACGAGTGGAACCGAGAACACACAAGTTGCTATCAGCTTCATAAATGAGTCACCAAAAGAGAGAAAAGAACCCTTATTAAATCAGGCACTTCTTACACTATCAACTTGTCACAAGTGTGAGACCTGAGCAAATGCTTTCAGCATCTAAAGAGATGATCCCTCTGCACTGCACTCGGTTTCTTCCTGATGATGCTTAAAGACATCATTTCATGTCTCTAAACATTTTCTAATGCCGAACAAATGCCGTTTGCATTTATGTGTTCAGACTAACAGTGACATCCAGTGGCTGAGCGACCCAACCACGGGAACAATCGCTGCGAATGGAGCGGCCGAAGGGATCAGTCATGGTGGCTTAGATCGCATGGACTTTAGACTGAATATGTAATATGCCATTCTCAAGACTTGTGTGACAGCCAAACCCATTCCACCTTCCCACTTGTTCTCTTGGGAAGAGCTGCAGTGTCTGCAAGAGGGATTGTTGTGAGCTCTCCTGTGGTGGTGGTGGTGATGGCTTTAGGCACAGATTGACTCCTCGTTTAAAAACCTCCTTTCATCTCTGTAAACAAGTCTCGCTGAGTGTGTAAGCACTTCGGGCATGAGCAAAGCTCATGGCTGTTCTGAGAGCTGCCTGGGCACTGGGGAACAAGCAGGGCTGCAGCAGCAGCACTCATCTAAGATGTAGAATATTGTTTCATGTGCTCCTGAGTCCTCCAAAGCNACAAACAAACAAAAAAACCCCAAAAAACAAACAGAAAAGATGACTAGAACTGGTAATGCAGTGTCATAAACAGGGCTGGGTTTTCTCTGTGCCACTAAAGCATCTGATCAGAGTATGTGAATGCAGATCAGAATGTTTGTTTATTCCTGAGATGTTATTTGTTACTGGCCTTGGTCCAAAGGCAGCCCCTGGAGCCGTGGGCATGTCACAGGGGGAGGATCATCCATTGCTCTCTGGGATGGCTGCTGCACCCCTCCTGATGGCAAACTGCAGCCGTCTTCCTCTCTCACTGCTCAGCTTCCAGAGAGACATGTGTGTTTTGTTTGTGGTCTGACAGTTAACAGAGATCCTAATGACATACAATTCATAGAGCTTTAGGATGGTAATTACAACAGCAGTGCCACATTCCAGGAACAAACTCGGGTGTTTCAGAGAAAACTCACACAAAACCAGGAACAGCTCCCAGAAGTCTTCTGACATTAAGCGTACAAATATCTTGATAGAATAAATGGTTGCTTCCAGCATGAACAGCACTAATTTTAGACAGGAATCCCTAATGTGCCTGTCAGTGCTTCCAAATGAATGATTAAAGATAAAAATAGATTTATCATGTTTTTGCTTGCATGGGGCCTCAGATCTGTGAGCAATACGGAATCACCTGCTGCAAACAGCCATGTGAGCCTGCCCTAAGGTACTGTGGAAATGATTCCACAGTGTCTGCTCAGCACAGCTAATGCAGACGTCCGGGTTGCAGTAACAAGAAGTGCTAGGTAAATTTGTTTTGACTTTGCTGTTTCCTGATTAACCTAAAAGTGCCAGTGCTATGAGGCCTGTTCTGCACTATGCTTCATTTTCTCCTAAGAGCCTGCCAGTGAACTACACACACAATCAGAAATGTGCTTTGTAAGGCTGACCTGAATGTAGATGTTGTCTTTTTTGTTGGTTTCCCCTCAAAGTTTTGGTTTTATCTATTTGTTTTTATTGACTGTATAATTGAATTTGCATAACAGTCTCCATTTAGCAAACATTTTTATTTTAAAATAACTCCACTTGCCTCTGTCTTGTGGCCCAATTTCTAACAAATATATCAGAAATACATGTTAAAATATTCATAGTACCAGTAATACAGAAATATTGCCACAATATCTCTGGGTGCCTTAAACACATGCACTTGTAAATACTGTCTATGTCACAGGGGTGCAGTGTGGCTGTGTCAGCTCCTTCCCAAGCATCCACAAACATTGGCAAAGCATCCATTCCCAAAATACCTGATGAGAAGATGCCTTCATCACACCTGTTGAAAGGCCAAAGGATTTCACTCTTTTTGTAGGCACATCATTTATCAGAAGAATTAAAAGATCTTGTATTTAAGTGCTTAATTCACAACTGAAGAGTAAAGACAGAAAAAATGAGTTCATTATTTGTCATGGATACAGAGTACATTTGCTTTTACTATGTAGAGTAATACATTTATAGTAAGACTTTATTCTTCAAGGTTCACGGGTCAAGATTAATCAGTTGTGACCTTGGCACACAGCTCATCTCTTCATGAAGCAAAAGCTGAGCAAGGGAATCTGAAACAAGGATCCATACGTTTATATAGAGCTGAGTCTGACTGAATGGTTAAAATGTAATTGAGCAGCAAAAATAACATTCCTTTGCAGAGGGAGAATTAAAGACCTTTGGAAAAAAAGAAGTTAAATACTAGTAATTTTTCAGTGAAGTGACATTACGAATTAATCTCTAACATGGCTGAGGTTGATGGTTATAGTTCCTTCCCTAGTATAATCCTTTCTCCAGAGCAGTTCTCCATGCTTAAAATATTCAGAGAGAAAGATACAAACATCAACATTTTAAATGCCAGGTGCTTTATTGACAGAGTGTTTGCTGTTTGCTGCCAAACAAAATTCATGTTTGTTTCTGCTTGGCATCTTTACTCACAGGAACTTTTAATTTTTTATCTACTTCATCCATTCTGTAGTAGCAAACCAGACTATAACTGTGTAATGGGCTGCTGCAGTCACCCTGGCCGTTCCATCCACAAACAATGCTGCCAGATTCCCTGTATCCAAACTCTGTTGGGACACTGGGAGAGCAAAGCTCCTGCCTCAGCTGCCTGAGTTCACAGATCTCAGTATGTGCATGACAAGGAACAGCATTGGTTTATATTCTGACAGGGACTTTTCAGTGATTTTTTTATCTAAATAAATTCTCCTTTTTCGCGTTTACTTTCTTTTTTATACCCGTCAGAGCATCCTAGACCTCTGCCCCACTTCTCCAATATGGTTTCTCTTGATAAGGGGAATTCCTCACACACTGTTTTTGGCTGGTTTAAGATTATTTTGTGTTTCTTGTCAGGCTTAGCACATGAGACAGTCTTGACTTGTGTGTTTGTATGATTTTTACTTGTTCCTGTGAAAGCAAAAGGCTTTTGTATTTCCATGCATAATGCTGGCCTGAAAGTCCGTGTGCTGCTCAGGACCTGGCTGCACTGCTCTGTTCACACTGTGGTGCTCAGCTCTCTTCACAATCCTTTTCAAATTGTCCACTCTGCAGTTTAGCAGATCTTCACCTATTTCCACAGATGTAGAAGCAATTCCTAAAAGGAGTATTTTTGCTTAGTGATGTAGTTTTCTCTGGCCTGCTCTGGTCTACACATTATCCACTAAGTTTACACATGTTTACATAGAAAATGCACAACTGCCACCATCAAGAAGAATTATTTTGAGCCACAACTTTCCTCCTATTTCCTTCTGGTTTTATGAGCTTCACTGCCAAGACTAATCAATATGTAAACCTCTGCATGTTGGTAGCTGGTCTCATCTTTGTATATTAAAAGTTGTATTTCATAGCTTCCAGGTCTGACAATTTCATCACAGCTTCCGTGATACCTTTTCGTTCACTCCTGCAGGCAAGAGTTTTGTTACTTTAAATATTCTATTCATTTTTGCAGTTGTTGACAGAAACTTGCAAATCTGACCCTGCAGGCTTGAAGATTATTAGGGACATTGCAAAGCACAGAAGCTTAAAATGAGGCACTACTTTAAAGCTTGGCTCGAGAGAGTCCTCATCCTGATTCATGGCTTTGGAATTGCAGAACTCTATCTAAGCTCCTGCTCATCCTCTCTAATATTTTGGATTGATGTTCCAGCCAGAGGAAGGACTTGGGAGCCAGCTTGTTGGTGTTGTGGCTCTGGAGCAGCCCAGGAGCAGCACCTGCACCCTGGCCACACACCTGGGGCAGCCCGGGCGTGGGACAGCACCGGCAAGAGGAGTCAGAAACGGGGTCACACCTGCTTCAGCTGCCCTCCCTGTGCCCAGCACAGGGCTCCACAGCACGGGCTCTGTCCTTGCACTCTAAGTATGGTTTGAACCTGACCTCAGCCTTTTCATAAATCCACTGAATCATTTATGTTTGTATTAAGGTTTATAATCTTGTTTTTGAAAAAGGAGCGCTGACCTTTGGCCGATGTCATTTGCCAGACTTCCTCCAAGCGATGCCATCAAGAATTACAGGGATAATGAGGTGGAACAATTTATTAATCTGTCATCCCTGAGCAAATGGGCTACATTTGTTTTGGAGCCTTAATGTAGTGGTCATGGGTTAACCAGCTTGTAAAATCCCTTAGGCATTTCTTTCCAGGTAGGAATAAACTGGGATCTCACTGACTTACCATATAGTAGAGAAAATAATGGGTGAAATCTATAATTAGCATCAGAACTTCTTAGATTTTCATTGGGTCAGGAATTCACTGATGGCTTCACTGCTGCAATTCTTTGCACCCAGGGAGCTCTGGAGAGGTTTTAGCAGAACTCCCCCCAGCACCACAACCCGCAAGAGCTCAACCTACAGATTTGCTCACGGAAATACTCAGTGGTTGATCTGTGTTCTCTTCCCCGTGTGAGGGCAGAGCTGAGAGCCCTGCCTGGTCCCTGGCCTTTCTGGGCTTCTCCCGAGAGCCCTGCCCTGCCGGTGTCTGCAGGACTGCTCTTGCCTGCCCTGCACCTGAGGAGGGCCCGAGGCAGCAGCTCCTTTGCCCAGGCCCAGCCCAGCCCATGGCACAGCTGGGGCTGTGGTGATGTCATGTTGCTGGAGCTTGTGGGCTTTGGCCACATACAGCATGGGCTATTCTCCAAGTTTTGGGAATGATGAAGCTGCAGTTCCTCAGTTAACCCCTCCTAGACATCTGAGCACAGGTGGACTTTCATAGACATTAGTCAGCTTTATCATGGCTGGGGTAGGCAAAGGATTTTAGTCCATAAAACAAATAATTGCATACTGAAGTTAAAATTTGATTCATCACATTGTTTTCCTCTCTTGTTCTAACTTGAATCATATCAAAAGTGACTGATATAACAGACTTTCAGGTTCAGTCTCTAGGTACAAAATGTCTGATAACATTGTTCAGGGCAAGCAGATTGATCAAATCCTGTAGGCAAGGGCTGGAATATCAGACTCCAGAATCCTTGGATGCATTTAAACATCCAATTCAAATGAATGCAGCTTACAGGAAGAGTTCTAACTATCATGTTTAGGGCAAAGAGAAGGTCTAAGTTGGGATATTGCTGACACGACTGCTGTACTACAATTAAAATATGGCTTTTGATTAGTAAACAGATGGATTGGGATCTGCATCATGAGCCTGAATGAATTTGTTGCCAGTTCTTGAAGCGATTTGTGTTCTTGGAATCAAACTACCAAACAGTAACAGATGTGAGTACACTGAGCTGTCAAGAGCTTAATGAAGTAAAACCGAGATCACTACCCAGTTTCACAGAAGGGTTAAGGGGATCCCTTTTTGAAAGCTAATTATTTAGGACAGCACACCTGTCATTAGGCAGCAGAAGATACCAAAAATTAACCATTATCTCACATGAGTTCTCACTCTGCCACATGTGGTTGAAATGATAGACAGAGTTGTAGCTCCAAATTAATTGAGCTTTCAAATTGGGAGAAAGCAGGAGAAAAAATAATCAAGGGTTATTAAAACCAGTTGAAATCACTAGCACAGCACACCTACCAGTAGTATAAACCATTTCCTTTCAATTCTTAATAGCATAGACAATCTGGTACATAGAACACGGACAGTTAAATCCAGCAGACGTGCAGCAGACGAGACATCTGCTGTCAGCATGGTGTGGCAATAGAGAGCAGAGCCTGGCCGTGCAGGGAGGCGATGCAGGAACACCCAGGTTTGGGATGCTCAGGGCTCTGGCCACGGGCAGGTCTCTGTGTGGGGAATCTGGAGGAGTGACAGCCCCGTGCCCGCCTGCTCGGAGGCTGCGGGCAGGCCGTGGGCTCGGACCTGGCAGAGGCTGCCCTTGGAGGGGGCCCAGCATCGTTCAGCCCAGGGCTGCTCGGGGTGACCCGTGACACCGCGAGCAGAGCTGGCTCTGTGCACAGCAGTTACATCAGCTGAGTGAGGCGGGAGCTCTGCTCCTGCTTACATCCCGTCCCATCCCATCCCCTCCCGTCCCGTCCCATCCCATCCCATCCCATCCCATCCCATCCCTCTGCCAGCCGTGCTCGCAGGAAGGACCCAGCTCACCGCGCCCCACGGAGGCAGCAGCAGCTGCTGCTCTCCCTGACGTACAGCTGTACATGTGGAGTCACTGTTAGAGCTGTGAAGACGCCGTCTATCAGTTTTTGTCCCAAGTGGAATGGGATGTAAAAGCTCACCCTTGGGGTCAGGCCTGCAGAATGGCCCAGGCCCCCCCCGAATCCCGCAGCTCACCAGCTGCTGGCACCCCTCCCCTCCTCTCCCTCCATTCGATGTGGGAGCACTAGCCAGCCTGGCCAGGGGAAATCACCTTCCAGCAAGGGACACTGATACCTGCACTGCTTATCTGATCTTTCAATGTGAAGAATTTTGGTTAATCACTGATCTTCATTAGTTTTGTTGCTCTTGTAAAAGTAACTGTTAATTTACTGTTAGTATTAACTGTTAATAATATTAACAGTTAATATTAACTGTAGTAATTAACTGTTAATTACTGTGAGTAATGTGCATCTGCAGGATTAAAATCACCAAGTACTTTCCAAGGAGCAGTGTTCCATCCTTGTGGAGGCTTGTGGCCAAGGCAGTATGTGTCTAGGGATGGGAGAGCTCTGATGGCAGTGGTGGTTCTTTGCAGGTTGCGTTTCATGCAACTTGTGCTATTAAAATCACTCGCTTGGTACTGGCAAGCAGAGGGGCTCGAAAACCCAGGCGTGGAAAGGAGCACCATGGCTAGCATTGGAAGTGCAGAAAGGAGGGAGAAGTCTTTGTAACTCTTCATTTTTGTGGTAGAGGATATACAGTGCTGACCCTGGAGCTCCTCTGCAGAAAAGCAAATTTATAATTCTTAGGAGATTGCTGCATTTTTACAGGAGATTTGAGTGAATATATAACTGCCTCCATAGGAGCCTTTCATCATTTAGCATCCTACTGATGCCTGCTTTTCCTCTCCACAGGAATCCTGCCCTGGAATGATTGTAAATTACCAGGCAGAAATCTTTGATCATTCACCAATTAACTCCCTTCTTTCAACATGTAAAGCTCTGTACAAGGGAGCTCCGGTAACTTCAGTATGGAGAGAAACATTTAAATTCAACATACTGGGAAGTTGGTTACCTGCTACTTATTCCTGCACAGAAAATTTCTTCTGTGATTCTTTAAGACTGTTCCTTTCAAGTAGGCACAAATCCAGTGTGTGAATACTGATGCTTTTTACATCTGCTCTTACAAAAACTGAAATCTTCTAGTCAAACATAAATCTTTGAACTTCATAGATTATTTCAGTGAGAAATAATGCATTGTTATAAGCAGAGAGATTGAGATGGAGAGAGGATGCTCACATCTTACCTTAAATTTCTTTTTTGTTGGGCCTGAAATAATCAAGGTCTGCCTCAGCTTCGGGAGTGGGCACAGCCTTGGCTTTAGCAGTGCCCCTGTGCCCAAGGTCGCCGTCCTGGCTCTGCTCAGCTGGAGCCGATGCTCGCAGGGATCACCTTCCACCTGCATTTTAGATCCACAAAGAGAAGGAGTTGCTTTCCTTCTAAATGAAGGGTTTTTCAGTTGTAATTCTGCATGATTTACATACTTTTAAAGATATTTTGATACTTTCCAAAGGGCAAATTTAGTTTCTAAGGCTGAGTGTCAGCATGGCTTCAGCCAGCACGCAAGGGACTGAAGGCAGTCATGAGTTGCCTCTTGACGTGAGCGGCAGGAACAGCTCACCAAGTGATCCTGTTTGCAGAGTTAGGTTTGGTGTTTGCCAGGTTTTGACCTTCTAGAAATTATTGTTGAGTTTTAGCACAGTCTCAAGTTCTAATTTTCTAGTAAGTTTAGGACTTTTATTTTTTTAACTCTACACTACTCATTCCTTCCCAGCGGGAAGTGCCCCACATACTGAATCCAGCAGTGGCAGCCACAGAATTAGACTCTCACTTCCCCTGTGAAAACATTGCAAAGTTTCTTTTGAATTTTGTTCTACTTTCATTAAACCCATGAAGTGATTTTTAGCTGTAAAATAAGTTTTACTGACTCTTGCTCTCCCAAAGCAGGTATCTAAAATAAACCCAGTGATTATTAGCTAGCTATGTTACAGTAACTATTAAAAAAGAGGGGGGACATTAGTGTCACCACTGAAACAGGCAGATCTTGTCATGGAAAACAAGCTTTCAAGGTAGAAAAAACAAACAGCTTCAAAAAAGTGGTGTGAGGGTAAGCAGAGAAGGGTGTGGCCTTGAGGCCACAGCAGATCCAGGAATAAAGCTAGGTGTCACTCTGGAAGCAGGTTCCTCATGCCCTCTGGAGTCTGCAGAAGCCCTGGCAGCACTGAGGGGCTGGAGTCCAGCAGCTTGGGAGAAGTATAACTGCACCACCCTCTTTAACCATTTTTAAAAGAGTAAAACAGTTCCATTTGTTCTTCATTTTTCTTTCACTGAATATTTTACAGTGAAAAGAAACCTTTTTGTGCTAAGATGTCTCAAAGTAAATGTATTGTAGGAATTTGGGTGTTATGGATTTATCTTCAGTCACAATAAGTAGATAATTGCATTAAACTCTCTTTGCCTGGAGAGACCTGAAATTATATTAAACCCAACAGTCACATCACTACCCAAACAACATAGATGACTTACAAACTGAGATGCTCCCTTCTGCCCTCAAACCAAAAGCCCTTTCAGAAGAGAGGTGTTACCACCCACCACCTGTCTCTCCAGCTGTCAAGATCCAGAGCCCGTTCATTAGCCATGAGCAGCTCTTTTAAATTATTAAATTTTTAAATTATTAAACCTGATTGTACATTTTCTGGAGACCATTGAGCTGAACTGACAAATACCCCCTCCATGATGGTGTCTGGGTTATGGGCTCTGCTCTGCAGGAAAAGGCTTTCTCCATCATTTTGGTCACATTCCTTTAAGTGCCCCGATGGAGCCAGCGCTTGGCACAGGCGTGGGGCTGGCATGGGCCCAGCTGTCTGTTGTCTCATGCCTGTGTTATGCTGGGCTCCAAGAACCTGGGGGAGGATTCTATCCAGTGGGCAAAGCTGGGTACTGGGTTTACACTAGCCTGTGCCCAAACACAGTTTCGAAGGTCTATTGTGTTTCGGGTTTTTTTCCCTTAGAAGTGAGTCACAAAAAATTACAGTAAAAAAGGGTGAAAGTGGTCTTTCTTCCTCTTGTTAGATTGGTTTTATTTATGGTCCAGTTACTGCGTAAGAGCCTGCTGAATATCCAGGAGGCCACTGGGCAATCTACAAAAAAATGTAATCCAAAAGCAAAGAAGCAAGGAAAGAAGGAAAGCAACTTGCCCTGTGGTACAATTAAAAGTAAGCCCAAGAGTAGCATGTGATCAGAGAACACAATAAAGCAAAGGCTGGTTCAGTAGAGATTGCACATGTCACGTAACCACTGCTCTCCAGGCATCCCACAGGCTCTGCGCACATGCATGACTGGCATGCCTTTGCACCCCACTGAGGGCTCACCCTTTTGCAGATGAGAAACAGGAGTTTATTTAAATCAAAGGTGGCTGGAATAATACAGCACAAACATTCAATTTCAAAGCCACTCTTCCTCCAGCCCTCCCTGCCAGGCTCCCAGCAGAAGGCTGGGGAAGATGCTGCTTGGGGTGGGCTTGGGCTGCGGTGCCAGGGCTCTTCCCATTGCTGCTGTGGTCAGTGGGCTCCTCATGTGGGGTCTGCCAGCCACAGCCTGGTGCTGGCTCAGTGGCCGTGGTGTCCCTGTCCCTGTGTGGGCCCAAATGGCCGTGTGTGCATTCCCGAGGTGGGGGGGAAAGGGTCTGGTGCAGTTGGGGGCAAAATAACTGCGAGTTGCTGATGGAGCCCTGGGCCGCAGCGGGCAGGAGCAGCCAGAGCAGGAGCCAGCTAAGCAGAAATATTGGCCTACATTTGTTTCTCCGCCTGGTGGAAGGCATGCGAGTTTCTATGGCAACTTGTGTTTTCTGTTCGTCAGGCCTACTGACTCACTTCTGAGGGAGCCGTGAAGAAAAAAGATTGTTTTCTTTCTGTGCCAAGTCAAGTGGCTCCTTTCCTGCAGCCCAAAGCTCTTGTCTGAGGGCTGCTGGTCAGGGTTTGTGACTGGTGTGACTTCACAGCATCAATTTAGGGCCACAAGAAAAGACAGTTGAATGTGACAACATCCTCATCCCCTTGAGAATACATTGGCAATGAGTTAAGTTTATCTTCATTACACGAGGATGACAGCCCAGCTGGAACCCTGGGACAGTCAGGCTGGTGCTGGTGGCAGCACAGAGCTGTGCAGGAGGGCAGCGTGGTGGCTCCCAGCACGTGCCTGTGCCATGGGGTAGCCCAGAGCACACACCCTCGGTGAGCTTGTGAGTGCTGATGGGATAAAGTTACCCGAGAGGCCCAAAAGAGATATTGCTGTTAGGTTAGTTCTTGTAGGGGGAATCAGAGCTGGCGAGAGCCCGGCTCAGTGGGAGGAGTGGACACATGTGCAGAGCATGAAGCCAGGCAGAGCAGAACGTGTTGGTTCCTGAGCACCTCGTCACCTCAGCTTTTCTAATTGAGAAACTTTCCTGCATAACCAAGCTCGATTTTCCTGCAGAGCCCAGGGACGCTGAGTCACCATTTTGCCTTGAAATGGAGGGGAGCTTTGCAGCCACTTCTCTCAGGCTCCACTGAAATTCCCAGCTATTGTACCCTACAGAACACTGTGAACACTCACACAACCAGCAATTCTTCTGATGCTTTTTCTTTTGCCTGATCACAAACATATGGTACACTTTAGGAGAGATTATCCTGACATTGTTAGCTTTAAAATGTGGTTTTCTTCCAGCTTTCCAATGTCACAGCAGCTATCCAGTTAAAGGCTAGAGCAGAAATAAAATGTTAACACAGCTTGACCTCGGTCAATCAGTTAATCTTTCTCTACCCTATTTACTCCAGCAAAATAAAAAGCCATCCCCAGACACTGCAGAGTGCTTTGAGATCCTGGGGTGAAAGGTACATCATAAGCTAGAGTATTAATTATTGAAGGCCTGATAGAGTGCGTGGTGCTGGAGGGAATGTAAATGAATTTACTGTAGGTGTCTGTTTGCTTGTGCACAGCTGCAGTGTACATCGGTCGTGGAGGTGCAGCCCCCGGGCCTCTGAACGACTGCGAGGTGTGTGAGGGCTCCAGCTGCAGCAGTGCTGCTGCTCCAGGGAGTCAGAACAGTGTGAAAGACTTTGCCAGCTTGACATAGAGCTCCTTGTTCATTACCCTGCGAGGGGAGGTCAGGCTGCAGGCAGCTCCCTGCTGTCACCTGCAGAATGGCACACAGGTACCCGTGTGTGACATGCAGGGGCAGAGCCTCCCGCCTCTTGTTCCCTGTTGCTACTGCAACCTTGAGGTTTGGTGGGAAAACCTATTCTAAAATTGCTCATAAATGGGTTTTCTGACTGTTTCATTAAGCTGGATTACACAGCATACAGCATTGATTTTTAGATTTGAGGGTGCTGAATAATTTATGTGCACATTGCCTCCTAATCCAGACTGTGGCTGTGACGGGCCTGGCCCTTCCCAGAGCAGACACAGACAGGCTGTGGTAAGATACAGCCAAACTATCAACTCTCTTACTTTTTAGTATCTGCTTTTAAAAAGGCAGGTCATTTCTAACATCATTTTGTTACTGAGATTTTATTTTAAGGTGTCCAGGAGTGTTATCCCACTGCAAGCACAAAGCATGATTTTTAGAGCTGCTGTTCCTTAAAATGTGCTTTTGCTATCATTCCATTTTAACATGGCCATATATTACAATATCCAATTGTTTGATACAAGCATGAGCACACAGAAACAGCAAAAGGAAAATTGTCTTTTTATGAACCATGAAGCTGTTTATCATATATCTAAATAAAACCATTTTTCAGACCTTTTATCAAATTGAATTGGCTTGTGCCATTCAAGCTCTTCTATTTTTCACATGTATATTGCAGAATACATTTGAAAACAAAAGTGGATGTTGGCACAGAATTAAACTGGTGTTTGCACTGTCCTTGTGCAGAGACTGTCTCTGAAGAGCTTCATACACTCCTGTGTGGGTTTAAACCATGTTCAGACATTGATGATAAGTTTGTAATTTTTCTAACAACTTCAGTTTATTTTTAATATTCTGCGTCTTTACTGACTGTAGCAAACAGAGCGGAACGTGTCCATTTTTCCTTTGCACTGGGTCAGCTTTGGTCAAGTCATCAAAGGCAAGAAACGTCTATTAAGTGTTCTTTTGCTGAGTCCTCAATTTAAATGAACTTGCAGGGAGCAGCAAATATTTTTCCTCCTATTTTCTGTAGTTCCTGCATCCCTCGGAGGTCACAGCCTCCCTGGAGAGCTGCCTGACGCTGCCAAACGCTGCTCCCGAGGAGCCCGAGTGCCGCTGTTCAGCAGCCCTGCGATAACCTCCCTTAAATACACCAGCTCCCATCCATCCCAAGGCTGACCCTCGGGAGCTGCTGCGGGATCGCTGCGGGATCTCTGCGGGATCTCTGCCGGGATCTCTGCGGGATCTCTGCGGGATCTCTGCGGGATCTCTGCCGGAATCTCTGCGGGATCTCTGCCGGAATCTCTGCGGGATCTCTGCGGGATCTCTGC
>VZRH01001284.1:115728-128692 GCA_013397555.1 Urocynchramus pylzowi | reverse complement strand
CAGACGGGGATGCGGTGCTGAGGGGCCGCGCAGGGCCGCGGGGGTTCCCGAGCCCGGAGCACGCCCCAGGGCTTGGAGGCGGCAGGGGCTGCCCGGTCCGCGCCCCCGCCGGCTGGGTGGCGGCTCCGGGGCTGCTCCCCAGCCCACGACAGTCTCCGTGCCGCCGGCAGCCCTGCGGTGACACCGGCTCCGGGCTTACAGGTGGCGGCTGTGCTCAGGGCGCAGCAGTAAAACCGCCGGGGCTCGACCTCTGCCGGGTTTGTCTCCTGCTGCTGGGAGACAGCTCCCGCCGCCGGCTGCACCTTGTGAGCGGGCCCCACCAGCTACGCCCTGGGTTACGGGGGAGCAGGAGCGACCTGGCTTCCTGTGCTGGACAACTTCTGAGGCAGGAATTACTGCTGGGCAGGGTGTATGGGCAGGGTAACACGGCAAGGAAAAGACGCCCTGCAGGTTTCTCAGCTCCAGGAGCAGCTCGCAGGGCTGTGTGGGGATGTAGGGTTACACAAAGCCTGCTGCGGGCCGGAGCTGCCACCACAGGCGTGCCCCGGGCTCTGGGTGCTGCTGGGGGCACAGACACGTAAGGGCTGGGCTGGTTGCAGGACCAGCAGCGTCAGTGCAAACGTGGCCACTTCAGGGAAGTCTGCAGACCAGGAAGACTCTGGCACGGGAGGGAGGAGCCCTGCAGTGACCTTTGGGTGGCAGGAAGATGTCAGGGGAGAGCACAAGCAGAGGAACAGCTGGGAAGCACTGGGAAGTAACATGTAAGAACAGTAAGACTAGGTTGGCTTCTTTGCCTTGTGTTCTTCCTCTCCTCCCCCTTGAAATCTTGTGTTCTGCAAAGTGTTATGGTCTCTGTTATACCCCCAGTTACACTGTGGAACTCCAGGGGTCCAGTATGGCCTGAAAATCAATCCATTTTGGGAACAGCATTAAAAAATATATACTGAACTCATCTAAGGGCTGCTGGGTCTGCAGCTGACAGCAGTGCCTGCTGCTGCTGCTGCAACCCTCTTGCTGTAAGCATGTCCCTCCCAGGCACGTAACACTCGTTTACATGGGCACAGACTCACAGCCTGGGGTCCTTTCTCTCTCCGTTGTGTGTGAGCTCCAGAGACATTTGACTTGAATTAGAGGGTGCTGATTTCTTTGAATTTAGATTAATCCAGGAATGTTTCATGATCTAAGAAAAACAAATTTCTTTATAATTGCAAGTAACTGATACTTGTTTTCTTAGGGTTTTTCCCATAGATACTCATCTGTGACTGTCCAGCTTGTGTTTGCTGCTCTCTCGATGCTGCACAGTTCATTCACACCATTCCTTTCCTGAGTGGTGCCAGCGCAGGCAGTGACCCCGCAACAAACACAGTTCTGGGCTTTTCCATCTCACCTACCTGCCTTTTGGGCACCTCAATTGCCTGGGAGTGCTAACGGTGTGTGGTGGCCCAAAAGGTTTCCTTTGGCTGTGGTGCCACCTTCCTTGTGCCAGTGGGTGAGGAGGAGAACCTGCTCAGACCCAGCATCCGTGGTTGGGCAGTGGCTCAGTGCTGTGCTCTGCGTGGTCTCTCACTGTTGTCTTTCAACAGATCTCGTCAGTATAATGTTGGGATGCATCTCCAGAAACCTCGTGGGGCTTTTTGGCCACCAGTGGCTTCTGTCTCACCAGGGTGCTGTGTGGCCTCAGCCTTGGTCTCGCTGGCTGCTGCAGCAGCACAGCCACCTGGGTTTCTTTCAGGGGAGCTTAAAGCACCTGCCAACACACAGTGTGAGTTTATCTGTTTCCAGAGACTTCCAGGAGAGCTGCACTGCAGTTCTGAGGACAACAGTGCCACAGTGACATAGTAACAATTAGACTTTGACTTCAGGAAGAGCCTTGCTCTGTGACACAGCAATGTCTGAATTTTGGAGGGGGGCAAGGATAATTGTCATGGGATTGCAGGGATAACTGCCTTGGTGCAGCCAGTTCAGATGATGGTGGTGACTCCCTGTTTTGATGGGCAGATACCCTTGATTCTTCTTTCTTTTTCAAGTATGGAGATAGAGTTCTAAAGGGTAATCTGCACATTTCCATTCATTTCCTTGAGAAGGAAGCTGGCTAGAGTAAGCAGCCCCTGGTGCAGCCCTGGGATGAAGGTGCAGCAGTGAGCCCTTGTTCTCATCACAGGATCGAGGAATGTTACCTGGAGCAAACATGCTTACCTAACAGGCTGGCTATTATCTGCCAGATCCAGTTTTGCCATGACTCACTGAACTCATTTCACCTGTCTGTGCTCCCTTGCTGGCTGTGTAACACACGAGCAGCATGTTTACTGGCTGTGTAACACACGAGCTGCAGACTCAAGGCAGCCTGCAGAGCACTTGCCAGCAGTGGATGAAGTGGGGTCTCAGAGTTTCTTCTGAGGGCACATCTGTGGGCTTTTTGGTCTGTTTTAAGGATACATAATCTGTTTATCATACTGTTTATTAAGTCAGTTCATGTTTACTGTACTTTTCCAACCTGTACAATTACGGCATGTCATGATTCACTGTTCCTGCAGTGTGTGCCTCTGTCGCTGGGCCAGAAGCAGGGACAGCAGTGCCCTCATGTGCGTGGGAGCAGGTGGGTTGGGTCCTGCCTGTCAGCAGCGCCACTTCTTGCTCTGAACTGTGGCACAGAAGCTGTTCAGCTGACAGAAATACATGCTTTTTATCAGAGTGCAGTACTTTGTCTCCCTGTCTCTTAAAAACGCTGGTGCCCGGTGGAAAAGCACGGGCCCATCTTGTGTAGGACAGCTCACCTGCTTGGTTGCCCAGGTGCAGCTCCTTGGATGGTGGAGCAGTCAGCATGTGCTGTTGGTGCCCACTTGGCCTGCCAGAGCCAGTGCTTTCCTGCACTTTATCCCAAATACCATGGAAAGGTCCAACAGGAGTTGTGCATCCCTCCAGCCCGCCAAGGTGCAATGCTGCAGCTGTGACAGTGGCACGCTTGGCATCCTGGTGACACGATGGTCCTGGAGTTTCGGTAGAGATGAGGCTCTCAATGATGGTTTTGGCTTTTTAGCAATCTTGATCTGTTTTCCTTTATAGTGCTGCTAAATCCTCACCCTTTATTTCTTTCTTCTGTCCACAAAAAGTTAGTTGTAACTAAAATTACTCTAGAGCTGATAAAGGGTTTCATTTAAGCACTGGAATAGCTTATTAAAGCACAATGTAAATTATCTGTAGAGACTGGAGAAGCTGTTTTTAGAAATGTCTGCCAGGTATTTATTTAGTTATTGTTGATTCTTCTTTGGGGCTTGGGAGATGAACTACTTCAAGATTTCTTGAGGGTCTTTCCCTGCTGTGTTCCAGAAGGTGTGATGGTTTTGTTGAAAGGAAATGCTTCCTTGTAAGCCACGTGTCTCCATAAAATACTAATAAAGTGTGTGCTCCCTGGATTTTATCAGGCAAGAGGATCACCTTGTAATTTCTCTTATTTGGTTTCAGGTTTGGATACCAAGATCACTGGTCTTACTAGTGGTCTGTACTGGTTGGTGCTAAGGAGGAGCAGTTCACACGAAGGCTGATTTTCCTTTGTCTTTAGAGATATGACATAAAGGTATCATCATCCTCTGGCTGAGAAAGTGGAGATCTGAGTATTGTAGTTGTTAGCAGTGAATGGTGACCCAGCCTGCAGATGAGGTGTGAGCATGTGACAGCAGTGGCAGTGCAGCAAGATCACTCGGCAGGGTGAGTAGGTAGGGGTCTCTGAACCCCTGAGACTGACCCCAGGTAGGCTGGCCTAGCTCTTGCTTCTCTGTAATGTTTTGTGAACTTCTGAGTTCAAATCATGAAGCATTCCAGGTTCCTTTGTGAACAGAGTGCTTCTAAAATACAGTTTAGTTGGTCTTTGAGGTGCTGGTAAGGCCCAGTGTGTGTGGGGAGGAGAGGACATGGGACTGTGTGGTATTATATATATTTGGTATTATATATATTTGGTATTATGTATTTGCTGCAGTCTGAACACAGCACTGAGAGCAGTAGTGGCAAGTGGCCCTGTGGAAGTGTCACCAGGTGCCTGGCAGCCAGTCCGTACTGAGGGCACGGCCAGCAGCCCAGAGGGCTTTGGGAAGCAGTGCCATGTCTCGGGTCTGCCGTGGTACTGGTGAAGAAACAGCAGTGCCAAGAGCTGGGCACCAAACTGCAAAGTTTTAGCTAAGATGGGAGAGAAAAGTGGGGCTTGTACTGTTGTCAACCAAAATTCAGGAGTCAGAAAAGTGTCCTGATTTTAAAGGGTTCTCGGTCCTGCAAGCTTGTTCCTGGGCCTGGAAGTGCCCGTGGCTGTGTGCTGCAGCCTCTGGTGTCAGCAGCATTTGCTGTGACTCAGAGCTTGCTTGGCTGATGCTGAGCTTTGCTGGGCTCCAGTTCTGCTGACTGTTCTTATCTCCCCCTTCCTGGTTCTCCCCTGCAGAGCCAGGGACCTGCAGAAACAGAAACCAACCTCCAGGCTCCAGCCTGCCCTTCCTCTTGGCATGACTTGTTCCCCCCCAGGGCAGCCTTTGGAGTAGTAAATAGCTGGAGACTCTTCTGTACCCTGCACTTTCCTGGTAGGAGCCTGGAGTGACTCCTGCAGGTGACACTGCTGCATATGCAGAGCGAGTGACACCCAAGGCACTCCTCTCTAGGGCTGTAGCAGTTCAAGGTATGCAGGATAAGTTCCAGAAGCGTTGAATGATTCAGAAAAACACTTCAGACCGTTCAGAAAACAGCACCACAGAACTGCCTCACTGTTCCTGGAGTGCGAGATGTTCTGCACTGAGCACACGCAGAGGTGGGGTGCCTGGCTATGCAAAGGCACACGCCGTTGATAAACCTTGGTGCTGACAGTGTCCCTAGTGAAAGGCAGGAGCATTCAAAGGGCACTGACATCCCTGAGAGCCTGCTCCTCCAGCAGGCCACGCTGCTGGCCCGAGGGCACGTGCGGCTCTGCCCGCTGCTCCCTGGCTGGCGCTGGCAGCAGGGCCTGTGACAGATGGGTGGCATTTCCAGGGCAAGCAAAAGGGACGAGATATATTTAAAGGCACAGATTATTAGGTAACAAAGAGTGCCTGGTGCTGTGTACTCAGACCATCGAGGCCCTAAATAGCACCAGGCCACTGGTCAGGGGTGCTGACCCTGTTTTCTGTGTCCTCCCAGGACAGGATTTGCTGTTCTGTCCCGTGGCTGCCAATGTTGCTGTCACTGCCTGGGTGGTGTGGCCAGGGACCTGAGGTGCCTGCTCTTGCCATGGGAACCTGCTGGCAAGCGGAGTGGTGTGGGCTGGGTGGGATTCCAGGACCCCTTGTGCTTGGGCTGTGGTTCAGATCCCTGGGGGTTCTCAGGACTGGTTACCTCCCCTGGTTTGTTGTGTCCTCAGTCCCCTTGTTAAGAGTGTGAAGAACGAGTGGAAATTACACATAATTTTGATTGCACCTTTGGATTCAGCTATCCTCTTGCCCAAGGGGATGCCCTGAGCCTTGGCTGCTTTCTGTGTCTGTGCAGGAGATCCTGTGCTGAGTGTGCCACAAGGGAGGGAGTGAGCCTTGCATGTGTCAGAGCACACAGCACGGTGATCACCCTTCCTTGATCTCTATCTGTGACCAAACGTGGGTGAGCTTCCTTCATATGAGAAAACATAGAGCTTGGGGGGCTTTCTTCAGAGGGTGTCATTGGTTTGTGTGCAGGGTGTGGGTGCAAAGGGAGCAGGAGACAGACCTTCACCACCCAGTGGGAGGGTTTCTGTCTAAGGAGGTGGCTCAGGGCCCTCCAGTCCTTTCGCTGGGGCTGGGAGCACAGGTCCTTTCTGCTTGTGGGTAAGTCAGACCCAAGAGGACAGTGGCTCTTCAGTGTTAGATTTTGGCAAAAAAAAAATCCTTGAAATAAACTCTTTAGCTCAAGGGAGCAACACCAAAGGCCTTGCTGGCAGGTTGTCAGCAGCCCGAGGGCTGCACCTGCTTCCAGAGACATTTACATAAATACTTGTGATCAGTAATGCCTGCTTTAACCTTGCTTCCCTGTTCTCTCCTTCCCCGATGAGTGTAGCTGTTTGTAGGAGTTGCAGGCCGGCTCCTGCTCCCGCGCTGCCCTCGGAGCAGGTCTGGTGTCCCCTGGCTGGACGCTCGGCTCCGCTGTGGCCGTGCCACCTCCAGCAGCCCGGGCAGGTCCTGCTGTCCTCACCAGCCCCCGGCACTGCCACGGCTTCCCATTAATGACTCCTTTGCTGCTCGTGCTCTCAGGCTCAGTGCAGCTGGAGGTCTGGGTGGCAGCTGTGTGGCTTTGCTCTGCCGTGTGCCTGGGAAGGCGGTGCTGGTCAGCCTCCAGCCGCTTCCTCTGTCCCCGAGGCTGGACGTGCTCAGGGAGCACCGTGAGTCAGCAGCTCCTCGGGGCTGGGTTTCCTCATGCACCCTGTGCCAGGGCCATTGCTTTGGCTCTGGCTGCGAACCAGCAGCAAAGTGGAGCAAAAGATCTGCAGACAAAGGGCTTTTCTTTATTAGTTATTAATGTCGTTGAACTGAACCACTCCAAAATTGTTGGTAGCTAAGGTTTGTGTTTGCATCAGGGGATTCCTGCTGGGGTTTTTGCCACCCTGCACCGCTTTGCTTCTTCCTTTAAGGAACTGTTGAAAATACTGTGAAATATTTTGAGAAAATACAGAGAAATGCAGCTTTAAGGCTCAGCTGCTGCTTAAGCAACCTCCCTCCTATTTTGGAGTCAGTCAGAGCTTTTGCTCACTCACCCTACTTGTGCTGCAGAAATTGAATGAAAACTTTGGATTTGAGTCTCGGGCAGCCCTGGGAAGAGTGCTGTATGGATGGGAAACCCTTCCTGATGACAGGATTTCGTGTGGTGCTTTTGTGAGTGCTGCAGGATCAGAGACTAGGGCTGCAGCCCCAGTGCTAGAGCTGGGTCCAGAGGCTGGTTTCTCCAGGTGTGGGTTCAGGATTGTTTACTTTGGCGGCTGGCTGCTTGACCTGGCTCGTGCTCTCCTAAGGGAGGTTGGGCTGTGTTTGGGCTGCTGCTGCAGCTGAACTTCAGGAAACTGTGTCGACTGGATCTGGGTCGGTGTTGCTGTGCGGTCACACGTACCAAAGGGCATTCAGAATCGGAAGTGCCTTTGTTGCTGTCTGTAGTTTTTGCACTATACCCCTCAAAATCAAAAGATGGGTTAGAAAGTATCCCAATAGTGGCAGGGCCCCTCAGGGGTGGCAAGGGCTGGGCAGCTCTGTGCCTGGTGGGGCCCTTTTCCCCTTGTTTCACTTGTTATGTTCAATGCAGATTGTCTTGAACATCACTGGGGGATTGAACATAACCTGGTAATTCCAGGTGGCAGCATACTTGCTCTTCTCTCTAATTTCCTAAATACACATTCTGACTTCAGTGTTTCAGTTGAGCCAAAGCTTCTTGTGGGAGAGGCTCTATTGGGATGTTCTTAGAGCTTCCTCTGAATTACCTGATATTGGTGACTGTATAAGACAGAACACCCAACTGTCCGTGTTCTTTCCCCTAATCCCTCCCTTGATAAATTAAGGGTTTATTTTCCAGATACTTGTATATTGCTATGAAGAGGTTGCTGCACCACCTTTCGTTGCAGCTCCTCAGAGGTTGTCAGGAGCGGGATCTGCTGAGCCTCACGGATGGTGGGCTTGGAGATATTTGATTAAGGCTGCGCAATGTCTAGATGCCAGGGCCACTGGCGCCACAGGACTTGTATAAATAAATTTTGTTTGTGCCATGTTCATGCAATTAAAGCCAGAGCCCTGGATTGCGTTTGATGAGGTTTATTTTGCTAGTCGGGCCACACAGATTTCATTTACTTTGTCTGGTGTTCTGAAAACATATAGGAACATGCGCACATCAAAGCCAAGTTTGAGAGCTTGATTAAAATCCACAGCAGTAAAGAGGTGCCCTGATGTGTTTGTATCAGTGCAGTGTCCATTGAGCTGGGATTCACTCAGGATAGTATAAAACCCAGGGTATTTTAACTTAGGGATCCTGCCCCAGGCTGGTTGTAGGCTGCTCTCAGGGAAGGTCAGGGAAGCGCCATTGCTCACTGTGGGTGTTTCTCTTTCAGAGGAGAATGAGAAGCATGAGAAGCTCTGCCTGGAGAGGGAGCAGGAGCAGAAGAAGACGGGCAAGGCCAGCGTGCCACGGGCCAACAGCACCCTATCCCCAGAGGAGCCCCGGAGCGAACTGCTGGTGCCCATCTCCCCCCCGGGCCCAGTGCCCCTGCCGCCCCCGCCCCTGGCAGCTCCCATTTCAGTCATTCCCATCCCCGTTGTCACCAGTTCCCCCCAGCAAGCAGCCCAGGCCGCCCTGTCGCCGCCGCTCGTGCAACGCCACCAGCCCCTCGTAAGCGCTCCCAGCGTCCCCAAGGAAGCGCCGTCGGTGGCGCCGGTGATCCAGCGGCCGCCGGGCCCGCACCTGCCGGATGGGAAAGCCGCCACGCCGCCGTCGGGCAGCCCCAAGCAGCTCCCGCACTACGCGGCGCCGGTCCTGGCCATCTCCCAGCACCATGTGGTCCCGCAGCCCATCCAGCCCCTGCAGCACCCGGCAGCGCCCGCGCCGCTCGGCGCTCTGAAGCTGGCGCCGGCAGACGACATGAAACCCATCGAGCTCAAGAAGAGAATTGGAGGGTGAGTGCACCGCGTGTGGGTACGTGTCCAGGAGGGACCAGGAAAGCTGCACCTCTCTGGAGCGGCTCCTGCTTGTGCACAGGGTTGTCAGATCAGAAATGCCAAGACCTGTGGACGTTTAATGTCTTTGAATTGCTGAGAGCGGGGTTTTTTAGCTTGACGGGTTTTTATTTTCCTCCCTCACTCCACACTGTAAGATTTTGTATAAGGATTTTTTTTTGCAGGCCTGAACTGTGTTAGGAAGCAAGTCCCAGCCCTTCATGCCTGATCTCAAGTGGTATCTCGTGTTATGTTTGGCAAAAGATCACTGCTTGTACTGGTCAGGGAAATCAAAGTGCACTGCTGCTTGTGGGAGCTTTCTTGAAAACTGGAATGGGATCTGGGAGATGTTATTCTGAGGACAGAGATCACCAGTTTCTCAGTACTGCAAGTGCTAAGGGCCTCCTGCTTGCTCAGAATCTTGCAGCTGGAAGGGGCTGAAGGCTATTTAGTCTGCCCTCACCCTCTGACAGGACTTGTGGCTCTGATGTTGCTCCAGGTTAGTGTTTTTCTGGCTTGTTCTTAAGGACTTTGGCTGGTGGGGACCCTGCCTTCTCTGTAGGTGGTTGTTTCCAGACCACAGTATCCCAGTAGGGAGTCTGGTATGACTGCCTGTGGACTGGGAGAACAAACCATTCCCTTCTTCACAGCAGTTTTACCTGTTTCCTTTGGCCCCTCAATTTTCCTGCAGCATAAGTGACCTGGATCTGTTCAGTCTTCCCTGCTGGCTGTGCTGTCTGGGCCTCAGATTGTTCTGGCTGCCTGCAGGAGGGGGATGTCTCTTGGCAGTGGTCTTGGAGATGGTGTGCAAATCCCGTGGGGACTGGTGGAGATGTATAGTGGACAGAAAAAAGGTTCATTGTGTCCATTGGGATGTACAGATCCCAAAATGCATAGAAACAGTGAAAGTAATGCAGACAGGAGTTTGTGAAGATAAAGGCTTCAGTAAAATGCCAGTGTAATTCCTCTAAGAAGATTGAGATCTTCAGAGCCTGTCTGCTGCTGGCAGGGTCTGTCGGTCTGTGCACTAATGAAGAGAGCCCGTCACTGACGTTGTGTGGGTTCAGGGAGCTGTGGAGGAGGTTTCTGCTGGCACGGGGTACCAGGGTGGGCTGCACAAGTTTGGCTGCCTGGGCCATGGGCAGGGGGGTGGCTGCAGGTGCACCCAGAGACTGCTGCTGTGCTGTCAGACTGAGCTTTGCCCTGGGAGGGGGCTGTGGTGCCAGTGTGGAGCACAGCATCGCCACTGCGTCCCCCCAGAATTGCTCCATAAGTGCAGAAAAGATGTCTTTTTCAGCCTGTAAATGTTTAATGGGAAAATGCTGTCAAACATTTGTGACAATTTATTAAATACTATTACCTCAATGTCCTGTATTTTCAGTCAAAGGCAAATAATTACTTTTCACAGTATATGAAAGATACTTGAAATCTCCACATCTGCTAATGTACCTTATCACTGAAAAACTGAGCTGAAAAACTGAGATAACATGTATTTGTTTGGCTTTTCCTAAAAATATTCCTCTGATTCAGAGAGTAGGTGGACTCAAACCCCAAAACCAGAAACTCACGCTGGTTTTTCCTTGAGCAGTGGCTGGAGAATTCCTATATTGCTTCATTCTTTGTTTATCCTCAGCTGTGTTTCATGCACAGTAAAAACCCAAAGCAGTTGGAGGTGTCTGCCCAATCCCATACACTTGAGTTTGAAACTGCACAAACCTTGTCCCACTGGAGTGTAGGCACTGATCAGAACCAGGTCAGAATCTGGGCTCTCTGGGTCTCTACAAATACTTAAAATTCATACTTTGTGTCTTTCCCTGTTGTTGGTAGTAGCCGTGTCTGCACATATATACACACACATCACACCTGTTTGGATCTTCTGAGCACTGTGTGCACGATGCTTAGTTCCTCTGATGCATGTGTAAAATATGGAGTTTATCTTGAAACAATATAGGCAGAAATATATATGTACTTAATGTTAAACCAGTGATATATGAACACTTCTGCTGCTTTTGCATCTTGACATACAGACACTGCTGCAAGCACAGGTGCAAGGCAGGAGTTTTCAACCTGACACTGAGCTGATCTTTGTTCTGTTTGGGTTACAGGGTTGGGACCAGGGAAGTACATAATAAATTGGAGAAGAACAGGTGCGTAGAAAGCCAGGGGTTTGGGTTTTTTAATTGTAATTCCCCTCCTTTTTTTTGGCCTGTGTCTGTCAATATTTGTTTGGCTTTGGCGGGTTTTTGTTTGTTTGCTTGCTTGTTTTTTAAACAGATAACCTGAATAAAATTCTTAGTGACTTTTACTGAATCTTGCAGTATTGCTTGGCTTTCTTACAGCTCAATTCTGCATTTCTTGCTTCCCAATATGTTCTGTTTAACTGCGCCATTGCATCCCAACCACCCTGATCCTGCAAAGCAGTAACAGTGCATAACAGTGTGACTCTCTTTTGATTTAAAAGGAGTAAAATATCCCAAATGAGGGGTCAGTGTACAGTGTGAATACAGAATAAACATCACTTTCTGACCCAAGACTCTTATAAGTCTGAGTAGCTCAATTGGAAGTATGGTGACAGTGAAAGCTCCGGCACAGTGAAATGAGATATTGTATTAAGGCTGCACGGTGTTCTAGCAAAGCTGGGACAGAGCTCAGGCACAGTCCGTGCTGGGGTGAGCTGGCTCAGCTGCGAGCTGGGGGGCTGCTATGCACAGGTGCAGGTGCTTTGCTGGATTAAGGCCCCAGTTAAGCTCTCCCCTCTGGTGGAATTGGTTCCTGGTGTGTCTCCTGGCAGCTGACGACCCACCTGTGTTTTCTTTAGACGTGCACATTTGAAAGAGTGCTTTGAGACATTAAAGCGCAACATCCCCAACGTGGATGACAAGAAGACCTCAAACCTCAGCGTCCTCAGGAGTGCCTTGCGATACATCCAGGTACGTGCAGCGCTCGCGGGGCCGACAGAGCCCAGAGCTGACTTCGGGGGGCAGGGGAAAGCGGGAGAGAAAATCCCCTTCTAGGAGTTCCGGGTTAACCACAAATCATCCTTAGGAGAGGAGATGGTAGGGAGCAGATTATTCAAATGATCTTAAAAGATCCAGGCTGAGTGAACTTCAGTTGTTTCCTTTTGGGCTCAAGTGAATTTTAATATGTGTGATTTGTGGAGGTTTTCTGTTTGCTTAACCAAAAGATAGTCTTCTGTAAAGATTTTGTATGCCTCAAAATTGTGATGAGATGGACATGTGAGTGCAAGTAATTTACTTGGAGGCAGGGAAAGCTTGGAATCTGAGGTTGCAGCATGAAGCTGTAGCTGGATGGGGCACCACCAGGAGTGAATCAGGGAGAAAGCACAGGTAAAAATCAGTTGTGTTTGTAGCTGGAGGGAAATAAGTGTTAGTGTTTGCTTGCTTAATGTTTGTGAAAATGGTTAATGGTAGCACAAAAAAATTGTAGATGTCCCCTGTGAATGTGAAATCAGTAGCATGTAATGCAATTAAAATTCATCTGGAAACTGGTAGAGTTGCTGCATTTATAGTGCAAATAGAGAGCCAGTACACCTTGTACATTTTGACTGGAATAAAAGGTGCTAAGGATTGATCACAATGGTCTTTTCCACAGTAAAACGTAATCTCTTCTCATTTTTTTCCATTTTTCCTCAGTCACTCTCAAATACCATTTCCCTCTGGTGTTCAGAATTGATTATTCACTTCAGCTTTGCTTTGGAGAGTCAGTAATGCCTCAGAATTAGATCAGTTCAGCCCTCCTCTTAGTTTTCACCAACAACTTCCCTCAGAGAGACTTTGGTTGGGGCAAATTCTGGCTGTACCCAGCCACTTTGTGTTGCTCAAAAAAGTGGTTTTTGGGGGTGTGGTTGTATTGAAGCCTAATGGGCTGTAGAGAAGATCTGAGCCTTTCTTTGGATTTTGGCAGGCTGATGACGTAGTTTTCAGGAGGAACCTCTCTGGTGGCCACTCTGGGGTGCGCAGTGCTGGGCTGGCACTGGCCGGCTGTCTGTCCGTCGGTGTGCAGTCTGTCTGTCTGTCTGTCGGTGTGCAGTCTGTCTGTCTGTCCGTCAGTGTGCAGTCTGTCTGTCTGTCCGTCAGTGTGCAGTCTGTCTGTCTGTCCGTCGGTGTGCAGTCTGTCTGTCTGTCCGTCGGTCGGTGTGCAGTCTGTCTGTCAGTCCGTCGGTGTGCAGTCTGTCTGTCTGTCCGTCGGTTGGTGTGCAGTCTGTCCGTGGCTGTCTGTCCGTCAGTGTGCAGTCTGTCTGTCTGTCCGTCAGTGTGCAGTCTGTCTGTCTGTCCGTC
>VZRH01001284.1:101190-115386 GCA_013397555.1 Urocynchramus pylzowi | reverse complement strand
GGTCGGTGTGCAGTCTGTCCATGGCTGTCTGTCCGTCGGTCGGTGTGCAGTCTGTCTGTCCGTCGGTGTGCAGTCTGTCTGTCTGTCAGTCACTGTGCAGTCTGTCTGTCCGTCGGTCGGTGTGCAGTCTGTCCGTGGCTGTCAGTCAGTGTGCAGTCTGTCCGTCGGTCGGTGTGCAGTCTATCTGTCAGTCAGTGTGCAGTCTGTCTGTCTGTCAGTCAGTGTGCAGTCTGTCTGTCTGTCGGTCGGTGTGCAGTCTGTCTGTCCGTCGGTCGGTGTGCAGTCTGTCCGTGGCTGTCTGTCAGTCAGCCGTGCTGCTGCAGCCAGGGCTCGCCTGGGTGGCAGGGAAGGTCAGGGTGACCTGGCCGTACCAGCGTCCGCCTCCACGTGTGTGGGGAGCACATGGCGAGCACAGGGCCTCGCTGGCGTGCTGGGGCTGCCGTGCTGAGCTGGCACTGGCCCAGCGCGCGCAGGGCTGGCTCGCCGCCCCGCGGGCAGTGACACGGCACAGGCAGTGACGTTGTGTAACCTCCTCACCGCATCGCCTTCTCCTCCTCATCCTCTCTGGCAGCTGCTCAGGGAGTATCCCGAGCACTGTTTTCCTTGGCAGCAGCGAAGCTGTGGGTCTGTGTTTCAGTCACAGGATTCAGTAGTGCTAAAAAACCCAGATTACTAGAAATCTGATTTGAAATTTCAGCATTCACAAACAAAAATCATCTTTTAAATTTTTTTTACTGCAGTTTGAATTTAGGTTTGGTCTGTTTCAACAAAGCTAACATCTATCAGTGTGGGCATGGCCACTGATTGTGTGCCAGGCTCCGTGTGTTTCACTCACAGGCTCAGTGTTTTCCCTTGAAAAGAGACCAGGGCAATTGTACAAAAGAGATATAAAAGTAAAAGCTCTTACTCTCAGGATAGCAAAGTAGTTTTTCACTAAAGAGAAAAAAAAAAAAAGCTCAAGAAACTCAAACCCAAATGAGCCTCGCAGGGGAGGAGCGCAGCACCAGCCAAAGCTCTGCACAGCGGCTGTTCTGCTCCTGCAGGCACTGTGACAGTACACTGATTGTTGCAGCCTCTCTTCCTACAAAATCCTTCCTTCCCCCCTTCCCAGCTGGAACTTCTTAGAAACAGGCTGTTTGTTTCCTTGGATGGATTTAAATATTTGTATCTGCATCAAATCAGATAAGTTAGAAAGTTAAATTCTGAACTTCCCATAGAGCCATAATTTTAATTTATCCTTGGACCTGGGCTTGTGCTCTGCAACAGTAAATTAGAATTTGCAATTAAGCACGCTGTTGCACAAAGGAAATGGGGCCCAACACAGCTGGAAGTTAATAATCCCTTTAGCTGGTGATTCAGCCTGAGGCAGTGTGGGCTGTTGTGCTGAGGCTCTCAGCTGAGGAGGGTGTCCTGGTGGGCTCCAGACCCTGGCACATAGCTGCAACCGAGTCTGTTGTTACATGGGCCACCTCGGCTCTTGTTCTTCACTTTGCCGCCTGCACAACCTGAGTGACAGTGCTGGAGACCTCTGGGAGGCTTGTAAGATGCACGGAGCGATGTGAAAAAAACCACAGTGAGAATAAAATATTGTTTTCTTTGAGAGAGCAGAGCCCTGTCCCCTGCCTGCTCCTGAGCAGCGTCCCCAGCAGAGGACAGGCCCGTCCTCCCCGGAGCCCCTCGGCCCTGCCCGTGCCAGGGAGGGCAGCGGGAGCACGGCCCAGCCTGGCACGTGTCAGACATGGCTCGCAGCCCGTGCAGCTGGGCTGGCTTTGGTTCTCTCAGAAGGATTCCTTCCCCCTAGGAAATGGAATCATCTTCTTTGGAAGCTAACTAAAGCCCTTAAGCAACTCTGTGTTCTCAAACTGTGCCTGTCAGTGTGGCACCTGAACACCCTCCAGTTTCAGGGGTTATTTTCTATCGTACATTTAGCGTCAGATGACATCCAGGTGATTTGCTCACCAGGTGACACTGGGACAGCTGGCACACAGCCCAGCCCAACCCATCAGTCTTCAGTTGTGCTGCAGGTCCTGCTTGTTGGCCAGTTTCCCCAGTACAGTTGAAATGCTGACTAAATAACAAGGTGCTTTCAAAATCTGAGATGCGCTGAGCTTCCCAGGGCGTGCAAAATGTAAAGAGCAAAAGTCTTTGGAAGGTGTGGAAGGAAGGAAGGCACTGCTGTGATCCCAGCCCCTGCACATGCTGCTCAGGTGTGGCAGAGGCACTGGGGGCTGCTGTGGTGACAGACTGGCCTGGTCCTACAGAGCAGTTTTGGCTCTGTTTGTGAAAAATACTTTGCTTACTAATTCACAGAAGTCCTCTGGCAGCCCTGCTTGTAGTGTTAGAGACAAAACTGTAGCAAACTAAGGATTTATAGTATGGCCAGTTTGTCATTATTACCTTGGGAAAGGGCAAGAAGGGTGAAATTTCCTTATGACTTACCTGTGCTCACCAGTGCTGCCAGTCATTTATGATGCTTAAGTTGTTTACCCTCGCCTCATCTCCCTTGGTTTCTCAAACTTCCTGAAGTAACAGTTGTGCACCTAAGAATGATATTGTCTCCTATTCATGCCAACAGTAATCAACAGCAAAACTCCTTTGTGAAACCCTTTTGAAGCTGATCTTGTGGACATGTGAACAGACCAGATACTGGTTTTACATTTTAAATGTTAATGGTTAAATTTTAAATGGTTAAATTTTTCTTTTAAGATTCACAGCATCTCTTTGTCTTCTAGTTTGTTTTATTTATTGGTCACTTCACTGGTGCTTGAGCACAATCGTTCATCCCTGTCTGTGTGGAGGACCAGAACAAGACCAGTGGATTTTTGTGTCCCGTAGCAGTGCTTGATTTGGGTGTTGTTGGGTGCAGAGAGCCCTGCAACCATGCCAGGCCCTGGTGCAGGGAGGTGCTGGACTGCAGACACAAACCCACAGCTCTGACAGTGGTTGTGGTTAAAGACCAGAACTCATTTACATTCAGGCACTGTTGTGACTGGATTATTGATCAAAATGCATAAACAGAACCGTGCTGCTGCATCCTGTTAAGTTCCCCACCTTGACAAGGATGGCTGTAACTGTTATTTTTTATTCTGTGCCAGCTAGGAGGTGAATATACTCATCTTCTGAAAACTTGTCTAGTGAGAGTGGGGTCCATCAGTACCTGCCGTGCCTCCCTCACGTGAGCAGCGTTCAGATGCCAAGCTGTGCTGCTTCATGTTGTTTACCTGACCTGATCCACTGATGCTATCTTGTCTAATTAGCCTGAATCTCAGTGTCAGTAATGAAGGCCTCTGGCACCTACAGGCTATGGTCATGCAACGTGGTGTCTGTCATCTGTAGATTTCAGAAAGTGATGAGAAGAAATAAGACCTTAAAAAAAGCGAGTGTTTTATTCCCTGCTGTTCCTCCAGCTGCAGCAGGACCTGTCTGTAGGGAGGCTCATCCAGGGAGCCATCGGGGCATTTTTATTTCCAGGATTGACCACAAAACATGTCCTGTAATAGTGATTAAAAATGTCCAGCATTTGGACCTTGTTGAGTAATTGGAGGCTGTTTCTTAACCATTGCCAAGAGGGATGGTGATTTTTTTAAAAGTATCTCACTCATTACTTGTACATGAGAATTTGGAAAGGGTGAATGGAATTGTAAATCTGTCAGTGTGTTTGTAATTGTCAGAGAATCCACACCTGTTCCACTGCTGTCACTTAAGTAGTAGTTTGAAGAAGCACTCAGGGCTGTAAAAACCAAACCAGCCTGTAAGTGGATTGCAGCACAGGGTTTGGGAATGCTGCTGTGTGGTAGCTGGTGTGTTTGGGGGCTGTTGCTTGTTCTGGTTGCCACCTGCTGTGAGAGCTGGCATGGGAGGGGAGACAGCGCGTGGGCCCTAACGAGAGTAGTGATAATTACAGCTTGGTTGCACGGGCTCTATTTTATGTGTGACGTTGTGGGAATTGCCTGCCTTTGAAACACAGCAGAAGCCCCAAAGGAAGCAAAGGCAGCCCCTCGGCCCAGCAGAGGAGCTCCAGCCCGGTGAGCAGCAGTGTGAGCAGCAGTGGCAGTGTGAGTGCCATGGCACGGAGGGCCCCGTGGCTGCTGTGCCAGCAGCAGTGCAGCCCCAGGCCCTCCTGCACAGACAGAGGTTTGCAGCCGGGCACAGCTCTGCCCCGTGGCCTCACACAGGTGCTGGAGTGGGTGTGTGTTAACAGCTGGTTTTGTGTCCTCCCACTGCCGCCGTGGCCCTGACAGCGAGGGAGATGGATGGAGAGAAATCCCCTGGTGACCCAGATCTGCTCTGTGGGCCGTGGGTGGAGCTGCTGGGGTGTGAGTGGCTGGCACTGACCTCCTTAGATGGATGGGGAAACAGGAAGGAGAGGGGGTGTGGGAGGATGGCACCATCTCTGAGTCACCGGGACCTCGGACCTGCTGCCGTGCTGTGGGGGAGTGCTTCTGTCAGAGCCCTTGGCTCCTGGGAACAGCATCACCTGCCTGAGCTGTGTTCTGGGAGGTGTCCTCTCCCAGGAGAAGCCCTCACTTCCCTGCTCCCTGGACAGGGTCCCTTCAGGTGTGCAGCTTACCTGTGCCGTGTGCCTGTTGTGTGAGCCAGGGTGTAGGAACGGGAACAAAGGGAGGGCTGCACCCCGGACCCATCCAAAACTCTGCCTTGGCTCCTGCAGCAGCTGCTCAGATCTGCCTGCAAGGAAAATACAGAAGCACTGCAGCAAGTGGATGTGGGGATAAAGTGTCTGCTCAGAAATCTCCTCCTCATCCCTGGCAGACAGCTCTGGCTGTGGCTCCAAGGCATAAACCTGCCTGTTGCCCTCTGGAGCTGCTGTCCATGCATCATCAAAAGGCTTGGGAAGAGCTTTGGGGTCCTGCATCCAGCAGTGTTGTTAATAATAATCCCTTCTTGAGATGCAGCATGCTTCATTTCTATTTGCAGAAAATGATGACACTTAATCTCAGAAGCATATTTCCCACAATTTTTTTCATTTAAATTTTTTTTTAATTTAGATGCTGCAGAATTAAATTTGAAATTTGAAATTCTCAAGTTTTAATTTCCCAAGTTATTTTACTTTGTTTGGGATCATTTTCTAAGTAACGAACACATCATGGTATTTCTTGTGTTCTTAGGAGTCATATAAAGGAATTAAACCAGATCTGCCTACCTGGTGATAGCCAGCATGAAGCCAGTGACTGGCCTGGGATGGTTCTGCTTTTCCCTGTTTTGTTGTACTGTGGGTTCCAGTTGGTTGCTGCCTTTTGTTTTGTTTTTTGGGGTTTTTTTTGGTGGTTTGTTTGTTGTTTATTTTCTTCTGAATTTTTTTTTTTGTCTTCCTGATTCGGATCATTCCTCCCCTTTGCCCCAGTGACTGTTTGTACTTTGTCCATAGTGTGGTGCTTCAGGAGGCCGACTCTGACAGGTCAGTGCAAACAGCCACGTTCCAGCCCTAGTTTTGATCACAGATTAAGGCCTGATGTCTTTTTTTATCAGGAGCCTGAAGTGCAGTTATCAGTGTGAAATGATAAATGTAAATACCAATGCATGTTCTCATTTTCCGTGATTGCTCCAGGCATGTTTCCTATTCTGGGAAGTATTTCTGTCTAGAAGTTCATCCCTACGCTTGCAGCCAGGGTGAGCAGTGGTGGGTGGTGCCCTGCCAAAAAGGGGTGCAGCCTGTGCAGCGAGGACGTGCTCCTTGCCCCGAGTGCCTGCGCGAGGCGAGGTCGCCTCCCAGGACACGGCCGCGCTCCTTGGCTGCTGCCCTCCTCGTCCAGGCCTCGGTCACCGGGAGAGCTGGGTCACGAGGTGCTGGCAAACACCCCGGCCTGGCTGTGGCTGCAGGGGTCACACTCACGGCGAGCCAGGGACGGTCTCTGGGTCACCTTGCAGGCTTTACTTTGGTTCTGGTCCTGGTGTGGAGTTTGAGTTGAAGCTGGGGCAGGAGCACTGGGAGCCTGAAGTCCTTGTCCTGTGGCTCCCCCCATTTGCACACAAGCTGTCCCCTCTCCCAGTCCCCTGGGGACCGGTCGTGGTGAGACCCCCGCCCCGCCGGTGCTGAGCACGGTCTGTTAACATCCGAAAGCTTTGGGTCAAGCCCGTTGTGATGTTAGCTCGTGTTTGGGGAAGGCTGTGGTGCTGTGCAGAGAGGGGCTCCCGTGGCACAGGCTGCAGCGAGGTGTAGCCGTGGCTGGTGGCAGTGCCCGCTGGCCGCAGCGCAGCGCTGACCTGCTCTGTGGTGGGGCCGTGGTGCCCCACCTGCTTTTGCTGTCGGTGGTACCAGGCCAGCACATCCGGCATCGCTGCGGGATCTCAACTCCGAGAGCCGGCAGAATGAAGCAGTTGCCGTGGAAACCATGGCTTTGGTTCCCGTGGCAACCAGCCGGGGTTCACACACGGCTGCTTCTTGCAGACAGAGGGGCTGGGGACGGCGGGCGCGGTGCCGGGGCTCTGCGGGGCAGGGAAGGGTCTGGCAGCTGCTGTCACCTTGCAGGGCACGGGCAGGGCTGCAGAGGCCGGGGACGCTGGCCTGGTGCTGGGGAGCTGGCTCCTCGCCTTCCCACCCCCGCAGGCTCTGCTCCACGGCAGCAGGTCGGGTGGGCTTGGGGCAAGCACTTGCTGTCGGTGCTGTGCCGTGAACAAACTGCTTGTGGCAGACAATTTAGCACTATTCGAAGTAGGAATGCCCAGAGTTGATAGGAGTGATGCAAAATTCCCAAATCCTACAGGTGAGTGCCTTGGCCAGTGGAGTTTTAGCAGCTGGGGCTGTTTGGGTTCCATTTGGGGCTCTGTGGTGACAGCTTGTTCCCCAGCATCCCTCTGGTCCTGGTTGGAACATTTTTGGAGTTAGGCTGGTGGATTCTTGCTCCTGCTGTCAGTCTCCTGCACCATGGCAGTCCCAGCAAGAATAAGATCCTTAGGATGTAGGATTTTTCCCATTACATAAAGGAATCAAAGCTCTGTGCAGCAGTGGAGAGCCTGACCAGCTGGTCTGGTCTGTGCTGGAGGTCCTGCAGGTCAGTGGCAGCTAAGGACCCCCCTGGCTCAGCATGTCCCACTCTCTGGCACCAGCTGTGATCCCCAGAGCAGAGAATTAAAGAATCTGGCTCAAAATTGCAAATCACTCTCCTGATTGCTTATTGATGAGGTATTTTCAATCAGCAAATGTTAGAGAAGAACAGAGCTGAGATATGCTTTGGAAAACTCATAATTGGAAGTGCGTTTTTAAACGGCTAATAAAATGTTTATGAGGGGAGCTGTGTAATAAGGCCTTTTGAACCTCTCTAGTGCCAGCCACAGGGCCAGCAGCATTCCTGAGGCAGGTGCAGGGAAGGCGTTGGGGGCATTATTTCCAGTCTTGACATGAGAGCGAGCAATTTAATTACAGACAGCTATAAAATAGAAAATTCTTTGCAGTGACAGATGACTGTTGCTATACAAGGAGAGCAGGAGTTGGTGTATGGTTTGTTTACCAAATGGTGACAGGGAGATGCACACAAGGACCAAATAGTGGCTCCAAACCAGCCAGGATAGTGGGCACAAAGTGGGGAAGAGTTACCACTGGAATTGTGTCAGGCCTTTGCTGTCACTGCAGTTGTCTGGCCTCGCTTCAATAATCCAGGTGATAAAGGCTGCCAAGGAGCTGACAGGTATAGGAGGAGAATCAGATTCTCTAGGGGAGCAAAAGCAAACCCACATGTGGATTTTAATTTGGTTGCTGGTGTTTAAATAAAAGATGAGGGGACTCACCGCTGCCCTTGTGTCCTTGTCACCTCTTCCACCTGCACGTGGAGCAGCCCCTGCTGTGCTGTGCAGTGCTGCCTGCCAGGGGAGGGTCAGGCCCTTGCTCTGCTGCAGAGGGCTCACTCAGCTTCAGCTCAGCAGAACTGAGAGTGTTCAGGGAGCAACATCACCTGCTTTCTCCAGAGTCAGCAGTTGACTTGCAAAACTTCCCAAGCATCAAAAGCCATAGATGGATTCACAAGAGTATGAGGAAATCCATTATTTCTTCCTGGGGTAGCTCAGCTTCCCCCTTGCCATGGCCAGGGCCTACTCTTTTAAGTGATGCTCACGTGGAATTTTTTTTGAGTCCAAAAAATGAAAGAGTTCTAAAGCCATAGCTTCTGTAGGTTCCTCACACTGCAGTGTAGCAGTTGCCTGGGCAACCAGGGTTCCCAGTTGCTTAATAGGAAAAAAAGAAATGCTACAGTGATGGAGATGCAGACGTAAGAAGGAGGGTCTGTGCTGGAGCCTGGTGCTTGCAGAGAGCAGTCTGGATGGCGTGGGCTCAGTGAGAGGCCACCCCCAGCTTTGGGCTGCCCTCTGCCAACAGACAGAGCTGCAGGGGCATGCCTGGCCTCTCCCTGAGGAAGTGGGAAAACAGAAATGCAGGTGACTTCAGTGATTTTTCTGCTGTGGAGAAACAGGATCAGTATTTCAGGAGCCAGGTTAGGTGTGTGTCCTTTAGGATCTTGGCAAGCACCTCAACTGTCATCCCGGGTGCCAGCACCAGATGTGAACCCTTGCCATGGTCCTTCCCAGTGGCTGTGGAGGTGGGTCATGTGGCAGCTCCTGCCCTGCAGCTGGCCCAGGCCTCTGCCTTAATGAAATTTCAGATTTTGAAGGAAATATGGCCAATCCATTTGTATGAATTTCTTTTATCAAAATTTAATTCTCAATTTCTGTAGTTTTAGGGTCCCCTCTGCCCTTTTCAGTGCTACCATTACATGCCCGTTCTATTGGAAAATTGCAAAGGCTTGGGTTTGGGGGTTTGGGGAAAAGTATCTGTGTGGTTATATGTTATTTCAAAGCGTCTGGTTTTGTATTGCATGGGGTCCCTGGTGATAGTGCTGACAGAAACTCCTGTTTTAGAAAAACATCCTGGGGATCATGGGTGTCTCTAAAGGTTTTGATGTGCCGGGCAGGTCAGTGACCACAGTCCCAATGACTCAGGGTTGGCTGTCACTGTGGACTTTCTGTTGACTGACGGGAAATCCTGGCAGCTGACGTGGGCAGGATGATTTGCAGAAAATAATCTGCCAGGAGGCGGGTGCCGGGGAGCGGCGTGTGCCCGGGGTGCGGGTGCGCGGGGAGACGCGCGGCGGCCGCCGGGGAGAGCCACAAGGCACGGCTCCCTGTCCCTGTCCCTGTCCCTCGGCGAGTGCTGTTTCTGCACTGGGCCAGGGCTGCTCTTGCTCCAGCTCAGCTCCCAGGGCAGGGCACGCTCCCAGTCCCTGCGGAGCCTGGGAGGGCACTGCGCCCACGTGTACCTGCAGAGAGTGGGGCAGTGCTGGGAGGGGAGCTCAGAGGAAGGGGAAGAGGGTCCACTTAATCCCACCCAGTTCATTATTAGGCCAGAGCAGCTCAGCCTGGAGATCTGTCTTTACCAAGTGAGCTCCAGTGAATTGCATCCCAGAATAGGTTTTGAAAGATGACCGGTGCCTCCAGCCCATCTGCTGCTCCAGCCTCCCCAGAAGCTCCCCCTGGGAGGAGCTGCAGACCCAGCAAGGGGCTGCCGGGAGCTGGCACCCACTCAAGGGCTGGGACTGCTGGCTCTGAGGGAGGCAGAGCCCACAGGGCTGGGCTTGGAGCAGTGCCACGTCCCAAAGCCCGTGGAGTGCCTGCAGAGTGACATAGTGAACTCCCTGGCTCTCTTGGCTGGGAGACTCATCCTGGTGCTTGCTAAGGGTTTGCCTGCCTTCCCAGTAATTAAAAGTTTGTGACTAATTACCAGCTGCCCTGCTCATACTTTGTAGTAGTGCTTTCCCCCAGTGCTGGGAGTCTCCTCACAGCAGGGAGTGAAGCCAAATCTGCTTGAATATGCGTGTGCTGTGCCCGCTGCGGTGCGAGGCTGCTGCGGGGATTGAGAGCTGTTCCTGTTCTGTCCTCTCGTGCCCTGCGTGGAGAGCAGCTCTGGGGAGATGCTGCAGAGAGGGACTGGGCTCATGTTTGCACAGCAGGTTTAGCCTCAGCCTTTCTTCTGCTTGCCTCTTTCCTGATGACATATTGAGGAGAAGACATTGACAAGACACATGCAGCTCTTGTGTGTTTAAACCTGATCCAGGAGTGTGCACCTTCCTCTCCATCACCCCGTGTCTCACCCACCTCCCTTTGCAAGGTGATCAGAGCACACACAGCACATGACTTTTCTGGGTCAGGCAAAATGCCTTGGCTGCACTCGATCGGAAACAGACTTTAAAACTAGCCTGTGGATTTGGGCCTCAGCCACGTGGGAATCTCTGGGCTACAGGTCAGGACTGGTGCAGAGCCAGGATTCCAGGAGTCCCCATCCTTCCTGGCTGTCCCCATGGCTACCTCTCTGCAGTGGGCTGCTGGGCTTGCCCAGGACAGAACTGTGGGATCATGGTGTTGGCCTGTCTGCTCCCTGGTTTCACTTGAAAATCAATAGGAGAGAAAGAAATGCCCCTTTTGCCTGAAAACCCTCTGTTTTGAGGAGCTTTTAGCTGATCTGGAGGGAGAGGAACTGTCTCCATGGACACACCTGCAGTGGTTGTGCCCTGCTAACACACATTGTTTGGCTCTTTCAAAAATACTTCCTTTATTGTTATTGCTGGGACAAAGGTAGTGGCAGGAGCTGCCCTACTCTGTGTCGCCTTAGGCTGCATTAAAGGCAGGCTGAACAGGCTTTAAGGTCCTTCCTAGCAAACCTGTGAGCTACAGCACTGGCACAACGATTGAAAGGCATGAGGTCAGGCTCTGATTGTACTCATCCTGGAGAACCTGAGAGAGAAATAAAGAGATGTGTTAAGAAGACCATGAGCCTGGTCCTCTGCCAGGTATGGGGTTTGCTTTTGAGCTCAGTGCTTGCCAGCAGTGAGGCAATAGGAGCATCCGTGTGGGCTCTGTGTGGCTGGTATTTTCAGAAGTGTGTGTGGGATTTAAATTCCCAGTGGTGAAACTTAACTTCAGAAAATGGAGAGTTTGCATGTGGTTTTACGGATTGCACCTACTTCTGTCTCTTATGCATATAGGAAGTGTAGTCCTGGGCTGGGGGACCGGGTCTCTGACTGGCTTAAAAATTCATAGAACAGGCCTTGGAATGGTTGATCACCCTCGGGGGTGGTGGTTTGTATTTCCCAGCAGTAGTGCTGGGCAGTGTGGGACATTTCTCTCTATTGTGCTGACTGATGCAGCAGCTCCCCTGACCTTACCAATGGATGTGGTGATTCCCAGTGACAAGGGGGCATTAGCAGGAGAGGACAACATACATCCTTCCTGTGTGACCTCAGGATTTCCCCATGATGCAGGGGCTTGTTGGTTCTACCATCCACCATCTCCTCTAGGTCAGGAGCTCTTGCTCAGAAGCTCATCAATACTTAGGTTTTTTCTTCCTTCTAGGCATTTCTATTTTGGGGGCTTACCAGTTTTCTCTCAGAAAGCAGAAGGTCTTCAACTAGAGCAATACTTTATGTGCCAGCTCTTGTCCTTCCCTTTCTGCCCGAATTTGGCAGGTGTAAATACAGCTGAACACAATTTACACCAGCATAACAGACAGTATAAAATAATGAGCTGTGGACATGGGAGTGACCAGCTTAGTGTAGGTTATTCTTGTCTTTGTTCTCATTATATTTATTTTTCTTTTCTCCGACTTTAGACTTTAAAGAGGAAGGAAAAAGAATACGAACACGAGATGGAGCGGCTGGCGCGGGAGAAGATCGCTACCCAGCAGCGGCTGGCAGAGCTGAAGAACGAGTTGAGCCAGTGGATGGATGTTCTGGAGATTGACAGAATTATTCGACAGACAGTTCAGCCAGAGGATGACCAGGCATCTACCTCGACAGCATCAGGTACCCATAATTGTTCTCTTTTTTTCGTAATCATCTTGGAAGGTCATTGACACAGTTAATTGGAGTGGTGGGGATACTCTTTTAGCAGCATCAGGGTTTCTTTGCATTCAGAATAAAGTAAAAGGTTTTGGAGTTTTTGTAATGATTGATGTTGTTAACAACACACTGCTGCTCATGTGAAGTAAACTGAAACTTGTGCATCAGTGTCAGGTAGATACAAAGTGCAGGTTTGCACATCCAGTCTCACTGTGGAGATAAATCCCTGCTTTCCAAACTTAGCTTTTTTTCTTGCACAGCTCTGCAGCCCTGCTCATTAGAAGTGGGCATCCTGGTGTATTTGTGTGGATGTGGGAGGGTGCTCAGCACATACAGAAGAAGGATTTGGTACAGGGAGGATCACCAGAGCATTTGGATAACTTAATGAGCCTTCACATTGTGTGAGGAGGATTCACAGTGAAGATGAAATGGCACTAATGGATATCTGACATGTGGTTCCAGTGAGAAGTTTCTGTTCTGAGATAGGAGAATGCAAGCCTCTCTCCATGCCAGGGATCTGCAGCAGGAAGAGTAGGCAGTCTGTCGATGTAGAGCTTTCCAGAGACACGGAGGCTGCAGCAGTGCAAAACCATTCACAGCAGTTCCTTCAAGTCAGCATTTGCTCTTGGCATGCCAGGCAGACGATATGGCAGGTTCTGGGAAGGGAAAACCTGACTTTGTTCAGGCTCATCACCTCTGATGGTGGGAGCAGGCTCCAGGTGTAGTCGGATGGAAGTTGGGAGTCGCAGTGCTTTGTTCTTACTAGTGCCAGCAGTTCCCTCTGCAATGGCCTCTGCCGAAAGTGACCACATCAAGCTGCTGCTACCCAGAGCTTGTGAAGGGGAAGTGTCTTCCTGGTGTTCCTGCTGCTTCTGTGTCTCCTGAGATTTTTATTTTTTGCTGCATGGCTGGCACTAGAACAGGCAGTGCAGGGTGCCGGGCTTGTCTTCCTGGTCTCAGGGCTAGTATGGTCCTGTTTTGCTTCCTTAGTTCCTGGACTGGACAAGAGTCCATTTTCCAGAACCAGGTGAGAGACTTGCTGCCATGTTTCTTCATGGCAATTTCCTTCCTGCTCTGGGAGCAGGAGTGGTGCCGATGAGTGCTTCCAGCAGTGGAACAACTGGCCAGGAAAGGAAACCTTGTTCCTCTTTCCAGAAGGAGCCCACTTCACCCAGACAGCTCAGCCAGGTTCTTTCTGTCAGCCTCTGCTCATGGTGCTCCCCTTGCCTGCCCAGTGAGACCTCTCAGCCTGTTGGGAGCACCCTGCTCGAGCTGGGTTTTTGAGCTGTCACACTTGCCTGTCTCAGGGTCCTTGGCCCACAGGCAGTGAGGAGAGGGCTGTGCTATGCCATGCCATCGTGCCGTGCCATCGTGCCGTGCCATTGTGCCACCAGCCTGTAGCTCAGCGACGCCTCCCGCACGTCTCTTCTGCTGATGCTGCCTTGTAGGGAGGCTCGTCGGTCCAGTTCATGCTCTGCTTGTGTTTTTATGGGAGTTTCTTCCTTTCGTGTTTTCCAGAGGGTGAAGACAACATGGATGAAGATATGGAAGATGACAGGCCAGTGAACTCATTACCAAAACTCACCCAGCGCCAGCACCCGGAGCTGCTGAAAGCCGTCCCCCCCAGCGCTGCTGCCCCGCTCCCCACGGTCCTGCCCCCGCACGTGTCCATCCAGCAGAAGCCCCACGCCCAGCCCTCCCTGCAGACACAAGCACTGGTCCCGCCGCAGGCGATCGTCCCTGCACAGACTCACATCGTGGCGGCCTCGACCGTGCAATCGACTGTTATCGCCCACACCGCCACCACCCACGCCTCGGTCATCCAGACTGTCAACCACGTCATTCAGGGGCCACAGACCAAGCACATTGCTCACATTGCACCTTCCACATCCAGCCCCGTGCAACTCACCACTGCTGCTCAGCCCATCGGCCACATCACTGTGCACCCAGCCACCATCAACCACATGGCCCACCTGGGCCCACAGCTGCCCATCTACCCCCAGCCCGTGGCCGTCAGCCAGCCCGTCGTGAGCCACATCGCTCACACCATCCCGCACCAGCAAGTGAACGGCACCGCGGGCCTGGGCCAGCCGGCCGTGATGGCCAAGCCGGCCGTGGGAGCCCAGGTTGTCCATCACCCGCAGCTGGTCGGGCAGACGGTCCTAAACCCGGTGACTATGGTGACCATGCCGTCGTTCCCGGTGAGCACGCTGAAGCTGGCCTAGAGGGGACGCTCCACCGGCCAGCTCTTAGTTGGGAACCTTTCCTAAGGAAACTCCGTACATTCCAACCACGTCCGGCGCGGCGCGGCGGGAGGAGGGCGGCGGGGCCGGGCTGTCCCGGGGCCCGGCCTGTCCCG
>VZRH01001284.1:55864-101149 GCA_013397555.1 Urocynchramus pylzowi | reverse complement strand
GTTGTTCATGGTGATTTTTTTTTCCTTTTATGTGTAATGAGTGAACTATGGATATGATGTTCTTAAGACTTTAATTTTGCCCTCTTATGTGTTGCTTCTTTGTAGAATAAAAATTGCTGATCTCTTTATTGAGACATTGCGTAGAATGGGAAAAAAAATCATAGAAGTCTATATTTATATATATGTGTGTATGTGTGTGTATATATATATGTATATACATATATATATAAATATAACATTTGAAGGCCTTTTGTAAGGTTGATTATTTTGCAGGATTATGAGACAAAATTCATTTTTGGAGGAAGAAGCCAGAGTGTCCTCTCTAAACAAGAAACTATAAGATAGATGGTTTGGTGGACCAGAGTACAGTGACATAAAACCCCCAACAACAAACCACAAGTCAAACCATGTTAAAGGTATTTCCCATCAATATATTACATTTCAAAAACCATCTAAAATCACTGTGACTTGTTATGGCATTTTAAGGAAATTCTCTGTCCTGTCTAATAAAAGGAAAAAGAATACACAACCAGACTTGATTTGTTGCCATTTTATAAATTACTTGATTTTATAGCTATGTCAAAAAAATACTGGTTTTTATTATTTTAATGATTGACAATGCTTTGTTTGGATGTTTTTGGGGGAATTTGTATTTTGTCTGGCTTGGTTTGCTGATGCAATAATTGGTTTTGCAGATCTCTGTGCATGGCGTGGCCCCGGTCAGGGTCCCTCCTGCCAGTCCAAGCTCCCCCCAGGTATCTCGGGTTTCTTGTTTGGCAGAGGCACACACTTTGTGCTGGCAGCTTGCAGGGCGTTTCTGTGGCCTGGTGAGTGGAACCTGGGACAAGAAGACATAGAGAAATGAGGTAGATTGGCTGCATGGGTTAATGTTTGTTAGTTTGTTCTGTCCTGACCATGCTTTGGTGTGGGATCCGGTGGGTTTGGAAAGGGATAAAAGGGGATGTGGTTCTCTTCCAGAGCACAGGCAGTTCAAACAGCTTTGTTCCCTTTGACAGGGAAGCAATCTTTCCTTATGCAGGATAAGGGTTTGCTGCAGGAGATCAGTGTGAGAGCTCGTGTCTGACAGTGAGATGTGCACCAAAGAACCCTCATCCCTCAGGACCCTCCCGTTCCCCCGTCCCGGTGGTTGGGGCAGACCTGTCTGAGGTCAGTGGCAAATCCCAGAGAGCCAGGAGAGGAGGAATGCTGTTTGGCTCTGCTGGTGCCTGCCAGCCTGCCCGGGAGGCTGCTTAGGACGTGTTGTGCTGCTCGCTGAATGTTCTGGTCCTTGCACAGTGTGTGTAGCTACTGCTGTGAATGATCTCCATTCTGTCTTCCTCTCTTTTTAAAACAAGTATTCCACAGTCCTTACTGCAGGCAAAATGCTGCTGTAGCCAGCAGCCCTTCTCCTAGGGCAGGATGGGAGGATGGTCCCAGGAGCTTTGGGAGAGGAGGAGGGGGGGCTGAGCACCTCCCGGCGCTGTGTCCAGAGTGGGGCTGAGGTCTCCTGCAGGAAAACAGCATCCATCCTCTGCCCAAAAGACTTGTTGACTCTAGCAGGGCTTCAGCCTGTTGAGGACTGGTGTGAGCAGTGTCAGGGATGTAATTGAGAACATCTGCCTGATCCATACCAGTTAAAACTGGTCTGGAGGCAGGAGACGTGACTGCAGAGGTCAGGAGTGATTGTGCCTTCTGAGCAGGTGTCACTGGGAATTGTGTGAAGTCTGTTCATAAAGCCCCAGTTACCACTTGTTTTATTTTTCTTTCATGCATTCTTGAGTTCAGGAAGCTCTTGGCTGTGCTTGCTAGCACAGCTCCTGCAGAATGGACAAACCTTGAAGGATTTCTTTTCCTAGAATCCCATTTAAGCAGATCATTTGTTCTCATTCCAGTGTACCATTAACACTGGGGGATTCCCAGAATTGCCAGGACTTTGTTGTCCTCTGTCCCTGCAGGTGCTTTCCCAAGGAGGCCATTGTGTGCCAGTATTTGAGAGATAGGGTTGGGTATGGCTCAGTTTCTCCTCCTCAGAAACTCCTCAGCACTGAGTATGTGCAGCAGGGTCACCTTCCTTCTCAGGACGGAGTGTGGCTTTGCCTTCTGCAGCAGTGTCAGGAGGGGGAGGACGTGTGCTTTTACCTTTTTTTACTGTTCCAACTCAGAAAATAACAAATTCTCCTCATTGAAGGAGAAGGAGCCAGGTTGAGAATGGGCTTGGCGCAGGAGCGTTGGCCGAGCCGCAGGGAGCTGAGCTTTCTGCTGGGTGACTGGATGGCCTGTGCTGTATGGACAGGGGTGCTGCTGACCTCATCTTCTACTCCCTTATGGTTTAGAGCAAGGAGTGGCCCTGCCTTGCCCAGTCCTGTATCTTGGCCAGTTTTTCTTTCCCCTTGGAATTGTGCCATGTGGTCTGTCTGTCTGTCTGATCCCTTTCATGGGTGTTGGCCTCCCCATTAGGAACATCCCCCTTGGCCCACCTGGGAGCTGCTCCAGATGTTGTGTGTACCCCTGTTCCCATCTGCCTTTTTCAGGGCTACCAGAAACATTCTTTGGGATTTTTCTTTTTGTTTTTTAAAGTCAGCGAACTTCACTCTATTCTGTGGGAAGAAGAGCAGCCACAGCCCTTCCTTTTCCTGCTCAAAAACTTTGAATTTACACTGATGCTCTTAGAAATCCCGTTCAGTACTGTATGACAAGGGGCACTTTAGGAATGTCTCTCCTCCTTTGATATATGTTTTCCCTATGGAGAAAGCTATATATAAATATATATGTACACTTGGGGATTTATAAGATCTAATTTGTTCCCCAAAAAACCAATAAATATGAAGTTTACAAGAAATCTCTTTTGTTGTTGAATAATATTAGTTATTGGTAACCATGCCACAGAAACAATAGAAATTGGGGTTTCTGCATAGTAGTTTGAGAAGGTTTTCTGTCCTGTCACACCTGGCTCGGAGCCTGTTGGTCAGTGGAGCTGGTCCTGCCGAGGGCAGGTGCCCTTGCAGCCCACACGCTCTGTGTCCTGCTGCCAGAGCCAAATCGTGCTCAGGAGCTGGACCTGTGCTTAGAGCCCGGGCAGCACGGCTGGGGGTGTTTGCAGCTGGGCAGATGTGTGGGCACTGTGTGGGCACCGAGCTCCGGGATGGCCGCGGGGAAGCCTCGTGCTGGGCTGTGCCTGCCAAAGCCACTGCCTGGGAGGTGCAGGCAGAGGGCAAAGAACCCAAACTGCTACTTTAAAATGATCCTGAAAAGAGCTCTTAACGCTGACACTTTAGATACAGGAATGTATTCCTGACCTCACCAGTAAAAATTTGCCAGATCTGTGTAGTTTATCTTAGGAAGGGAAGTGATCTGATCTCCTGTGCTCTCTGCAGTTGCTTGCATGGGATCCGAGAGGCAGCGGCTCGTGTGTCCCTGGGGGCACGGTGGGGGCAGCTGGTGACCCACGTTTCACATGGGGAAAGAGGGGCTGGAGCCAAACTGCTGCCGTCGGGGTTCTTCTGCATGTGTGTGTGTGTATGTCCATCTGTCTGTCCGTGCTGGGGCTGAGTGTTGGGTGTCAGAAGGGCTCCAGTGTCACCACTGGGCCCCTGGCCACTGGCACGGCTGGGTTTTGGTTTCTTGAGCAGAGCTGGAGGAGGGGATGGCCCTTTGCAGAGGCCTCTGCTCTCGAGGTGCCCACGGCATGTCCGGGGCGTTCATCATCCCACTGAGCCGGCTGCTGCCGCTGCTGTTGGGCTCCTTGTCTTTTTTTTTCTCTTTGTTTTATTTCAAAGTGGCCTTCTGTAACAAAAGAAACAAAAAAAATGCCTTTGGGTGGTTTAGGTGGAGGTGAGGTGTCGCTGCTGTGTCGGTGTCGGTGTGGTTGTCCGTGCGCACGCCTGGTAGATTCCTGTAGACATGCAATGCAAGGCTTATTGTGTCTGGTTTTTGTATGTAGCCTGTGTCTCTTTGGACTGGTTTGCATCCTGAGGACGTTTTTTGCATTTAAAGAAAAAAAAGTGAGAACTGTTCCAGGTTGGGTTGGTACAAGGGGCTCTGGAGACCTCCGGTGTGCCAGGGGTCAGGGGGAAGGTGTCTTTTGCCCCATGTGATGATGTGGTCGGTGCTTGTTTGGCCCCTTTGCTTTCTGTGATGGGTTTCCAGTGTCCCAGTTGTGTCAGTGGGGTGAGCAGCCTTGGCCAGATGAACCAGGTGACCTCTGCTTACCTGAGCAGGGCTTTGGCTCAGCCTGTCTCGGTGTTCAGGCACTTGCTTAATTAGCTTAGTTAGATATGTGGCTGCTGCAGAGAGCTCCTGGAGCTGGTGTGGTGGTGGGCAGCTCTGAGCACTCACAGGTGAGGCTCCTCTGAGACTTGGCATGTTTTTTTCTGAACAGTGGTTCATTCCAGTCTTATTTTGATTCTAAAAAGCTATGGGGGTGAGGAGAGGAAACCCTCATACTTATGGCCTGTTTTCCATGCTGTGTTATCATTTGGGACAGATTAAAATGGATTATAACACTGTCTAGGTTATTTCCTCCCTGAGTGAAACTTCAGTTGTTAGAAGCGGATGTTTAGTGTTAAGGAAAATAGGCTGTGGGTAGAATCAGTCATGGCTTCTTTCTGTCCCTTTTATACAGAACTTGATAATCCAAACTTGAACTATTAAAATAGCAGCCTGAGCCCAGCACTGGATGGTGCAGTCTTGGCAGAGGTTGTGTTTGGCTGTTCCCAGGCTGGCTCACTCCTTGCCTGAGGCTGCTGAACAGCGAAGGAAGGCCCCACTCTCCTGTGTCCTGCACTGTCAGGGCAGGGACAGGGCTGTTTCTGTGCTGGGATTTGGTGGGAATGGGCCGTGGGATGTCATGGTGCTCCTCATCAGGACGGCATGGCTGGTTCTGCTCTAGCTCTGGATGAGGCCCATTGATTCACCCCATTCCTTATGCTGTGAATAGGAATTTGAGTGTGAGGGAGCGCTGGTGCAGAAGTCACCTCCAGGGAAATGCCTCAGACTCCCAGCCCGTCTCTGTTGAGGTTTTCCCTGGCTGTCAGGCAGGCAGGCATGTCCTCCCCGAGGCTGTGTTGTGTGGCAGGCGCAGGCCCCGCGCTGGCTGCGGTGCTGCCCGTGCCACCATCGGGAACGCTGCGGCCGGAATGCCTTATGGATACGCCTTAACAACCTGAGCCAAAAGTGTGCTGGGGCTTGACAGAGCGAGAGATCAGGGACTGACTGCAACCACCCAATGATTTATTGGCTTCTGGTCAGGCCCCAGCCTGGGCATCACTGGGTGAGGAGCAGTGGTGGGAGCAGGGACCGCTTGCTGTCGCTGCATGTGGGCCTGCCTCCTGCCCCCTCCTGCCCAAAGCATTTATTTATTTATTTTATCTCGCTGTGCTCCCCGCGTTAGGAATGTGTCACTGGAGCTGCTGACTGTGAGCCCAGTCGCTGCCATCGTTGGCCCGGAGCCCCCGTCCCTCCCCTGCACCTCACAGGAGCCCCCGTGTCGCGCTCACCTGGGCAGGTGCAGTCTGTGTTTACAGTGAGGACGTGTCACTGTGTTACCAATTTACTGAAATACTGAATATTGACAAACTAGACTGTAAAGATTTTTATGTGTTTGGATACATCTGCTATGTGAAAAAGCAACTAATTTTGTACATATTGTATTTTTACTATTCAGCTGTACAATACTGGCTCTTCATGCTCCAGAATTTAGGTATCCAACATGAATGATATCCATGTAATAAGCACTTGCCTGAAATAAATATAAAACTGAAATAAACATGCACTGAAATCGGAAACAGGTTTCTGCATTTGCTTCCCTGTGCTTTGCATGCAGATCCCTCACTTTGTTTGTGATTTCCCAGTTCCAAGAGCAGCGCCTTCCTCCCTCTGGAGCCACCGCGGCGCTGCAGGCGCGTGTCGCAGATCGGCGGGGCTGGAGCTCACCCGGACCAGGCACAGAGCTTCCCCAGGGCCGTGGTGTGTCTGGATCCAGCAGTGCTCTGCAGGGGAAAGCAAAGCCTTTGCAGCTTCAGGAATCTGTGAGAACTCGGGAAACAGCGCCGTGTCCTGTGCCCTTCTCCTGCAGAGGAGCCCATCCCGGCCCTGCTGCAGGGCAGAGGGTCCCGCCAGCCCAGCAGAGCAGCATCCTGCCCGGGACCCTCCTGCTGGGACTCCCAGCCCTCCTAGGCAGCCCCCTCGGGGTGTCCTTCCTGGGCCGTGGGCTGGGGCTGTACAGGGTGAGCAGGGATGGGCTGAACAGCCCGGCCAGACCTGCCTCACGTGGAACTCTCTCTCTCCTGCAGGTGCTGCAGCTGGAGTCCCAGGCTCTCCTGCTCCCTTGGCTCCAGCAGTGAATGTGGCAGATGTGGACGGTCATCCAGCGCTGGGCAAGTCAAACCCCACGGTGGTGTTGGGGGCAGCAGGTCAGGGGGTGGGGCTGGACCCCTGGGTGGGCTCAGGTAGAGGGGCTGGGGGGGAGCACCACTCAATAACTGCATTAGAAATTACTGAGACTGTGCAAAGGAGATGGTGTGGGAAGGACAGAGGGACAAGAGCCAGCTGTAACCCCAATTACAAGGTGCTCAGGTGCCCTGCCCACCCGTCCCACCATGTAGACAGGTGAATACAGAGGACACAAGGACACTGGAAGTTTATTTAGGCCAACATGTCCTTGGATACACTTCATAAAGGGCTGATCCTTGTTGATGAGGATAAATACCTGATTAGCAGCTGGAACGAGCAGTGGCTGAGGGATGGCTACACCCACCCCAGCACACAGAGGCCTTTGTTGGGCCTTTTTATGGTGGAATGGGGAAATGTGCCATAAGTTCCCAGGGACTCAACTCCAGGCAGACCTATTTAGGCTAAAAACCTGGAACACTGCTGCGAAAACTGCCAGTAGCAGCCAAGCAGCCAGGTGAGAGTGAGGAGGGACCATCCCTGCTGCAGAGGAGACATAGCCAGAGGAGGTTAAGGGGTTTAACAAGGACTGGGAGTGATGGAGGAGGATCTCTCCTGGAAGTCCAGCAGCTCAGCTGGATTCAATGCAGCTGTAGCACAATCAGGCCTAAAATTTCAGGATGAAACTCTTACTTCTTAACACTTGTCATAACCTATTTCTGTTCCTGGGCTGGGCTGGCTCATGCTCAGCCGGTGGGTACATGAAAACTGCCCTTAAAGTAATTTCAGGGACCTCGGGAGTCTACTTAATGGTGACCTATTTATTGCCTTTAGCACTACAGCCCATGCAGCTCATCAGAGAAACATTAATTACATCTCGCCATATCCTCCCAGACAGCCTCATCCCTGTTCCATGGCTGGAATCTCCTCGGGGGGAGAGAAATCGCTCCCAAAGAGCTCCATGGGATGCCTTGATGATAAGTATTTATTCATAAGTTACATTTAAACATAAATAATTGAGCAATAAAGAGAATAGTCTGCTCTCAACAAAAATAAATAATACACAACATTGATAAAATCCAATCAGACAGAATGTTCTAACAAATACAGCAAAGTTCACAGATTGGGTTTGTGTGAAACAGCTGTACAGAACATTCCCAACATACCAAAGGAAAATAGTGCAGTATTATCTGTACATCCATCACTCCCTGAGCTCTGGGAGTTGGAGGTTTTTCTCACTCTTCTCATTCTTTTAAAAAATACTTTTCCAGTTTTCAAGTGAACAGACAGACACACAGGGCTGGGCAGGGGGGCTGGGGCACAGACTGTCCTGGGGCACACAGGGGGCTCCACACCCCAGCAGGGGCTGCAGCAGCAACTCAGAGCCCCCCAGGAATTCCAGCTCCTTCACCTGGCAGGGGCTGGTCCTGCCCTCCTGAAAGCTCAGCTGGGCAGGGAGGAGGAGGAGTGTGCAGTGAGGGATCTGGGGGAGGCTGGGCACTGCCATCCGCTCTCCATGGGCTGTGAATCCATGGCCCTGCACAGCCCAGGGAGCAGGAGCTGCCAGCGTGAACAGGGTCCTGTCTGTGGGCTGAACCTGCTCACCTGAGCAACACAGGGCAGGGCCTGGCAGCTGGGAGTGGTCACAGGGTCAGTTTGCAGAGCAAAACAAAGGCAGGTCTGTGTGGGCCATGAAGACTGAGCAGTGAGAGCCAGTCAGCCAAGGCCAAACTGGTGTTTTAGCTCACGAGCTCATCACTGCTCCCATGAACTGTGGAATTTAGGTTAAGGCCATTCTCCCAGCCAGAAACCTTACCAGCTTTAATCACTGCTAAATACAAACCCAAATGTTTTAGCAACATAAGCTCAGACACATTCTCCTCCATGTTCAAGGCAAAGACAGTGAGGCCAGGACCGTGCTCCTCCAAGGACCCAATCCAATGCTTGCAACAGTGGGCCCAGCCTTGCCTCCATGGCAGCTTCTGGCAGAGCACACAAGGTGCATCCAGGCTTTACAGGTGCAGCAAGTCAAAATAGAAATGTTGCAGTTTGTCAAATCCCCCCTTTCAACATCGCAAAGATGGAGACAGATGTCTTCTAGAGAGGGAAATAGAGAATGCAAAAAGATTTTGTCTAGAAATACAAAGTCAGTGTAACAAGGACTATCAAACACCAACCTCATCTGGTGAAGGGAGAGTTCAGGTTTTAAAAGTCTGTTACTATCTCCTCACTATTTATTACATTACATGGAAGATGCAATTTAAACACCATTTGGAATTACAGTGCAAGGAATGCTCCATCCGGTGGCTCACAGCGAGGCCCCAGGGACAGCCTGTCCATGGTCACTTGTTCTCAATCAGTGTCTGCACTTTGTAGACAAGGTCTCTGGCTATCCTCAGGATCTCTGCAGCATCGTGGTGCTCAGCCATTTCTAAGAGACACAGACAAACATCTTAACTGTCAGCAGCACCACCTTCCTGCCCTGGCACTGATATTCATGTAGCATTAGCAATAATTAATTACTGTAACAAGCAGCAATCCTGGAACATTCCAGGGGGTTGGTTTTGGAGAATTAAAGCCAGAAGAAGTGGACGAATCCCTTGTGCTGCAGGACTTGGCATTGAGACTCAGAGCTTAAAATGATCATGGGTTTGTCACAACAAAAACTGCACCAGACTGCACCAGTCTCAGGAAGGGAGAAGGAGCAAAGTCTCATTATTTTTTATCAAAATGGCTCTTACCATTAAAAAACTTGATGATATCAGTGAAGTCCATGTTGTTATCACGGATTATCTCTCGATAAACTTCCACAAGTGCTAAGGCAATGAAAAGGACAAAATGTTCTGAAGAGATGTGCTTTGCTGCCCAAATAACTTCCCACACTGTAAACACATCCTCGTACAACAATTCTGAATGGGAATAAACATTACAAGAGCATCTGATTATTCAACTGACCGTGTCCCTCCTCTCTCACCAATCTCTACAGGCCTTACTCAGACAAGAACTGACCCTGAAGACTCCTCCTCTTCCTCTCCCCCTCTCCTTCAGCCAACCCTTGTCCCTTGTGCACGTAAGGCACAGAACTGGCTTAAAGAACAATTACCACAGCCTGGAGGTGGGGTGGTGCAGAGCCGAGCCCAGGAAGGCACCTGAACCACAGGGACCATGTGAGAGCAGCACAGCAGGCCCTGGTGTTCTACAGGCTACATGACAGGCTGCAGGTCTGACCTGTGTCCAGGTGTACCTCGGCTTTGCAGGGCCTGTCAGCACCTACACTCTGCTGGTCCTGGCATCAGGGGTGCTCCCACACGTACAAGGCACCTCACTCCAATAGAGCAGCTCCCGAGCTATTGCTGAGCTGCTCCTTGTTATCACAAGGATGAGACAGGAGGTATCAAAGCTCACAGAGGAGTGGGATCACCTTCTTGAGCAAACAGGCATTTGCACTGGGCAGGAACTTGGCTTCAATCACATCATCAGGAATTTGCAACTCCCCTTTCTAAGACTGGACTCGTTCCAGTGCTGTTTCATCTCAGAGCTGTATTTTCCTGGCTACAAACTCTCCAGGGATCCCAGCTGCCACTCACTATGCTGACAGACACTCACACCAAAACACAGAGCTGTTACAGTTCTACACAACCCTAAACTACAGGCACAGAACATTATTACCTCTTTTAAAGTCAAGCAGGAACCAGCGGTAGCAGAAGTAAAAATGAGTGTAATCTCCATTCTGGTGCATCAATTCAAAAAGTTCTGAGTCCAGAATCTAGAATGGAAAACATCAGGATGTGGTCTGAAAGCAGCCAAGGTCAGAGGTGGTGGACTCCCACTCTGCTCCTGCTCCCGTGGCCAGAGCAGCTGCTCAGCACAGGAGCAGCCCCTTGCTGTGTGTGCCAGTGCTGTGACCTGGGCACCCTGACTCAGTGCTGAGCTCAGGAGCCACAGCTGATCTTCACCATGACTTTAAAGGGCCAAGGAACAAGGTGAAGATCCTACTGATTTTCAGCAAGTGGCAAATGCCCATCTCCACCTCCACCCCTGCTCTCAGGCTGTAACTCTACAAATCCACTTAAAACTCCTCCTCCCCAGCTCTGAAGTCACACCTGAGCCCCACTCCCTGGAGCTCTTACCCTTCACTGTGGCATCACAGAGTCCTGAGCCTCTGCCACAGCCTTGTCTTCTTTCAGATCCCCTCAAACCAGACTCACCTGGATGAGGGACCGCATGTTGGCGAAGTGCGTGTCCATAGCACCTCCATTGGGGAAGTTCTGGCTCATCCTCTTCATCAGGTGGCTGAAGCAGCTGTAGGCCAGCTGATCTGCAGGGACAAGGCAGACACTCAGTGCTGGCAATTGTGGGACTTCTTGAACCAAAATAATAGCACTGCAGGGCTTGGGAAAAACAGGGTCTTCCCCTTTGCTGTTCTCTGAATCCCGGGATTTAGATGAAAGAGAGGCTGGTTCCTGACTCTGGACCATTTTTACTAGTTATGTTTCAAAGAATCCAGCCTGCAGTTGACTTTTCAGCATCAGCAACTATCAGAACACAGTAATTTTACTAACTTTGGTAAAATTTAATCTGGAAGTGAGTGAGTGCCAGGGCAGCCCCGAGACAGTAATGTTAGCCATTTCAACAGCCACAGGTGGAGAAAACACAAATCAGGAGCTGCAGGTTTGATTTTGCTGGTGACCCAGCCCTGGTTAATGCAGACAACTCCTTCTGAAACAGCATTTCTAAGGAAAGACCTCACTGAGGATACCAGCATGTCCCAAAGGAAAACCCTTCCTACCATTGTCAAGAATAACCATCAAAGGAGCCAGGAGGTCACACATGCCTTGGACATAACCAACTTCTAGGTGCTCCCAGACATAGCTGTGGAAAGAAGAAATCCTTGTATTGAAGGCTGATTCCATATGTGAGATCAAATCCTAAGCTGCTGAAGGTGTGAGTCTCAGAACCTTCTGACACTTCCCAGAGTATTTCACAGCCCTTTACTGTTTGCTGCCTGGATAAAGTGGCTCTCTGAGCATGGAGGTATCATCCTGATCAGGGGAAACCCACACCTCAGAGTACATTCAGAGAACAGTTCTCTAACACAGGGTCTGTCACTTGAGAAATCTTCTCAAACCTGCATTCCAAACTTGGACCCATGCTCCAACCTGCCATCCTGCCTGTTCCTCCTTCTGGCAAGTTGTTTTAAAATCATTAGCGAGAATTCTCACTGACTGTTATTTGCATATTATTCTTGTTTACAGATTAGCTTATGGATTGTGTCAGAAATGTGAAAGTAGTTGGGTTTACAAGCTCACTACCTGCACATGACATTTCGGAGCTTCTCCAGGTTCTCAGCAGTAAAATACCAGTAATTCCGGTCACATCTCTGGACATCTTTATCAATTCTGTGCAAATTTAAGGCAACAGTGTCCAATAACTCTATCTAGAAGAGAGAAGTTTTAGTTAGATCTGCCAAGTTCACAGCATTCCCAGGACTCTGTGCAAATTTGCTCTGAGAATCACCAAATCAGAAACAATACAATTATACTCTGAGCAGATGAGGGCATCGAAATACTCAATTACTGTCAAAAATGCCAGGTAAAACACATTTGTTTTCACTAGGAAATGTGCCAAAACCTGTCTTATCTCAAATGGCTATTTCCAGCTAAATAACTTCAGCAGAGAGAAGCAAAAACTATGCTGCTGTGTGACAGCAAGAGTAACAGAGGTGGTGGTATCTTGAATCTAGATTTAGGTTGTGGTTCAGTTTGACTAGATGGAGGTTTTACCTTGATTTAAATAACATTAGAATCATACAAGCAGTATATTGTCCACACCCCCAGGCACTGCAAAGTTCTAACTGCTAGCACTGTGCCACAGTGATTGTCTTGCCCTCCTACTTAAAAAAAACACCCAAATTTTTCTTGCAGCCTTATTTCCAATCTAGCTCAAAATCCAGATGAAAAGATTTGGATGGAAAATCCTCAGTTACCATCCCACCAGCTGTAGTTCCAGTTTGGGACTCTCTCTCATCAAATCCTATCCGTAAAAGTACCAGGGTTTGCTAAAAAAGCAATGCTGTGCAGAGAGATGATGGTAGTTCACTTGTGACCTACCGTGTAGGACGCAGCGCAGACCGAGGCCACATCCACTAAATAATCCCCCTGGGAGCACAGCTGCTCCTCTGAGACAGAGTCCTGCGGCTGCAGCGCCGCTGGCTTGGCTCTCTGCAGGCGGGGTGTGCCCGGCTCAGTCCTGCCCTCCTCCTCAGCCCCCTCCTCGAAGGAGCCGCTCTGCCCGTCGTCGATGCTGGACAGGATGCCCGAGGCCACCGAGTAGTTCCTGGAGGACGGCAGCCCCGAGTCGGGCGAGTCGAACTCCACGGCCGCGGGGGCCGGCGCCGCCGTCAGCGTGGGGTCCTCCTGCCCTCTGGGGTCCTGCTCCACCGAGTCTGTTTCATCCACAGATATAAACACCTGCAAAACCAAACACACGCTTCAACAGCATGCTCCGTGCTGGGTCTGACTAAAGATCTGGAGAGATCTGGAGAGCTGCTCCTCTGCTGAGAGGGGATCTGCCTTCGCAGATGAACCTTGGAGCCCCTTAGGCACGTCCTGCTTAAGAATAGCTGTAGACGATCCAAAATTCACACCTGCTCTTCACCCTAACATGGAGACAACACAGCTCCAACCTCTGCCCAGGATTCAGGAGCTGTGCTAACCTCCATCTCTGCCTCCTGGGGCTGCACCTCTGCAAATGCTGAGCACTGCCCACTCCAGATGGTGAGTGGGATGGGAGTACCTACATCATTGCTGATGGTGGAGTCCCTGTGGATGAGCCGCTGGACGTGGCTGTCAATGCTGCTGCCCGATGAAAACTTGGCCAGCGTGGCTGAATGCGACTCCTTCTCTCGCTGCTTCACAACAACCTCGCAGGCCTTCCACTCAGCCATCACCTTCTGGTACCTCAGAGCAATGTCTGCGTCCACCTGCAGACAGAGACACATCCCGAGACACTGCCCTCCTTGCCAGAAGGCACTGACACTGGGAGGAAGGGAGAGGTCTAAGGCAGGGGCAGGGCCTCACACTGAAAGCCCAAAGGGTGCCGAGGCCCTCTTGCTGCAGCAGCACATCCCTGTGACCACTCCTGAGAGGAGCAGTCAGGTGTTGGGTAGTAAATGCAGGGAATTAATAACACTGTAGGCACCAGAAAGGATCCATATAAGCAGGTGTATACACTATCAACAGCACTGTGCCACTGTGACAGTGACCCAGGACAGAACAAAAGATGTCACGTGAAACCTCACACGGAAATCAGGTGCAATCTATGGAGCAAGCACTTTCTCTACCTGCATCATCCCTAATTCCATCACACCTCCTTCCAACTCTTCTGTTCCACCTCTAAAGTAGCCTTTGTGAAGAATTCCAGGTCACAGGTTTATAGACACCAGCCTGTACAGAGTCAGATCCTGGAGAAACTCTGGAATCCCAGCTCCCACAGCCCCGTCCTGTGGCTGCCCTGTGCATGGCCACATCTATCTGCACTGGGCACCACAGGAGTAAAAGAGATCTTTGTCACTGGAGGCTTTCTCTTTTAGAAGACAGCCACAGAAACCCCCTTGAGCTATAAAGGGACATGTAGCAATTTTACTACTCTGTCACTTGTCAAGAGCTGAAGAGAAGCCACAATAGTGAGCAGGCTCCAGGCTCCGCACTCGGCTGGCTGAGCTGCTACCCGAGCGCTCCTGCTAAGAGCTGCGGGCTGTTTGTCACTTGAGGTAGCTGTCGAGTCATAAATCATAAAATACAACAGTTACTGGCGGGCTGGAGGACAGCCACATCTGGGAGTGCAAAAATACCATCAGAAGGCAAAGATGATAAATCACCTGCAATGACTTCAGTTAGGGACACAATGAGTTTCCTGTACGTGCAGGTGTTATGACTGTTTTTCATGTCTCTCATTTAACAGACTCCTACATTCAGTGTAAGCTTCAGTCTCCAACAACCCATTCCTTTGAGGAGTCAGCTATTACTCGTGTTTACTACTGGTGTTGAGTAGCTCATTACAATTCCAGGTAAGTTCAGAGTACCCCTGAGTTAGTAGGGTACAAACTCAGGGAGAAAAATCTTCTGTGTTCTGCAGATCAGATCTTTTCTATCTTGCAACACCTCGGTATGAATTTACTGTAATTCTTATCATACAGACTCCAGTATTTATCTCTTCCTGCCAAATCTCCTGTGTTCTACCTGTACAAATGCACGTGCCCTTTGGAGATGGGCTAGCATCTATGAGAGATGGCTTCACATCTCCCACTCTAAAAACTAAGCATCTGGGTCCTTTTTTTCATTTCCAGACATACCTTTTATTTCTACACATGGATCATAAATCTGATAGTTCATATACTTGAGGAGATCAGAGACAGCAAAATGCAATCTATGCAAGAAACCTCCAATATCCTTGCCTTTCTTGAAAATCTGAGATTGAAAAAAGAATGGAGCAGTGCTCAGTAGAACATTCCTGATGTACACACTACAGCCAGAAAATCTATAATAAACATCTACTAAGATGACTGGATTCAGGGGGGACAATCTGGACTGTGACCCAGTTTGAACAGTGAAGGGCTCTGTTTCTCCATCTATGTTCAGAACTGGCTTTTAAAGATTTTTGTGACGAAAACAACTCAAATTGCCACAGCAATGTTAGTTTAGTGCCCCATTTGCAAGACACTGATTTGTCCATGGCAAGGCTTGAGGTCAGGCTGCCCTTCTGCTCTGCAGGTGCTCACAAGGATATAAATTACCCCTTGGCATGTAAAGTAATTGGGAGTTAGCAAATGCCAAATGTTTTGATATATAAACCACTCCTTATCAATTTAATCCAGAACAGAATCAGCTACTGCATGAGTACTACCTCCCTGGTAATAACACTAACTGAAAAGCAGATTAATGTGTTAATTATATTCCAGGCCAAACCTCATTACTGTTCCAGCCAGTTCAGCCAATCTTTGGGTGATGTTGCAGAAAAGCAATGTTTTACCAGCACACAGTAACTCCAGAGGGTCCATCTGGGCTGTTCCCAGCTCCCAGCTGCATGCAGATGCAGCACCATGGAGAAAAGGTAGCTATTTCAAGGAGCAGTCTGAAGTATAATTCAGCTAACACACCATAAAAAAGAGGGGTGAATAAAATTCCCATCCAAATGTCAATGTCTCCCTATTGTATAGGTGACAAATTTATGGACACAGGGTGTGCTCAGGGCACGTGCATGCCACAAACAGAGCTGAATGCAGGTTCCCTGACCTCAAGAAAGAGAGAACTCTGATTTAGTGACATTCAGACATTAAAACATAGTATCAAAACCCCTCACTAATGTTTTCAGTAGTATTTTTCCCTTGGGAATATCAGACCAACAGTTCCTATTCAGAAAACAGAACCTACTCTGCAAATGTAACTCAGATTCCACGGAAGCTATGGCTTACCTGGTCCATCTCTTTCTTGGCCATGCCAAATTTGTAGTGACCTAACAAGAATGGCCACACTTCCTTCCGAATCTCATGCTGGACCCCACCATAGTAAACTCTTCTTAGTAATTCCAGTTCCTTGTAGTTCTACAGTGGCCAGGAGAAAGAGGTGTTGAAGGCAATACATCAGTATTTAACTCAGAGAGACTAGACACTGAGTACAGAGACAGTGAAATACATGCAGGACACTAAATAAATTCTGCTGCTTGATTCAAGCCTTTAGGACCTTAGCTGAAATCCAGCCTAATATAGGCTGTCATGCCTTCCATAAAAATAATCTAAATGTGAATAGATCAGTTGCTTTGATAATAATTTATATCTTTGCCATCCTCAGAGAAGCAAAGGAGAGAAGAGATTGTAAGAACTGACTGACGCTCACGAGTTGAGAAGTGACCCTGTGGTCAAACACCTTTAGTGTTTCTTGGGGCCCACTGCAGGGGATTCCCTGCCCAGCGCAGCAGCCACGGGCGTTAAGGGGACGTGTCACTGACCTTCTTGTCCTTCTGGTACTTGCTCCAGACCTCCTTGGTGAGGCCGGCGGCGGCGCTGGCGGGTCTGTCGGGGGGCACGATGCTGTGGTTGACCAGCGCCGAGAGGTGCGTGCGCACCGTGGACAGGTGCCGGCAGTGCGCCAGCCCTGCGGGGACACCGGGGGGGAGCTCAGCCACAGGGGCCTGAGGGGCACCTGGGAACCCCCAGGGACAGCCCTGCCTGGCCTGAGCTCGCTCTGCACCGAGTGAGAATGAGCAACTACAGCAGAGCCAAAGGTTGAACAGATCGGACAGAGCAGCAACGTAATCCACCTGGTGTATTGCACTGCCACGTAAAACTACATTCTGTCTGCACTGGGCATCGCTCCTCCCACTGCCAGCAGCAAAACTCAAACACTGAAACACTGCCACTGCAGTTACATCCACCCTACTGCCCTGAATTCAGGGTCAGACTGCTTTCTAAGCTAAACATCCCATGTTGTTTAGATAAACATATGGATACCACTGGGCCAGATATAAGAAGCTTCACTTACATCCATAAAAGGCTCTGGAAATGATCTGCCTCTTCATGCTTTCACACAACATCTTCAGGGGAGTTCTGTGGAGAGGCACCAACAGCATAAGAGCAGGTGGTGAAGATAGAGAGCATCAGGAATTTCATATTGATCCCTGTATCCTACACACAGCAACTTCTTCTCCGCACCAAGATTTATTTAGTTAAAGGACACAGAAATAACAAACTCCACTCATTAAATCATTTCCCCCACCAACGTTTTGGCCCCAGACAGATTTCCCCCTGGCACACACAGCCACAATTGCTGCAGGTGCACTGTAGAGGTCTGTGTCAAATTGAACTGTTGCCCTTCATTCAGTTTTTAATGACTTGTTAAAGATAACATTCCCAAAGCTGAAGTATTTTACACTAGACAAAACAACTAGATGAAATTTTTCTATCAAAATGTGACTTGAGCACAGTTTAACAGGTTAGTTTTAATGAACTAAATTTCTTGCTGCCTAACTTCATCTTTTTATATTAGAAACTACTTGAAAATTGTTACTCTTTGTCTTGAGTGCTGTAATCACACAAAGCTTCCTCCTTTTACCCGTGGCATGCACACAGTCCCCAGGTAAGCCCTCTGCACAGCCTGCTCACCGGTCGTGGATGCAGGTGCAGCAGCTGGGAATGTCGTAGGGAGAGCTGCCCATGGAACAGGAGATACAGGAGGAGCCCTGGCTGCAGTGCTCCAGCTGCCACGACAGCAGGTTTGCCCCAAAGCCTTGCATCTCTATCATCTCACCGGTGTCTGTGGAAAAACCAAACAAGACAGAAGGACATCAGCCTTTTCCATTCTCTCCCCCTTCTCCTTCTGTGCATCCTGATGGTTCATGCTTCACTTCTCAACAGGCTCTGAACCAGGGTTCCAGGAACAGGAGAGCAGCATCCTCAGAACCACTGCTCTGGACCTGCAGCATGCTGAGCAGGGTCCCTTCCCAGGAAGCCAAACCCTTCACCATTTGCCCCTCTCTTGCCCATGCACATCCCAGTTCACATTTCAAGAGAACAGAGAAAAGGGTGCTGCAGTAACAACTAAACTGGTTCTTGTGTAATATTATGGAAATGTTATTTATGGCCAGAGGAGATAGTCTAGCCCAACCTTCAATTTAATTCAGGCCTCAGAATTTCATTTTGCAGTTCCTGGAACCAGCCATAGAACTGCTGGTCCAGCCAGAGTGAAAGCTGGAGCATGAAAGAAATTAAGGCAAACTGAGTCAGTTACTTTCAGAAGATGCTTCTTTCCCCCTCAGAACCAGATCCTAAAATACTTAGCACAGAAGGAAAGTTCCAGTCCTGCCAATGTCCACACTTGGCAGGACTATATTTACAAAAGGATACTCTCTGCAGGAGTATGTGATCCAACTGTACAATGCAGCTTCCTGAGTTATCCCTGCTCTACCAAACCTATTTGCCTTTTTAACCAGCTTCAGAAAGGCAACTCAAAAAATCAGCAGCTCCCTTCAGAAAGCTTGGCTTCAGCTCTTCATCCTTCCCAGCTGGCATTTGAACTCGTGGGGTTTTTGGTTTATAATAAATAACTGGCCTTTCAGCTCACCCATGATTAAAATTAAGGCAAATACAATAATGTAGGTCATAAAGTATGCCACTAAATTAACATTTACAAGCAAAATCCAGTCCCCTGGGCCGTGCTTTTAAAACAGATATTTGTTGAGTGGTGGGGAGGGGCAATTCCAAACCATCTCATGCATTTTAAATCAAGGTAGCACAAAGCATTTTAGGAGTGCCTATTAGAAAGTGGGCAGAGGTGAGGGAGGAATGGAGTAAACCCATTTGTTAACAGAAAAAGCACAGGCTCATGCGGAAGCAGTCATGTGTGTTTCATTTCACAAAACAAAGTGTGATGCAAAAATGCTCTTCACCTTAATTCTTCAGGAAGGAGCTGAACGACCCAGTCTTTATTGCAGCTTCTTATTGGGTTCAAATAAAAACCACTGGATAAACATTTTTAGATCATTAGTTTTTGCCTCCCCTCTGTAGACAGGAAAATTGGGTTTTTCAGTTCTAATTTTTTATTCTGTTTTTTAGAGAAACAAAGAAAGAACCCCACAGAACCTAAAGATTCAGATGAAAGGTACCTGAATTAGTGAAGAATTAGAGTGAACAGCATCTTTTATTTAATTGTAGTGGTGTTATCTGTAACTTCAGCTACATGCAAAAGTCGAGCATGTTGCAAAATGTCAAAGCAGATGGCTGGCAAACCTGCTACAACAGTGTTGTCATTATGGGATGGGGCTGCTGGAGAGACAGCAGCCCAGACAGGCTATTCCCAGGCACATCTCTAACTCTACCATCCCCTTCAAGATTAAATAACCAAAGGCAGACTCCTGACAGCCATTCTAGTGGGATAACTTATATGTTCTATCAGCTGACTAAAGACTAAATTGTGTTCCTTATGGTTAACATGTATGTGGCAGTTAAATGTCTTCCTTCCCATTATTGCCCATATCCAGGCACAATCAGTTAGGACACACTGAAACTTCCTAAAACAGAGTCTTTTTTCAAGGGCAACACTATTTTTGGAACTTCTTTCCAACCATGCCTTCCAAGAACTCTTTATTAACTTGGGCTGGGCTTTATCAATTTCCAGGGGCTGCTCCCTTGGGATAAGTGTGTTGGCAGCCTAGAAGAATTGAGGCTCTCCTTGAACACCTGTTCATGCCCTGTCTAACCCACAACTTTGGCATTGTACAGAGATGCAGGGCAATTATTGTCTCTTGCAGTCAGTCCCACCAGTCCAGGCTATAAGAGAAAGCAAGGACTTTTCAGAATTCAGAGCTAAACTACTGGATGCCAAATGCACATACATCTTGAGAATACCAACTTAAATAACATGAAGAAATAGATGACAAATTTGTGGAGGGGTGGTGGAGCTCACAGCCGATCCTCTGAAGCCACCCAGCCTATGGATGCAAGTGGAATGAAAGCACTGACCCCAGACAGGCACTGCATCTCCACACAGCCTTCTCTGCATACTCTGCTACCTCATCTGTGGGATCAGAAACCTGTTACACTCCCTCCTTCTCTCCCGAGAACCTGCTCTAGTACCCAGCCTTTGTGGAGGTGGGGCAGGAAGCCCCACAGGAGAGGAGGTTTGCTGCTCAGCAGCACACACATCAAGGGACAGGGAAGATGCTGGTCCCACTCCCCACAGGCTGTGAGTCCATTCCCAGCCCCTCTGCACAGTCACCTCCCTCTCCAGATCTCATGGCGTGACTGAAATGTCTTTCCCTGTAATAATGCCAACACTGTTGTATGCATCAGTGGAAGGAGCTGCAAGAGAGCTCTGGGACACAGGGGGAGGAGGATAAAAACCTTTCATCCTATTAGGAGCTGTGAGGTTCCGAGAGCAGATCATTGATAGCATTGCGTGTAGCTTATCTTCCTCCTCCTCATCATCGTCAACAGAGGTAGAGCGGCTGGCAGCTAAGTGGTGGTAGTTAATAGTTACTGCTCAAAGAAAATAGTGAAAGAGGAGCATAAGAAGAAAGAACTCAGTGCTGTGGGAAAGCTCAAAAGGACATGGTCAGCAAAGACAACGGACCTGAATCCTGCCCTCTGCTCGAGGGCACAAGCTCTTGTAAATGGGTGTGAAAACTGAGTTTGTTACAGAAACAAAGCATGCTCCACCAAACTCAGGCCAGCCTTTGAGTGTGCACAGGCTGTGAGAGCACACGTGGCACACCACGGCAAGGGAGAAAGATCCCAGTGGCAGCCTGCAGCAGCTGAGTATGCTTTTGAGCAAAGCTCCATGGGAATTCTAGGCTCCAGCTAGCTTCTGTCCTTCACTGTGCCCTAGCAGTGCTGTGGCCCCTTCCCTGAAACCTGTGCCAGATGCATCTGGACAGCAAACGTCACTCCCAGCTGTGTGTGGCTCTGCAGACAGGCAGAGCTCCTGCCTGGCACAGGACCTGCAGCTCCTGCCCCACGAGCCCCCGGGCTCTGCAGCCAGGCCAAGGCACAAGGTGCTTTGCTGGTGTGTGCACGGACTTACCTGTGCCAGCCCAGGGGCCCTGACAAAGCCCAGCCAGCACTGTGGCCCAGGGTCAGGAGGCTGCAGAGGAGACTCCTGCTTTCTCAGCTGCAGTAAGTCCCAGTATGAGCAGTAACTCCACATCCCCTGTAAACTTTAGGGTCTGATCTTCCCAGGAAGTTCTTGCTTCTTTGCCAAGGGGAATAAAACTGAACATGCTGTTTGAGAACTACCTCAAATGCCTTCTCGCATGTAAGGAATTTGTATTCACTGATGACATGAGGTGGTTTGGTGCTTGAGAATTCATTTAGTTTCCTTGGAAGAGCCTTCATTTATCCATTGTTAAGTTTGTGCTTCCAAGCCAGGAAAACTTAGCCCAGGGAGTTCTTGGGGTACTTTTAAGGGTTTATGGTTGAGTTTTTTTCCTAATAACAACATTATGAGCAAGCTTTGTGGCCAGTAAAAATATCCTCACTTCAGGAGCAAAACTGCTCTTGGCTAGTCAAGCAATCTTTTTTGTTTCAGTCTCAGTTTGCAAGCCCAGGGGAGTATTTTGAAAACTTGCTCTGTAAAACACAGAGTAAATATAAGATTCCCCACCTCAACTCCATCTCCACTAAGATAATGAGTCTCACTGCATTAAAGAAACCTAAGGTACCTGTTGATCATAATTATCTCTCAGTGAAATTTATTAGAGTTTACAAAAATGTGGCTTGTCACCTGCAGTTACTTCCCAGAATACATACTTCCCACTTCAAGATTTTCTCAGATGCCTGATTTGGTTTTTCATTTGGTTTTTTTTTTTTTTTTCAAACAAAGCAGAACAGAGTACTTACTGTTATCATGCTTGTGTCCAGGATAAATAATTCTGAAGACATAGTCTGTGGATGTGTCCTCAGCTGGCATCTCCTCCAGGTCCACTGATTTGTTGCTGTTCCGTTTTCGAAGCTTTGGAAACACCTTGCCCTAGAGAAAATAATAATTCCATACATTCAGCTATGAGTGACTAACAGAGTACAATAAACTAAGTACTACAGACCTTTGGCATCTTAAATCTCCAAACTTACAATGTTGGGAGGAGATGAGGGAGAAAACAGTGGAGTCATATATAGGTGGTGGTTTAGGGGTACTTAATACTATTTTTCTGTGTGCTGTAAACCAGCTTTTTCTTGTAATCTATGGGAGCAGGGCACCCCAAGCCTCTGGCAGCAGCTCTGTCCAGTCCATCTGAGTCTCACTTCTATTGTGTGGGTTTGTATCTTGATGCAACAGCAGATTCCAGCTCATTGCTCAGTGGGGTAACGAAGGTATGAACAATTTTTAAATGCCATGTATATAAGAAGCAGACTGGACTAAATGAAGTTATTTTGCATCCTACTTTACCATAAAGCAGCTTGAAGTCAGTGCCTGACCCTGTGGAGCAGAGATATCAACACCAGCCTCACCCAAGAGCTCACCAGAAAAAGCAGTACCTTGCCCTGCTGGGACCACAGCGGGGGCTCCAGCTGGCCACGGGGCAGGAGCCCATTTTCCAGACAGGACAGGAAGGCGAGGAGGTGCCCTCCTTGGGGGAAGTGCAGCGGAGGCCTCTGGGTCCCATCCTGACTCACCAGCACTAATGTCCATCTGCTTTCTGCTGCAAGGAGGACAAGGTGAGTCCACACTGTTACATCACAGCCTCAGTTTTCTGCTCTTACCTTCTAAGTAAATTTATTTGGGATCATCTCTAAGTAGATAAATAAACCTTTGTAAGGCACAGTGTGATCTAAGGATGATATCAGCCCTTTAGTCCTAAAGAAACTCAAGATAAAAGCAAACTATGAAAGCCTCATACAGTTGTCATCCTCTGTCAGCTGGGACTGGAGATTTTAACACTCATTCCCCCATGGCCAGAACTAGTCAAAGGTGTTCCCAACACTGAGGGAGGAAAAGCAATCACTCAAGTGGCTCTCCTGTTTATGTATTTTTAAGGAATATATGCTTAAGTGTTATGCTTACGTTGCTGGTGGCAGTGGATGCAGACGATCTGGCTCAGTGGCACAATCAATGCGTAGTCCCAGTAAACACTAAAAAGGAAGGAAAATGCAGGAAACATTGTTTTTTCCATATTCAGGAATGCTTGCAGTTCCAAGCACCTGACAGAAAGAACTCTGCTAAGTTAATAACTGCTTATTAAATTGGGTCAATGAAAGTAAATCATTAGTCAAGTAAGTGGCAAAGGAAAGCTAGTTTCTCCACATTGGATATTCTGGTACCAAGTTTGTACAACCTCTGCTTCCCTCTTCCCCTCCCCTTCCTCTTTCCTGGTGCTCCCCAGCAGGTTACACAGTTCTTCCCATCTTTCCTGAATTCAATGAGTACCTTTTCTCCAGTTCTGAATCTCCAAGGGTTCCATTCATCAGCTGGTTTGGAGTCCATTTTAATGTCAAACTATCTGCTGATTGATGAAGGGAGAGATACCCAGGAATTGCCTCCAAGTCATCTTTCTGTTCACAGAAGCAACAAACAGACAACCCAGCTGACTCAAGTGCAGAAAATATCTGCATAAAGTATATGCTTTAGTCTTTCTATGCCATGCAAGTTCCATAGCTGCAGTATCTGGGAAGTGCGGAGGGAAACCCTAACAGCAAAAGTACTGGTATACAATATTGCTACTAGCAAGAGGGGAAAAACCACAACACAGTCAGCTGGTCTATGAAATACAGTCCAGTGCGTTTGTTCCTGCCTACAGCCCGCTGCTCACTGACCATGGTCAGGCACTGAAAGCATTTGTCACGTGTCAAAGCTACCCCAGCACAGGAGAGCCAAGCAGAAGGCAGCTCTGGGCTGCAAACACTGCAGCGAGCCCTTGCCTGGTCGGAGCCATACCCCCAGCTCCAGCCCTGCCCCCTCCAGGCCCAGCCCAAGCTGCCCGCGCTCACCGGCTGCACCAGGACGTTGTTTACTCACCGGCTGCACCAGGACGTTGTTTTTGCCGTAGAGAAGGTGAGTCCGGGAGTTCTGGTGCAGGGACTCCACGTACTCCCGAGCCGAAGCAGCAAAGCGATCCTCCGATGTGCTGCCGCTGGAGTGGCGCTTCCGGATCTGCACACACAGCCACGCCAGGTCAGCAGGGCAAACACAGCAACTCGGCCTCTGCAGAGCTGTGCAGCCAGGGGGTTTGCAGAGAAACCACCTGGACTCTCAACTCAGCCCCGATCATGGCAGCTCAGAATTTCTTGTGAGCTACCTGGTCAGATCACTACTGTCAAAAGCCACAGAATTTAGTGCTGGATCTCAAACTTTTCTACGTACAGATAAAGAGGACATTGTGGCCCAAATGGACTTCTAATCTGCGATAAAGCTCCGTTACAGAAGAAAGAAGAAAGGCTGTTCCAGATTCAGGTATCTCCCTCATGGGGCTGTTTTTATTATCAGCCTGTGCCCTAGCTCAGAGAAGGTACAGAGTAAATACCTACTCCCAGGGCTGGGCGCTTGGAGGGGGAGTCCTGGCGGCCGTGGGCGCCGTGGATCCGGTGCCGCTGCACCAGCTCGTCGGCCGAAGGGTCTGTCCAGTAGTGGTCAGCTGTCTTTAGCTTGGTGTACTCCAGAGCACACGGTCCAACTAGGAAAAGACACCAAGGGAAGAACCTTCTGAGTCTGTTCAGAGACATATCAGGGCTATCCTGCTGGCTGAGCACCGAAGGTGAGATTTCCTTCTCAATCCAAGTGAATAATGGTCACCAATCCTACGGGATCAGCCCACAATACAATAATGTATCACTCCTATTATCCAGGGCTGTATAAGAGTATTCCTGTAGGACACAGTACTCTGCCACAGCAGCATTAGCAGTTACAAAATGCCAGCAAGCATTCAGTAAAAATCCATTCCCATTCTGCTTTCTAATCCAACAATAACTACTATTAAAACCAGATGATCAGTCTCTTCTGGTCTTGCAAGCAACAAAGCATCTTCACTGTTGCTCTATTATAAATAGTTAACTACATACAAGATACAAAATTCACCTCTTGTAACACTGTCATAATGCAAAATCCTTTAAAAAACAATTTACTTTCTTCAGCATAAAAAGTACTTCCGCAAGAACTCACCTAGCAGAGAAGCCAGTATTGGGCCACAAACAGGATCTGACAGTAAAGCTTCCTTTTCATAGTATTTACTACGAATAAAAGATCAGAGCTCAGTTAAAAACAGTAGTTGGTATGAACCATTTCAAAGCTTGGGTTTAGCTACAGGTCTAACACAATGGGCCTCTTGATATGCTCATTCTGTCTCATCTATTTTCCAGCTGAGCTTGGAGAGGCAGGAGCTTGCCTTGTGCTCAGTGTGTTTACCCAGTATATTTGATTTGGGGCTTTGGGCAGAAATGCAATATGGGAACAAACAATAGTTCTCTGCAAGCAATTTTGTCCATTTTCCACAGAGACAAAACAATCCACACATTCTTAAACATGTCTTCCATCTGTGAGGAATCATCCTGAAACACTGTGAAGAACTATGAACTACTACATTGCTCTTGCAGTGACCCCAAAGTCTTGCCATTGCAGCAGGCAAATTTGCTTTACAAAACCACATAGCCAAAAAATCCAAACACCCACAGTTCTTGAATGCCACTGTCCTTTGTGGTCTGTTCACTAGATGGGGCTCAAACTCTAAAGCACCTGCTCCTCCTCCAGGACAGAACAGCTGAAGGATGTGAACATGGAGCACTTGGGAAGTAATGACACAAAAATGCATGGTAACAAGCCTTATAAAAAGGTTTGTTTTATTCACCAAGTCAGGTTCTCAAAATCACACAGCTGCAATGAAGGACCTGATCCTAACTCATCTGAAAGGATGGGGAAGGCAGTGAGGTGAACATCTACAACACGCAGTGATGCAACAACTGAGAACAAACTCCCCTGATGTGTCTCCTGTGGATTATGTGGAAAACAAATTAAAACCCCTTGTACCCATGTATCTGCAGACACTGAGGCATTGGACTAAAATGCTTTCCTTAACTGTCTCTGGGACATGGCCAACCCTCCCTCTGTCTCTTCTGCACACAGCTCATAAAATCCAAGCTGGCATTACATATCCCAGAGCAACAGTTTGCTTGAACAGCACAAAGACCTTTCTTCCATTCTCTTGCTTTTAGTGGCAAGACACATAATGAAAGCAAAGCTGATGACAAGGAAAACAGTAACACAAACTTGGAAAATACTGTGAAAATAAGCTGCTTTGCCCTTAACTCTCATCCTTGTTCAGACCCATGGGTTTTGGATGAACAAGAATGTGTTGCCAGTGCAGAACGACAAGAGCACTCCTGCCAGCAAACTTCCTTTCTGGGACCACACCAAGCTTTAGGGTCCCTTCCTTTCTCTTTTCATGGGAGACTGTCCTCAGTGTGCCCCATTAGGTCTTCTGTAGGGTAGGAGTTAAGAGCCACTCCTTGGCAAACCACAGCTGATGCTGGGCAGCAGGAAGCAAGAACAGAACAGAGAGGATTCATCTTTGCCTCTTAAGGAGTCCTTGGGGAATATATTCATAAAGCATTGATGCTCTTCTCTGGTTTTGCAAGGAAAGACTTTCACTTTACACAAAGTTTGATTTTTCTAAAAAGGAAACATGATTCAAAGAACCTGTTTTCACAAAGGTTCTATGTCATTAGCTCATTTCCCAGGGTTTTATGTCATTAGCTCCTCCTGTTCTAATTCTCCTCTCTTTCATCTACAAAAGGCATTTTCCTCCCTGACATCTTAAGTTCCAAAGGATTATTTTCAACTCATGACCTATTAGAAGATATTTCTATTCCACTAAGGTCTAGGTCCCATTACAATATGGGCACCTAATATACTTGAAGTTAGGTTTGTAGCTGATTTCTGGAAAGCTGAATGCCTGTTAATGTTTTTTTGTAAGCCTGAAACACTGTCAATGATGAAAAACTAAAGTACATTTTTTTCTAAATGCCTATGTAACTGGTTTTCATCTTACCAGCAGCCTGCAGCACAGGGGCTTGCCAAAGACTTTTGATGAAATCCCTTGCTGCAGACACCTAAATGCATCAGTCCAATAAATCCCTATGCTTCTGCTGCTTTCCTTACCTGCAGTTATCAACAATGTACTGCACAATCTTGTCCAGCACCTTCTCAATCAAGGCTGTCCGAACCCAGATGTGCTTGATGGCCTGAGGTGTCAGGACAGGTGTTTTGCTTGTGGCTGATCCCTGCCTTTTGAGGGGTTCCTGCCCATTTGGCTGATTTTTCCTGCAAAAGGTGATAAGAGTAGTCAGAATTTGCACAGCTCCACCATCCAGTGAAACCCATCCTCCCACATAGGTAACGCAGTGCAGCTGCAGGAGAAAGGTGGCTACAAAGCACAGGGGCACATGCCTTGGCTCTCCACACACTGCCCCGGGCTGAGGGCAACAGGAACCCCCTCAATGTCTTTTCCAGAAAACTTCCCCTTTAAAACAGAAGATGATTCCATGTTGCCTCAATGAGGAAAGAAATCCTGACATCTTCAGCTTCTTTGCCAGCACTTGGGTTTCCTTTCAGGAAACTGTTCAGTTACACAGAGTTAATACATTTGTTTGGGGCAGTTTGGTGAGATGTGTACTTGCCCCCTGCACTGACAGGGTCCCAGGTCCTAGAGGAGGCCATGACAGCACCCCTACAGGCAAGGGAGACACGTGACACCGCTGACACCACAACAATTTGGCCGTGTTTAGCTGCACCCTAAACAGGGGTTTTCTTAAGCCACAGCCTCAGGAACAGTTAGGCTGTTACAGCCCTTCTGTCTCATTTCATACATCCAGCAGAGTGAGTCCACCCCCTGCAGTATTTCCCAATAGAATCTTTTCTGTGTGTATTTTCTACAGCACTTAAATTTTGTGGCTATTAATAGCTGAAAAACACACAAAATTTGTCCAAGAGAAACCACAGAATTTAAGTTCATTTGCTCCTCTCTGTTACAGGATACAGCCAAAGTTCTCTTGTGGTTAGAAGGGTGTTTGTGTGGGCTCTTAACCAGGAGAGAGGCTGGTGAATTTTCAGTAGAAAGCATCCTTCTTCCCAACATTTAAAAAATTAAACTTAATAAAATCCCTGTCTGTATCAGTAGGCCCAATTCAAAATATATCAAAAATAGGTACATATCTGTCAAAAACTACAGAACAAAGTCTGATAATTATAAGTCTAATAAAGATAAATGTCAGAAAATTACACAGAAATATAAGTGCCAATTTAAATAACTGTCAGTAATTAAAGACAAGCTTTCTCAGCAAAGCCCTTCTTTACAGCAAATTGATCAGAGGCTAAAAGTTCCTACGATGTGCAAAGAGCTCTCAGGGCTCAGCAGTGCCTACAAACAGAATTAAAAATGCTCTCGTCCTGAGCTTATAGGACAAGACACTCATGCACTGTGATTCCATCTACAGAACCACATGGAAATTTTTAACTTTGCTACTCACCACCAGCAAGAAGTCTAAGACTTTCAGTAAGCTCAAGTCCCTGACTCCAGGATTCTGTTGTGCTTAAGTCCGGCATGTACTGAACAGCTTTTCTATAACATCATTCTTCCCATCACTCTTTGTATCCATTAATTTAACTTTTTCTGCTATGATACCTGGAAATTTGTTCCTGATTTGGCAGGAGCATGCCAGAACAGCTTTTCCAGTATGTCTGTTCTTGAGTTCATCCTACCACCCCCTCCCTTCCCACCAACAGTCCAAGCCGGTCCACCATACCCAGGCTGTGAGCCCTCTCTGAAAGCACCAGCAATTAGTCACTTCTGTTGCTGCGTGTGGGCCGAATGTGCTCCTCTGCTGTACTGAGAAGCAAAATGAAACACCAAAGCCTCAGCTCCCCATGTCTGTCCCTTTGCTCACTGCCAGCTTGATCAAACACAAACATCCGCAGGCACTAACAAGACAAAGCTGCATCACCCGAGGCAAGGCCCTGTGCACTCACGGGGCAGTCTGTGTCCCAGCATGCTGCCCACACCCTGCATCGACGTGGCTGACAAATGGAGCTCAGCCTCACCTGCTCTCTGCCTGCTGCTGCAGCTCCTGCACCTTCTTGCACACGTCTCCAGCTATGGCACAGGTCTTGCCCACCTTGGTGAAGAGCGCGGCCACCTTGTCGGTGCGCAGGAAGCCGGCAGCCCTGCGCTTCAGCATGTGCAGGAGACACGCCTCCACCACACCTGTGGGAAGGGGACACAGCGTTATGGGCCGGTGCCTTCTGCCTCCCCCTCGGCCAGCACCACCTGCTCACTGCCACTGGGCAGGTGTGGCTCAAGAACAGAGCTGGGGGACACACAGACAGACAGGGACTCACAATCAGATGACATCAGCACGTGTCTAATCTGCTACTACAAGCACCTTGTAAAGTACAGATAATGACAGTATATAAATAAACTGCAATCTCTGAGTATTATCACCCCACTTTACATGTGCCACACAGAACCACACTAACATTCCCCGATGGCCACCAGTAAAACACTGCACTGCACTATGCCAGCCTTGCAAGACTGCAGCAGAAATCTATCCAGCTGTCCTCTAACCTCCTGCAGGGCAAGGAAATGAGAAATACAAATTAAAACAACCACAACAAGTCTAAACAAAAAAGTACGCCTTCCTTGTCTATCAGCTTCTGGAGTGAGACTGCAGATGACTCACAGAGTCATACAAAGGGATGAAGAACCAACCAGTTCACTCACAGGCAAGGGGAAAGACCCAGCTCCGTGTGCCAGGTGTGTGCCCAGGGCAGGGCAGCCTTCACAGGGCCCTGAATGCAGCACTGCGCAGGGCTCTCCAGTGCTGGGTGGCAGCAGGCAGCCCATGGGGACACCGCAGCTCCCCACCTTAAATACTGCTTACAGTAACAAATGGCACTCCATCTGCTCTGACACTCAGCGGCTCTTTTTGAGAGAAGGCAGCACTTTGTTGCACTTTATGCCCAACACCGTCAGGTGCTGAGCATTTCCTGAAGACTCCTCTCCTTATTGTACTTGAAGGCTCCAAATCCCATAACACCTGAAAGCCTGCATCTGAAAAAGACCTGTCCTCACTGTTTGGGCCCTGACAACTGACCCGAGTCCCAGGCCAGGCTGGGGTCACCCAGAAACACCTCCTGCTGACGGCTGAGGAGCCCCACCCCAGGGTACGGCACAACGGGGCAGGGCCCTGGGCTGCGCTCTGCCACGCTCCTGTTTGCTCGGGACAGGAGCGATGGCACCACACAGACACTGAGCAGCAGGTCGGATGCTGCTTGCCATGCTGGTGGCACTTCCAGCCAGGAAAGTGCCCCAGAGTGCCCCAGAAGCCATCCACCCCCCTCAGGCACAGCAGCCTGTGCACAGCACTGGTCCCTGGGAGGAGGAGCAGGACATGCGGGCACATCCCTGAGGGATCCCTCTGAACCACCAGAAACCTCCCCTGCTCTCGAAGGACACCCGTGGGTGGCGGAGGCAGAGCCCGGGGTGTGACAGGAGCTGGAGCAGCCGCGCAGGGAGCGCCGCAGAGCCGCGGGTGGCACGGGCACGGCGAGCAGCACGGCCCAGCTCCTGTCTAGCAACCATCACAACAGCGCTCAGCCCAGCAACTGTTTTGCTCTGTCTTTCAATTAGAAATAAAGAAAAAAAGAAAAGCAGCTTTCCAGATGCCTGGAGCAATGCAGCAATTTGATTCCAAATCTTAGATGAAGCAACCTGCCTTTAAAAATAACTGCAAAGAAGTGCATTGCTGTTGCTTAGGAAACAGACTCTCTTCCCACCTTCACCGCTTTTTTTTTATTTCTTTAAAACAATAAAATATTAATGAAACAAATTTAGTGAAAAGCACAGCAGGCACAGCTTTAATTATTAATAAATACTGCAGCTGCCACTGAGGGCAATTTCCCCAGTGACTGTCCCTAGAGCCCCAATATTTAATTGTTCCATTGTGATATTTCTCATCACAAGAACTTGGGTAAGATCAGTCCCCAGCTGCCTATAACACACACACAGGGGTCATCTGCAAGGGGAGAGACACTGGAAATTGCTGCTGGATAGCCTCAAAATGTATTTTCCACAGGACAAGAGATTAATGCATGTCCAGTTCTATGTATAAGGAGCCCTTGGATTGGGGGGCAGGTTACAGCCCAGCCTGTGTGGCCCTCAGGTCTCTTCATTCTCCTACACTTCAACCCCAGACTGAGACTAACAGCACTGGCTGTCAGCACTCTTCTCTCCAGGCTCCTTTCTACAAGAATTATTCCAGAACAGCTGGAATACATTCACATCTGACTTGATCTGAATGTGCTTGCAAATACACTGTGGCTTTTATCCAGTTAGAATACAAAACATGCAAGCAGGGCAGCACATCTTGCGACACAGATGCCATCCCATTCCAGCCCAGGGGACCGTGTGGATGCCACCCTGGTGGCACAGGACAGCAGCAAGGGATCCCTCCCACCCACAGCAGGAGAATGGCTCAGCACAGCAGGGAGGGACCAGCTCCCTGGCAGAGCCCCCCAGGGCTTCCCTTTGGCTCCGTGTCCAAGGCAGGCACTGATCTCCCTGCACCTTGCCAGCATCGCCCACGGCCAAGCTTAGTCAGAGAGGAAATGTAACACATCCTGAACAAACTGGCAGAGGAGGCACCTCAAGCTGCAGAACCTTTTAAAAGACATGAGAGGACCTTGGCCGAGGTGCTTTTGGATAAACCAAAACCAGATGATCCCCAGGAGTTACAAACTGCCCAACTCACTCTGCTGCCTAAAGAGACAACACAAACTATTTCAGAGGTTATAGTACAAGCACCTTTGGGACAGGGAAATGGGGTTATTTACCCATTTCTGGGAAAATGAACCATTTTCCCTTTTTTGGAATCTGACACTCTAAGAAGATCTAAATACAGATGATTCAGCTGTTTCTGGAGAAACGGCTAACATCAGAAAGGCATCACTGAGTGGTTTTGTGTGCACACAGGTTTGTACACATGTACACATGCTGTTGGCTACAGGTATGTGTGCACAAGGTAAGTAATGACTGCACAGCCCAGTGTGATGCTGAGCCTGCCTACTGTCACTGCACCTACAACAAACACATACAAAAACCAACCAGATAAAAAGGTAGCAACTCATCACACACAGTGGAAGAGCAGCTTGCACTGGGAATAAATCAGCACAACTCAGGTAATTCCCTTGTATGGTTCAGCTGACAGCAGCCATCTAAAAATTCATTAACTCCAGACAGTTTTGAGGAACATTCTCTGCAGTAGTCACTGCTGAATTTAATTAAGTGCAGATATATTATTGATTTACAGTTCAAATAATCACAGTGCCCACCAAGCTTCAGAAAATGTCACTTTTTTATGACTTCACCACAGCTACTTCTTCCAGGGTCAGGTGAACAAGTTTGGTTTTGTCCTTTTTTGGCTCTATGAAAATTCTGACATGACTTAATGGACTGTGAAATAAAAGTTCTGGGGCTGGAAGGGTGGTGAGCAAAGAAAAGAAGGCCTGTGGAAGGATTATTTATGGGTTGTACTTAGCAGATGAGATTTTCCTTAGACAGGAAGAAATACTGCAGCTAAATACCTTGTTTTCATGGAAACTGTGCACAGGGAATTGAATTCATGAGGCTGAAGAAATTAAAAACAAGTGAAAAGAGGAGGATGATAAAGAAGCCATCAGATGCTCACGATCTCCAGCTGCTGTTGCTTTATCCTAATCACAGATCTGCCCAGTTTGAAAGCAGTTTTCTTGCCCAGTTCCTGCTGTGTCCCTGGGACACGCACGCCGAGCAGGGCTGCAGAGGACACAGCCCAACCTGCTCCTTTGCCCTTGTGCACCTGCACTAACCTGCCTGTGGTGGGCTGTGCCACACAACACCCTATGTTCAATAATTCCCTAGAAAATCATTTTTAAAAAATAATCTAAATGGACAATTCCAAGTTCTAAAGTGGCTGTGAAACTTCAGGGCTGAAATTTGGTGACTGCTCCTCTTTAAAATTGTGATCATTAAGCTGCAAGGATCCCAGCAACCTCCAGAAAACAGAAGTGTTTTCATTAAACACTGTTAAAGGAATATCAAAATTACTGAAGTTTCTCTAAATATTGAAAATTATCCAATTTGATGACCCAGTATCAAAGCAAAATGTTTAGCAGAGTTCTCTAAAAAGCACAAGAGATTTAATTTCACTTCTCGAGCTAAAAACACATGCAGTTCAAAAACTGTTTCATTTCACATCAGAGCTAATATTCACTGTTTTTTTCCTCCCCACCACAGCACACCACTCATTAATTTAAGCATCATCTTTGGAGCACAATCAAAAACCTTCTAAATGTGCATGAAAAAATATTTGCCTCACCCCAATTACAATCATCTCTGGTACACTCTCTGGGCTAATGTGTTTATCAAGTGAGGTAGAATCTCTGTAAACTATTTTTTAAGCATTATTCATCATTGAAAATGTTTGTTTCCCAAACAGGAGCAGTAATACAGGGAGACTTGTGTTTTGTTTGTGAGAGATCTGCATTTCCACAGCAGATAATCTTCATTTTTTTAAAATATCGATACCAAGGGTAGAAAGCAAAAAAAATTATGATAAACTGTCAGGTTGGGCAATGGTTATTTACATCTGTTTCTACAGAAGCTACATTTCTGTGAGCTAAGGAAAAAAGAGAGAAAACTGAATTCTTTGTTTTCTGTCAAATCTGAATATGGTGCTATTTAGAAGCCTCAAGGCAATCAGCTAAAAATCCCAAAGCATAAGACATCTCTTCCTAATGGGGAAGAATTGGAATGCTGTCACTCCAGCTGAAAATGATGGGAACAAAATTGTGTTTTCTTTCAAACACAATTAACTTTGTGGAAAATGGGATAACAAGTGACCAATGAAGGAAACAGCCTCACGACTAAGCCCACTGCTGTGGTTAACCCTGGGTCATTAGCAGTGAGACTGCAAACCAGCACTGCCAGGGAATCCTGCAGCTCAGACACCAACCATCCCAAGCAGTGCTGGATAGCTGGTCTCCAGGAGTCACCAGCCATATTCATGTTCCAAGGATTCCTGGTTTTCCACTGCCAGTGTGGATGGAGCCTCATCCATGACCTCAGCTGAAGCTCCTTGATTGTGCTCCTACAGACGTGTAAGGCCCTAAAACTTCAGACCTTATCAGATCTCAGCTATGTGGCTCCAGAAAATCCAGCCACAACAAGTGCTTTCCTACTGCCTCCCACCTCCAGAATGAAGGGAGTGCTCATCTGCCCTAGGAAGCTGGGAAGTAACTGTTGAACTGTTCGATACAAAGTCCAATCTTAGCGTTTTGCACATTCATTAAGGACAGCGCTGTCATACACTGGATTGGCTCTAAGCTGTGAAGAGGACCCAAGAGCCACTCTGATTTTCAGAACACACCAGTCCTTTTGCTGTGAGCAGATACTCGGTGACACAGAACTATTTCAAATAACAATTCCCTCTACTTATTTTTGAAGAAGGAAGCATCTTACACTGATGATTATCCAAGTCTAGATGCCCCAGGGCTCGGTGAAAGGAAGCTGCAATGGATGGATACAGGGGCCACACATCAGATCTCAAGTGTGGAATTACAGCCTGAAGCACAGACATCTCAGAAGCACTTGTGGGTGACAGCTCTCCTTGCTCTGTTTCTGAGAACAATAAATGCTCATGCAGTCCTGATGTACACAGACACTGCAGGAGAGCAGAAGCACCAGCATAAGACACAAATGCCACCTCAGGAGTGCTTCACAAGAGCAGCCATGGAGTCAGGCTGACGTGCCACAGCCTGGCACAAGTCAAGACTGTATCTGAGTCTCTCTGAGCGAAGGAAACGCAGGGAAGCTGAAAGAGCTGCTGTACAACCTACAGGAGCACCCAGGAGAAACTGTACTGAGAAGAAGTAGTATGATGACACTCCCCTACCACCTGGCACATCGTGCTTCTAGACCTGGAAGTCACCCACAGAGAAGAAGGATGGACCCTGCAGAGCTGGCCAAGGGCACTCACAGCACTGCATGGCTACTGCATGGACCTGTTTGTGCATGGACCTCCTCAGCCACCATGTCCAGAACCACCAAAGGGTTCACAGGCTGCTCAGCTTTCAGACAAGACTGGACTGGGCAGATGTCTGCTGAAAGGCCTCAGGCCACCTCTCTGATGTATTATTCACACAGAGAAAGCACCAAGGACTGTTTACTAATGGGAATTCATTATCTCCCAAGCTCTCCCAGACAGGCACCACATCTTTCTTTTGTTTGAAGGGCTGCACATGTGACTAAACAAAGTCACAGACCCCATACAAACACCTTCAGTTAATATCCAGAGCCAGCTCTGTAGTCAAGCCCTGTCACCTTTCCCAGTGCATGACTGGACAGATCGTGATGTGGTCTTGTTCTTATATTTTAAGATCTGTGTTATTTAAACACAGCATTACCCAGAAAAAAAACCAGTCATTTTCATCACTTAATAAGAGAAGAAAAGCAATATGCATAATGGGAATGGAAAAAAGAAAAAAGTTGAGGTTAATGCAGCTAAATCAACGGGACTGGCTCATCCCCTAGGGCTGAGCCAGCCAAGCTTCCTCAGCTCCTCTAGGAGAGGCTCTCTGCTCCTCTTCTCTGCACCTGGAATTGCAGGCTCTGTAGCAAAGATCCTCAACAAATCTATCAGGACAGAGCAGTAATGTAACACCCAGAAACAGCAAATTTTCTCCTTGGGTTCAAAAGGGGAAAAGCATTTCTGGTCTGTAAGTCTGGTCTAGACACAGTTTTAGAACAGATTTGGAAGGCAAAGATCATTCAATGACACTGAAGGATAGGAAAACCAAATACTTCCAATTGTCTGTGAAATGAAGGACTGTAACCAACACTGGTAAATTAAATAGTAGTAACTGAAGATAGGAAGAAACAGAAAATGTCAAGTATCCAAAGTATACCAAAAAAGCTACAAAGCATCAAGAAAACAAAACGAAGGTGGGAAATTTTTTTGTTTTCTTTGATAGAAGAGCCTCAATGTCTTACAGGATTTGAGTTCAGATTCAGGAACAGGAAGGGACCTGGTGGTGCCCCTGCCATAAACCCACCCACAGCTGCACAGCTCTGGTGCATCCCCCAGGAACAGCAGTGGAATCCCCCAGCTCCCTCCTCTCCCTCATATGGCATTGCACATGTCCCAAGGGACATGTGCAATGCCATCCTCAAACAAGGTTTACAAGAAGCCCCAAGCACAACATTAAATACCATTCTGCAGCTCAAATCAGAACTGGCCTTTTCAGTTCAGCCACAAAGGGATTCTGCACATTTTAATTAATGTGTTTAATTACTGGTAGCAGGTTTATTATTCAGGCCAAAAAAAGCTTTTCGTGCAGTTCATCCCTTCCTTAATTTGAACTGAAATCTCATTGAAAAGCCAAATTCTGCATGTTTAACAGTGCCCAAGTTACTATTTTTACTCATGTTTACTACTAACCTTTCCCCAAAACACAGTACGTATATTCCCTCTGCCAAGCTGACATGCTGGATTTACATTTAAACAAGATATATTTTGATTGTGAACACACCAATTCTCCATAACCCACCTGAATTCTATGGTGATTAGTTTATAGCATGGGGAATTCAGGATTATTTAATTTAATATACTCAAAATATTATTCAAAGAGAACAAACTACGAAGACTCATCTCAAAGTAGATATTGGAAACGTAGAGATCATCTGGTAACCTTGTCTGAGGCATTCATGAATAAACCCTGTTTGCAGTATGAAGCTGACTTAAACAAGTTTTTTAATTGCTTCAAGCAGCACGTTACTATCAGACTAAAGGTGGGCAGCCACACAGAAAAGGCTCAGCAAACTGCAGGCAGCTTTTGGACAAACACTGTAGGCGGAACGCGCTGCACTGGAAACCCTGTAAATACACTTGATGTAAAGTGAGAATATGCTTGCTTTGCCTTCCCCTTTCCCTCAGAACTGCAGAAGCGGGCAAGGGCCGGTGCAGCTGCAGGCGGGCGCTCAGGGCAGGCCGGGCAGGAGGAGCTGAGGGCAGGAGGAGCTGCCCTGGCCTGTGCTCAGGGCAGGCCGGGCAGGAGGAGCTGCCCTGGCCTGTGCTCAGGGCAGGCCGGGCAGGGGGAGCTGAGGGCAGGAGGAGCTGAGGGCAGGAGGAGCTGCCCTGGCCCTGCGCTCAGGGCAGTGCGGGCAGGAGGAGCTGCCCTGGCCTGTGCTCAGGGCAGGCCGGGCAGGAGGAGCTGAGGGCAGGAGGAGCTGCGGGCAGGAGGAGCTGCCCTGGCCTGTGCTCAGGGCAGGCCGGGCAGGAGGAGCTGAGGGCAGGAGGAGCTGCGGGCAGGAGGAGCTGCCCTGGCCTGTGCTCAGGGCAGGCCGGGCAGGAGGAGCTGCCCTGGCCCTGCCGCACAGAGCTCCGCCAGCTCTGGCAGCAGCAGCTGCCGTTCCCAAGGAAACGTCTCACAGAAGCCAGGCTGAAGCGGCCACAGCCAGCTTCAGCAGAAGCACCGGCCACCGAAGCTGCTCCAAACACACCTGCAGCGCTGCACTGTCCCCTGCCTGGCCACACAGCAGCAGCGGAACTCGCTCCGCAGCAAGCCTAGCCCAAAGGAATTCAGAACTTTGTCCCGCAATGGCACACGTGAGCCACAGGCCCAATGGAGCTGCTGTGGCTCTGAACCAGAGCCAGATCTCCTGGAAATCAGAGGGGATGACAGAGCCCCTGGGATGTAACTTAGGTTGGTTACAGGCTGGGTTGGGAACAGATACAGAATCTCCTTCACTCACTGCTTCTCCACAAGGATGAAAACATCGGCACTGCTCTCCTTCTCCCAGAGCACCCGGGCAGACACCACACATTGGAGCAGAGTCCTCATGGTTACAAATCCCTCCTGCTGGATGAGCACAGCCGACCTGCACAGAGGCACCACTCCTCCAGGCCAGCAAGGGTGGCACAGAGCTGGAGCATTTCCCAGCACAAGGGGCAAGTGACATTTAATTGGCACCTTCAGCCATCTAGGACCTAGGGCAGCTACGAACTGTTCAGCTACTGATGCAGAGAGACCTGAAATCAGCCATCATGTATTTAAGAGGCTCTTGCTAAACTCAGCCTAGCAGGAGAGTAAAATGATTCACAAGAATTCTATATTTATAACGAAGATTCACCAAAAATGACTCATGTACTGAACCAATCTAATTTTAAATAGAAGGGAAAAACCTCTTGAAGAGTCACACGAAACCGGAGTGGAGGAGGGAAGAGAACTGTACACACAGGAGAGCACCAGCCAGGAGCTGTTAGCCAAACCTGCTGGAAAGGATTTCTCCATTCAATCAGCCAAAGTAAAAACAGAACATTCAGCTTCACCTTCTTCTGATTTAGAGTTAATCAAGGCCTCTGTTCAAAGCAGCAGCAGACTGGAGTCCTGCTTTAGGACAGGTAGGATTGCTGGGCAGTTATGAGGCAGCTCAGTGCAGAGTTATTAGTTCTTCAGACCATGAAGAATTCTGAACACAAAATCAACTGGAATCACAGTAGGAGGATGAGAGAAGTATGAAGACTTTAAAGTATTCCTAATTTTGGCCAAGCAGAGTCTAACAGCTGCCACCCCACCACCTGTTACACCAACAATGCAGCAGAGCTTCCAGGACAGGATTCCAGGAACAGAGAGCAGGCAGACCACACTGGGAGCTCCCTGGAACACACAGCCAGCCTCCAGCAAGGCCAGCTGTCATCTTGGCTTGGTACTTGGATAATGACATTTTAGTAAGAATTACTTCACAATTTGTAATGTAAACACACATGTAGCAAATAGAGAGGTGAAATGGACCTGAACACCATGATTTCTAGTGTCTAAATCCCTGCATTTACCTCTGACAGCAGAGAAAATAAATGTCTAGAGGAAAGTAAGGTTAGGTAGCGTTAGCTCTTCCGCGTGACATTTACCACATAAGGCGATGATGTGACTGCTGTCTTCATGTACAAATTTCCGGGTGACAGCTTCTTCCATGATCTGCTTTACCTAAAATGAATAGAGAGAAATGATTGTATGATCCCAACAAAATCAGCACAGCATTTGGGAGTTTTGGTTTCAACCGCTGCTTGCCCCTTCCTCCTCACCAACAGACTAACAACTCGCTCACATCACATTTTGCAGGGAAGAATGGATTTAAGGAGGGAGGGCACAAACAAACCTAAGGGGCTTATAACAGCATGAGGAAACCTCTGGCAGAACAAGGACAGGTCTGTTTGGGGTGTGCCCCCATAAAAGGCAGATTTCAGTGTGCCCACAGTATCCTCCAGAGAACTTCTCCAGCCTAAGTTTTGAAGAGCTGTGACAGACTTTTTTATATGATTCATCCTTGGCCTCCACACAGTCTCTTCTGCTCATGAAACCAGATTGCATTGCTACGTCCCATTTCCACTTGTGCCATTCTGCTCTTTTTCAAGCACAAAGCATCCCTGAGCAACACAGGCACACATTCCCAGAGAGATTTAGGGCCACCTTCCCCCTACCTGGGAAACATGGAACATGCCACAGCAATTACAAATTATGCCTTCAAAGCTCTGTTGCACTAGATAGTATACAAAATTATTACAGTACCTACAGAGAATGCAGTGCCTTCAGTTTTCACTTCAAGACACGATTTAGCAATTGTAGCAAATAAAATTACACTTATCACACTTTTTAATGATTTAAAATAAAGTTCCTTTCCAGTTTCAGGGCTCAAGATGTGTCAAGCTCCAGAGGGAAATCACTGCAAATTACCGACTTTCAAAAATTAAAGAAGAAACAGACAATTCTTACAATGAGGCTCTTGGCAAGAGGCTGTAGTCACCCTCCGTTCATCTGCCAGGGATTTCTCCCCAATGGCTTCCTCAGCCTGACACCACATGAAACCTCACTGGTTTCCAACTCATCACCAACTCATCTATCAGACACTTATTTCCTCCTGGCCGTGGAGAGCTCACTCTCTTCCATAAACAAATTAACGATCATTTTTGACTTCTCTCATTTGTGAGCTACAATTACAGGGTTATGACACTGACTAAACATATGCCAATTCACTTTCAGTATATGAAAGTAAGTGCTACCATGGCAGAAGACTCAACCAGACACTCTATTCTTCCAACATTTAGAGCTAACTGGGTACCACTTCATGTCACTGATATGTCCCAAGGTTTTGAGCTTTTCCCCTTGGTGCTAGACCAGGAGAAGCTGCAGGTGCAGTGCTCCATCAACAGCTGGGCTCTGCAGCTGCCTGTGGAGGTGCCTTCTCCAGTTTGAAGGGCTTCCTCCTCCAGCAGGACCATCTGTGAGACCAATTCTGGATACTGTAATTAAACATCCCCTCCCCCAGAAATCATCTTGGGGCTTCTGTGCCCACTCCTACACCCCCAGCCCGGCTGGCAGCAAGCTGCAGCTTTGGCACTTGCTGCACGAGCCTTTCAACACATGGCATCTGCCTTGCTCCAAATTCTGGATCAAGTGGATCCTCCAGAATTTGTGCTCCTTATCAAACAGGAGCCCTCTGAGTTGCAAAGAAAACACTGGAGGGGAAAAAGGAAACATGTAAGAGGCTTTGAAAGTAGAACGTGTTTTTTAGCTGAGGATTTCAAAACAAGTCATTTGCACTTTATAAAACCTGGCTCACTGCTCACACCCGAGGCCTGACAATATAAACTTTGAGCCAGGCAATTTGTTTCTTTCCTGTGGCTTTTCTGACATGGCTGTTAGAAGTTGGGACCTCACAGTGAAGCAGCTAGAGGTGGAGGAGTAAGAGGGTATCAAGGAAGAAGCAGAGGTGTGAGGAGGTCTCGTGAATGGGCACTCACATCTGGATTATCCTGTGTACTCAGCAATCCCTTGGGCAGGGTTTCATTCACCCGAGGAAGGGCTGATGTACTACTGGCAAAAAGCAACTGAGTGCTGCTGGCCTGAAGGCAGACAGAGAGTCTGCCCTGGTGCAGCACAGTCACCACGCTGGCAGGCAGTCACACCAGCCTGTGCACAGATAACTCAAGGTCACAGAGATGACTTCAGGACTGCAGACCATGAAATCAGTCTCAGCATCCCAGAGAACATTAACTGGAATTCAAATCCTAACAACAGGGAGGAAGAAGAATCGTCTTGAGGAGCAAAGGCTCAAGTGCTCAGCAGCCAATTCACTGCTACCACACATTTCCCAGGCACACCCCAATCAACTCAGTATGTTATTCAGACCCCAGTCAACTAAAATTTTAAGAGTACAAAAACTGAGAAAGAAAAGTGTTTCAGATTCAATAATCAACCCTACTTTTCTAGAGCAGCACCATCCAGTGTCTCTCAGGAGACTTTAAACCCCGGACTCCAGAGCTAAGGACACAGAGCAGGCTCTCTGTGTGTTCCCCACTGCCACCAGATGCCAAGCAAGCTCCGTGCATTTTCTGGAGAGTGACTGAATGTTATTAAAAAACATTTTTAAGGCATAGACAGGATATGAGAAGATTCAAAAGCTGGAATGCAATGTTCTTCAATCCCACGTCATCCCTCACTGCCACGTAATTCATGGATGCTCCAGGCAAGGAGCTAAAGCAAGTGTTTCTGATCAAATGGAATACAGGCTTTTTTTTTTTTTTTGCTTGTTTCCTTAATTCCCTTGCAATATTGCACAGCTCTTCATAGGGAATTCTGCTGCTTTGCCTCCGTTCTCGGGAGGCACTTGACAATGGAGCTTTTTGAGCACAAGCCTCCACACACACCCACTGGCAGCTACCAGCAGACCTGACCAAACTGCAAATTAATCTCATTAACAGAAACATCACCACCTGCCCCCACAGCCACCCATCTACCCCCACAGGGAAGGAATCTGCCAGCCTACGCCTGTGTTTGTGCAAGGGATGGAGGGCTGCTCCCAGAGCCTGGAGAGGAGCCTGTGCAGGTGGGAGGGAGCGCTGGGGCCAGCTGTGGCACCAGCTCAGTCCCGGCCTTGGAAACATCCTCCTGGTCTCTGTGCCTCCCCTGCAGAACAGCACAGGAGCCACTCATCCTAACCAGGCTGCTGTCTGGAGCTGCCCGGTGGCACGGGGAGGCACACGTGTCACTCAGTGCCACTGCCCCTGAACCAGCTGCAGCAGGAACTGCATCAGCCACAGCCCCAGGGGACACCTGCTCGCCCTGGAACAGGTGCCAGGCTCTGGGGACACGTGTCTGCCAACCCCTGAGAGCAGGGACAGGAAAGCTCTGCCTACCCAGGTAAAGATCTCAGCGCTTGAGAAGTACAGAAGATCCTGGTGGTAGCATTATACAGACAAAGCAAAAAAACTCCTCAAAGAGAAGCTGCTCAGCATTTGCAGCATCTTCTAATGGATCACTGCTCTGACTTTCTCCCACATCCTCCAAGGGCTAAAACTTTCAGGAGCAGTCAAACACCAAACACACACCATAATACATTATTGTTTCACTCAAGACATACATAAGAGAAATGCCTTTATGTTTAATTTTTAAAAATTTTATTATAAGGAAACTTTAAAAATGGTAAAGAAGAATGCTCATAACATACCCCAATAACCAGGAACACAGTTAAAGCCTACAGCATTTTTTCCTCTAAGAAGAAAACCTAATGTCCACCATCCATATCTTCTTCAGCTTGTGCAGCTACTGCTCATCTACCTTTATTGACAGCTCCTACTGCACTGACTCCTTACTCCTGATAGAAGACTGGTAGTGTAATAAAAGCTGTTCAATAGCTGCTGTGCTTCTGCTCAGAAGTCCTTACATTTCAGTTGCAAGTTGAGCAATTGCGTTTCTGAAGTGCTCTGAAATCGTTCAGGGTAGAACTGCTAAGGTTATTGTTATCCTGTTTGTTTCACAGCTAGAAAGTACTGTTTAAATCCAGAAATGGCAAAACCCTCCATTTCAGGAGGCAAAAGGAAATGGCCAGAGAAAAAAGCCTGTTTTATGAGTCTGCTTGTCACAACAGATTTTCCTGCAGAGAGAGATAAATGCTTGAAACGTGAACTTCCAAGCGGCCTCAGCATGAATCCCAGCAGTTACATTTTCGAAACACATTACATGTCTTCCTTTCTGTGAGAGCCAGCAAAATACATTCCCTACCAATGGGAACTGAAAGTCCATCTGAGGAAAAGCAAACAGCATTAAATTTCCCAAAGGAAAAATGCAGAAGTTTTAGCTGAGAGACTGAGGCAAAATAAACTAAACACTTTGCACCGAGTTACTTTGGAGATAATTGTTCTATACTTTGCAAAGACAACTGAATTTTACCAGGCTTGGTGGAACAGCCCACAGAAAGAATCCACTGCCTATGAACTCCTTTGGCTATTGAGGTTACGGGAAAATCATTCAACAGGAAATAAGTCTGGGTTTAAAGGACAAGGGAAGGGGACGAGGATTCTGAGAACACACATGGACATGGAGTCAGGTTTTCCCAGGAAGCAGGTAGAAGTGGCTGTATGAAGTCACACATGATAAAAAATGAGGTTGAAAAGTGTATTGGAAATAGTTATCTACAGTCATTAAGGGCAGCATCACCTGGTGGGCAGTTACTAGTGGCTCATGTTCAATTCCTGCCTCTGTCAGTTGATTATTGAAGACAAATAAAACCTCCATCTCAGGGTCTCCAACTGCGACCTGAGCCATTTTCTTACTGAGAGCATGGACAGGGGCCCTTCCACAGGTCTGTGAAGGCACAGGCGAGGAAGTGAGGGGTGTTACCTCAACCTGCTTATAATCAACAAAGGCTCTCATGGCTATTTCAGACTGGAAAGCTCTGGCCAACCCTAAAAAGCCAAGCCATTACAAGTGCTCTAAAAGAGCATCGGTGAGGACTTGGGAGAAGGAAAAAATAAATCAGAGACAAAACAAAAATGCAGATGACACAGAAGGTACAAATAACACTTTCAAGCATTATACAAGTAATTTAAAAACCAGAGTCCAATTAAAAACGTTTTAGAGACTTTAAAAACAAATTAGCCTCAGATTTTTTAATTACACACCACTACTTCTCCTCAACTTGAGCTGGCTTGGATTATGAAAATCCATTTCACTTTCCATCTCATGCATTAGCACAAGATTGCAATGTTCACACTTGGAAAACATTTATCAGATTTATTTATGTATTTAAGCATTACTCAGGAGAGCAAGCGCACCCACTTCTAAATAAAACCTTGCACTGCCTCAGCTCAAAGGTTCTAGTTCAAGCAGAAATTTCTAATCGAAGTGGCATGTTCGTGGCAGCGTTCAGCAGGTACCACCTGCCCAGAGCCAGCTGCTGGCTGGGTCATCCCGGGACACAGTCCTGCTGCTCCACATACAGACCATCCTTGACATGGCTGTCCCTGCTCTGCCCCTTCCACGCTCCCTGCAACACCTGATGTGTTCTGATTCCAGCATTAATGAGTACCAGACACTGGAGTTGGGCTCAGGAACCTTGGCCACAACAACAACTTTACATCTGAACTTTGATGGCTCCTGCTGCTTCCCCAGCAGTGAACTGCAGAGGGAAAGGAGCAGCAGGGCAGGTACCTGTTTAAAATACTTGTTACTGCTGTGATGGATAAGCATTACATCTTCACTTTACTGCTGTGTAACAACCGGCAGCTACACGCAGCTCACCACAGCCAGTGCCACAAAACACGACACCTGGGTGCGCGGGAGGGGGGTCCGCAGGGAGCCCCAGCTGGAACGTGCTCCAGAGGTGCCCATGGCCCAGCGCTCGGGCACCAGCGGCACCTCCGCCCGGCCCGGCAGGAGCCTTGCTCTGCGGCAGGAGCTGCTCCAGCGCGATGCCAGCCGTCCGTCCTGCCGAGCACCGGGCGAGGAGCACCGGGCGAGGAGCACCGGGCGAGGAGCACCGGGCGAGGAGCACCGGGCGAGGAGCACCGGGCGAGGAGCACCGGGCGAGGAGCACCGGGCGAGGAGCACCGGGCGAGGAGCTCCCTGCGGGCGAGGAGCTCCCTGCAGCCGAGGAGCACCGTGCGAGAACGAAGGGCCACCAGCCCAACGGCGAGTGACCGAACACCTCCGCTCAGGTGCGGGGGCTGGGCTCTTTATGTACACACGGCTCTGACTGCCCCAGCCCGGGAATGTCCCACAGGTGTGTGCAGGAACAACCACCCAAATTAACCCTTCCCAGGGCACAGGTGCCAGGGCTCTGGCACCTGGGAGCGAGCTCGGCTCATCCACGGACACCTTAGAAATACCCTTCTTATCCCCGAATTCCTCCCCTTCTCCTCTAAAGCTCACTATTAAGGAAAAAGTAATAAAAAACGAGTGCTACGGGAAACTAACGCCGGGAAAGGGAGCGGGAGCCGGTGTCAGCCTCCTGCCGCAGCAGAAGTGCCGCCAGCGGCATCCCTGCTCCAGGTGCGCC